>JAUIMM010000010.1:7042500-7132500 GCA_031769625.1 Taudactylus pleione
GATCCCAGTGGAGCCAGATAGAGGTAGTACTGATATTTGTAACACTGATGTTATCTGACACTGGGGGAGAAAATATATATTACATTTAAGAAATATTCATGCAACTGGTTTGGATGTTTTATTCATTTAAAAATGTTGAATTGTCTCATCGCTTAGTACTAGAAGGATTGCTAGATAAATAATAATGGCTTTGAGACAGTTTCTGACTTATACACAATTCCAAATGTTTATGGATTAAGCAATTTTAGCAACCTGTGCATGCATCATAAGCATCATGAATGCTGTTCACTTGCAGCTGGGAGGGCATTACTGGGTGGCAATGGGTCAGTAATGGGACATTCACACTTAGAATACATTTGCAATGGATGTGTCATGGGCATGTACACAGCTGTGTCTTATTCTGAGTTGTGTGTATGCAGCGATCCATCTGATTTCAGTCTGATATGCATGTCCATCAGTGGTTTGCAAAAATCTATGACCTGCAAACTTTCTTTGTTCTAGGGATTAGCATAGCTACCTAGCAACAGCTGGTGGGTGGATCAACAAGCCTCCTGCATATCACTGGAATAAGGTAAAGTGAAAATATTTAACTTACTTAACTTGTCCCTACACATGAGGGTGGAGCTGAGCAAATGCTTTCTAACCTATTGGGCATGTGACAGCTTGAGCCCGCCCTCCGGTAGATTTTTCTGAAGCCTACAGATCGCATTCCCAAGCCTATACTTGGATAACAAAGGAAAGTTTATCAGTTCAAACACAAGGAAAGAAGACACTGACACTTTCCAGTTAAATTATTTACTGAACTGGTAACAAATACATAGTTTTGCTGTTGCACTAGAGGTGGCAGCTCCTCAGATGAAGTGCCCTTAAAAGGGTTAATTGGCAGGTTATTAATAACCTCAAAACTTCACCTTTTAGTGGAGCAGTAAGTTTCAATTATAAGATAAGTTCCCAAATGAATAATTGGATTTGTCCCATCTTTGACAATATGAAACTCAACTATAAGATATTCAAAGGAGGGTGTTTTGGATATGCAATATAATTTAAGGATAGCCCAGCACCCATGGCCTCTAAGGCTAAATCTAGTAATAATTAAAAATCATCTTAGGGGGTTAGAACAGGTTCTGTATTCAAGGTAGGAGAACACTGTGGATTAAAAGCACTGGGTAGGAAAGAACTCCTCTGAGTAAGCAACGGTAAAATGTCTTCAGTTAGCCTTAGTGATTAAAAGGCAAGAGCTGAACCATAATAGCAGATGGTGGCTGATACAAGGCCTGCATCATTTTTGGCAGCCAGATGTCCAGGAAGGTGAGAAGCTGTTCTAGCTGTATTAGCAGTACTATGCCATATATTAAATTCTCTAATCATGATAGAATATCTGGTCCTTGAATGGCCTCAGTGAAGCAATGATAAGTACTACTTTAGAAGATGACAATCATGAGTCTTGTTAGCAGCCCATTCATGTCATTCTCAATATGGTGGCAACCTGTCCAGGAGATCTGAAGAACCCTGGAAGCAGTATTTGGAGAGTTCCAGAGGAATTTTGGACCCTTTGCACTACTAACTGATTAGAGGAAACAATACCCAGGATAGCCAGAGAGGATAAACCAGTATTAAATGAGATACCATTTTGTATGGTATCTTCAATAAAAAGCAGGTGGTGGGAGAACATATGGGAGAAGGTATGACCATGGGAAAGAGATTATATCCCCCTTGAATGATCTCTGTTTACACATAAAGTTGGGAACTAGAGCTTTAGAAAACAGTTGCAAAATAATCTATTCAAGGAATACCTGAAGGTTTGAACTATTGCTTGAAATATTAATTTTAGGCAACATAGCTCAAAATCATATAATATCAATGGACAATTGTCCAGTTCATTAGTTTAAATAGTTTCCCAGAATGCAGTTGTTGTTAGGTGAATAACCTTTGAAAGGCCCATTTTCTAATCCCTAGGGTTTTGTGACAGAGAACAAGAGTGTGCCATCCTGTTCAGGTAATATACCACAGTTGTTATCCAGACAAATTTAAACTGCAAATTCCAGTAGGTGACTGGGATTTAAAGTTCTAAGGAAAGGACTTACATGGCTGGCCTTAACTTGAGCAGATTGATATATGCCTACTGCTCCATTGTGTACCAGTTGCCTCTCACTGCATGGTTCTGAGTGAATGCTCCCCAACCATTAGAAATGTAAATCTCAATAGGTTTTGTGATTGTTTGCAGTGTAAGGGAACATGGAAAAGCCTTAGGTATAAGGTCCTCATTTTTCTAATAGCTTTATCTAAGTCCTTTAAATGTATACTCTGACTTTGAACTATTATTGAAACTTAATTCTGGCCACTTTTCTGAAAGAAACGCCAGAGAAAAAGAAGAGATATTTCCTATGGGATGGAGTTAAAACAGATTTGAGCTCATTTATGGGTAATCTCAGCTTGGCCAGGGTAGACAGACTTAGACCTTGGTTACTGATTAATATGTCCCAGTCTATTATGCAGTGGAATCCTTTTTGATGAAGGTGACAGTAACATAGTATGGAACCTTTGCTATCATTAAACATGTGCAGGTGTAAGGTGCTATTGAGAGTCCAATCACCATTGCACTCCACTGATGCAGGTGGTCTTTTTATTAGAACATGGCAACAATTCCAATGGTTGTGTTAGGTTGAAACCAAATGGAAAACCTCTTATAGGTATAATTTAAAGCAAAACCAATTAGTGACCACAAGAAAAAGGAGATATATGTTAGCCTTTTTATCTTGAACCCTCGATTTTTAATATATGTATTCAGTGGCTTCATATTTAGCTCTAGTTTGAAGGACACATTTGACCTTTACGGAGTTTAATCATGCAGACTTTGGAGGCCATGAGTGCCAAATATATTTTTCATTACTGCTAAGCTATAGAAAAGATTTTTTCTAGCAAGGGGCTGCAACTCATTGAGCATATTTTAGAAAGAAGAGTAATTGAGAATACTCTGACTGCTTGAAAATATTTTTAGAAGCCGCCTGTCTGAGCATGACCTGTGGGCCTTGAATGTGACTAATGACCTCACCTATCAAAACTGGCCAAAGAGGTCTGCATCTACCAGAATGGGCACGTCAAGTGGCCTCCAGGCTAAACTCATTAGTCTAGCACTAGTCAACCTGTTAGCCTATCTCCAATAATGAGGGTTACTCTATTAATTGCCTTGAGCAAGATATACTTGAAAGCTACTAGTGACTCTATTATGCAGAAAAAGCCTATAACTCCAGGTCTCCCACTCAGAGCACTGCATGGCTCACACTGCTTAGCTTCCCAGGTATGGCAGAATCAATCTTTCTGAAAAGAACTTAAAGAACCAGCAGCACTAGTTATTTTAAAACTAAATTTGCCTTAACATTTGATACATTGGGTTTCTTTAACACCTATCACGCCCATGTGAACATAAAGAGGAGTACACTTCAGGGCAAATAGTGCAGGTGCATCTGGGAGTCCTGTATGACTCCTTAAACCCCATTTATAATTTATGACTAGGGTTGTTCTGCAGCAGGGGTGGGAAATAACTTGCTATTCAGCTGCTGCTGAACCACACACCACACCCACAGCCTAAGCATGCCCTGATAGCAAAACTGAGGCAGGGTATGCTGGGATGTGCAATACCACAGTGATTGGGTGGCAGCCTACAGCTCCTGTACAGGCTAACTGACCAAACCTGTATACCTCACACCTCTGACTAAGGTTCCAGTGTGAGGTATATTATTTGGTGGGAGGTTTTACCTGCTAGTGCAATGCTGGCCATCTGTATGTTGCTATACTTGCCTCTTTGAAAAGGCTGATGACCTAGTCACCTCTTCTGACTCAAAGTCCATTGAAGAGGGACATGGTGGACATACTTACTCAGGAGAGTTTAATAGTGGAACGTTGGGTTGGGACCCATTTGGTCTTAAATGGGTGTCCTAATGTTGCCAGCTTTGGGCAGAGGTACTGTGCCAGCTATGGGCAAGAGAAATTAGTCTGGTGCTGACAGTGGTGCTTTGCCACCTCCGGGTAATTTCAGGGAAGGATCCATTTGTGCCTGAAAAGGCATCCCTGTATGAATTTATCTCCTCATTCACTTTTGCACCTCATATTTTGCCACATTTGGCAATTTCAGGAGCTGCTACATTTCTTTTAAAACAGGCATCCCTGAGTAGTCTTTGGAGGTAGAGGTGTCTTTTGGCAGTGATTTGTACCTCAGACTCTGAGGTAGGATAAAAAAATACATTAATTCCAATTGACAGAAAAAAATATTTTTTCATCAGAATTAAAAGCTTAAGGGGTCTATTTACTAAGCAGTGTTAGGAGACAGAGTGAAAAGTGATAAGGTGTGGGCCAATCATCTCTCAACTGTCATCTCACAGGCTGTGTTTGAAAAATGACAGTTGGAAGCTGATTGGCTGACACCTTATCACTTTTCACTCTGTCTCCTAACACTGCTTAGTAAATAGACCCCTAAATGAGAAAGAATCACTGCTAGCAGGAAGAGGCCACTTTATTTCTATCTCTTGAACAGAGGAAAGAGGTTACTGTTGGCAGTGAATTTACCTCAGACTCTGATTTAGAAAAACAAACATACATTACACTCACCTGATTTTTTGAATAACAGCTTAAAAGATAAATAATCACTGCCAGAACTATTTAGTGACTCTCCACTCTATCACAATATGGCAAGACAATGGAAGACAGCAGTAAGTATTCTGTCAGAGACACAGACCCAGCTTCCTTTCATGCCTGTGCTGTAGGAAAATATACCTGTGGGCAACTTTAAGCGGTCCCGTGACCATTCAGTTAGAGAGCAGATGCTTGGCTCCACGCTTCTATGTAGGGACAAGCTAAGTAAGTCACATTTTTTCACTTTACATTTTTCCAATGGTATTCGGGAGGCTTGCTCATCCACCCAACCAGCTGTTGCTAGGTGGCAATCCTCCTGACGAACAAAGGCTGAGGCTGCTGAAAATGCGGAATATAGCAATAATGGCTGCTCTGAGAAATGGTAGACCTGAGAAACACTTGGTCATATACAGGCGTCTGTCTGAAAAAAGGGTTAGATATTTGCAGGGGGCTTCTAATCACAGAAAGCAGACAAAATTGTAATATAGGGCTTTTTAGGGCAGCAACTGTGTGGTGATAATTCAACACATGTAGCCTGAGGTGGAGTGGCAACACACTGACGCAGATACGAGGTGGAGAAGGAAGGATTATATACATTGTGATACAACTTACCAGTGACTGTGGAACACCACATCTTAACAATATGAGAGAATTATGTTTATTACATACATTACCCACCACTATTTTAATCACAACCTTGTGTGATAGAACAGGACCTTAGAGCGCTTACACTATACCCCATACTCTGTAATATTTATCTTTTGGAAAGTTGGGATACCTTCCCTGTGTTTAGCAGCTAAAGATACTATATATAACCCGGTAGCATGAACCTTAACATAAATCTAGTTATATAAGTGTCATGGGAGTATTGTGGGTGTGTGTATGAAAAGCTCTGTGTAATTCTGAGTTGTGCACACCAGGAAGGAAAGCCTCTTTCTGATGTATCTCTTGAACCTAGCAAGGGGCTAATGCAAGTACTGATACTAATGATGACAGTTATGACTGCTAGCATAAAATTGATAAGCAGCGTGGGTTTCTGCTTGCACAGGCATGAACGCCTGCATTAGATGAACAGTCTCGGATTAATATCAGGTAGTAAATCTGGATTCCTTGGCTGCCCGTAACTACAGCTACTTTGCGTGCAACTCAGAATAAGCACCATAATGTCACAGCAAGTGGGATTTATAGGAAGTGGGAAAATAAAGAACAAGTGCCTCTTGTCTGTAAGTAATGTAAGTGCATATGGTAACATGATGCTTAAAACTATATTATACAGATTACAAATTAATATATACTTATATACTTAAATAAACAAGTTAATAACTTATACAATGAATCTTAAATTGAGAATATTAAAAGTCAGGAAGCCATTTAGTTATATTCTGCACACTTGCTAGCACACTGGTAAAGCAGAGGCTTATACTCACCTAATACTGGGATCTTATTACTGCTGCCATATATGCTATCGCCTGCTACTGCAGAGATCCTCACTGTGTACTGGTTTCCTCTGGTCAGGTTACTGACAGTCACTGATTCTGATGTGACGTTAAACCTCTGAGGTGGATCTCCCAACACTTCCACCAGATATGAACTTCTGTTTCCTTCTGGAAGCTGCCAGATAACATTTACTGTGCTGCTGTTTATTTTATAGGCTGTTAGATTTGTTACCATGGAGGGTTCTGCAATTGGAACATTACATTCATTATGTTTTAAAAAGAAAAATATTGAAAAATGGATTAATGCACAAAAATCATATTCCTGATTTACCTCTTTATATTAGCCTAGTCTGATCTACATGGATATACTGTATATTTCTTGCTTGAATTAAAAAAGAAATGAGTCATGTCTAGATTTTTCTATCAAAGAGAATTATAATTTACAAAGGAGCCTAATTATCAATAAATGTAATGGCCCCACACAACTGAACACTCTAACCCACCACAATTCACGGTGAGAGACCCTCCTCTATTGCGCCAAATTATCATTGCATCAATGCTAGGGCAGCTTCTCTGATAGGCAGATGTCTGTAATGTGTAACATTTAAAGTTTTACTACTAATAGTAACAGTGAAAGTTTTCACTGCAAGTTTCATACCGAAAGTCGTACTGTGGTTAACCATAATCTGCGCAGGCCAGGGCCTGGCTTGCAACTTTTAGCCTGGGGGGCAAATGCATGCAGGCAGCCCTGGCAGAGGAGTAGCGTGTAGCCAGGGTGCCCTAAGAACGAGCGTGCTATGGCGCCCCCCCTTCAAGTGTTCCAGGGAGGAGGCGGGTCCATATGGGATTAATGTTAGGAAAAAATAAAGATTAGGGGCAGCCCCTGCCGTAGTGCCCATATGCAGTGCCCCCATGTGCCACTGGAGAGGACACCCTTATGCAGGCCTCCAGTAGTGCCCCCAGTAGTGATCCCCCCTATGCTGTGTCCCTTGTGCCCCCAGTAGTAAGCCCCTTATATAGTGCCCCCAGTAGTGGTCCCCCATGTGCAGTGCCCCTTATATAGTGCCCCCAGTAGCAGTCCACCCCCCTTGCAGTGCCCCCAATAGTGATAACACTTATGCAGTGCCCCTTAAATAGTGGCCCCAGTTGTAGTCTCCCCCCTATGCAGTACCCCCAGTATTGCCCTTTATATAGAGACCCAGCAGTGGTCCCTCGATGCAGTGCCCCCAGTGGTAGTACACTCCCCCCTATGTAGTGCTCCTAGTAGTAGTCCACTCCCCCCTATGCAGTGTTCCTAGTAGTAGTCCCATCCCTTTGTAGTGCCCCCAGTAGTAGTAGTCCCCCCCATGTAGTGCCCGCAGTAGTAGTAGTCCCCCCTTTGTAGTACCCCCAGTAGTAGTAGTCCCCCCTTTGTAGTAACCCCAATAGTAGTCCCCCCATTGTAGTGCCCCAAATAGTAGTAGTAGACCCCCACCCATCTTGTAGTGCCCCCAGTAGTAGTAGTCCCCACCTTTGTAGTGCCCCCAGTAGTGGTCTCCTCATTGTAGTGCCAGACCCCCCCCAGTAGACACATAATATAAAAAAAAAAAAAACACTTACCTGAATCCCCGCTCCCACCGCTGCCATCCACTGCTCCATCTATCCTCCCTGGCCGGGCCGCTCTGCATTATGGGATAGACGTCATGACATCATGATGCCTCTCCCACTGCCCACTGCGGGAGCTGGAAGATGAAGCGGCTCCTGTAGTGGGCTCAGCAGCAGCTAATGAGAGTCTGATAGACTCTCATTGGCTGCTGATCAAAACAAACACACAGCTGCTGGAGCCAGCGGCTGTGTGATTGGCACTTGTGTAGTGCTGACCGAATTCCGTCCAGTCCGCGCTATACACAGTGCAGCCTGTGTCACAGTGACACAGACTGCCCATGGCCAACATGATGTTGCGGCCCGGGGGGCACATGGCACCCTGCCCCCCGGCCCAGCCGGCCACTGGCGCAGGCATACTGCGAGGGCAGGAGGTGATGAAGGGATCCATATGGATTCCTCTTAACATTGCATTCCCATTTCTTATAGAAATGAGAGGGCTGTTTGTTCAAACCGCCAGGTTCTGAAAACTGAAAGCTGGTAAAGATATATGTATATATATATATATATATATATATATATATATATATTCATAATATTCCCTTTTTAGGCTGGGAAGAGGGCACTTAACCTTTTAATGCAGATATAGATAACAGCACAGTACAAAAACAACACTGGTCGATGCTTAGGTTCCATTTCGAACCTTTTTCAAGATTGATTATACAAGTCATCATAAACCAATATTGTATAGTTGTAGCTGGCTCTCTCACAAACCAACTGACATGGAGACTCAATCACGCTGTCTGCACCAGCAATATGGGTTTATGATGACTTGTATAACCAGCCTTGAAAAAGGTTCACAATTGAACCGAAACGTCGACCAGTGGTTTTTCTGTACTGTGCAGAAAAACCAACAAGCACCCCAAAGTTATTTTTGGTACAGGTGTGAGTGCAGGACTTGAGTGGATATAATATCTATATATATATATATATATATATATATATATATATATATATATATATATATATATATATGAAATAGTATAATTTAAAGAGGTGATACATCATTTAAAGAGCATACAGCAGCTGTAACACTTTTGCTTTTAGGCTAAACTAATCTGACATGACAGTTTAAACCCTGCTCATGTTACCTTATAGTGGGAGAAAAGTCCAAAACTTTGAGGCATATTTATAGTAGTGCCTGGCCCTAGTAAACATGCAGGAATTATAGATTCCACATAAGTTGTGCATTTTCAAATATCATTCTCGTAAAGCAGGAGCTAATGCCTGCATTCATTAAGTTACGATGTGCAATGCTGTTCCCATACCCGGTAAATATCTAATATATATAATTATGTGTACTTAGGGCCTGATTCAGACCCACTCACAAGCTCGTGCGCAGACGCAAGCCCCGAAGCGAGCGCAAAAAGCACTCGCACCGAGGCTTGCATCAAACGTGGCGGCTGTCGATTTTGATCGACAGCTCACCCCATTTGGTAAGTGGGGAAGAGGGGTGGCTTGGCAAATGGAGGTGTTCCTAAAGGACTGACTGCCATTTGCGGGCGGCCCTACTGACATCACTCGTGATGTCAGTAGGTGGACTTCCTGCTCTAATAGAGCAGGAAGTCCACTGGGGCTTGTGGCAATGAGACCCTACTGAAAGGGTCTCGTCGCAAGCCTGATGGTCGCGACCATCATGACCATCACATGGCCACTCGCTAAGGCTGTGGGTGGTCACCCACAGCTTAGCAAGCGGCTGATAGGCCGAAAACAAAAAAATGCCCTGATTCAGAGCAAGCGCTCTGTCAGAGCATCCGGCTCTGAATCAGTGCCATAGTATTTTTGACCTCTTTCACCAGATTGCGAGCTCGAAATGTGAACTGCATGGGTACCTATTACTGTGTGCCTTGTGTTGTGGGGCTTTATTTTTCCTGTTATCTCCTTCATTCTCTTCTTTCTACACCTCTGTTCCAATCTTTATTATTACATCTCTCTCTCCCTTCTTCCTCCATCTCTCTCCATATCTCTATCCCTCTTCCCTCTCTTCAAATCTTTCTTAACCCTGTCTCACCCCATCTCCTTCTCTTTTCTCTCTTTCCCCTTTTTTTCTCTCTTTCCTTTCTCCCTGCCTTGAGTGTTCTTTCTGTCTATCCTTTGCTGTCTCTTCCTCTGATAGTGAGAATACTTTCTCCGGTCCCTCCCTGTGTCATTGTTATCTATTTCTTCTGTTCAGGAAGTACTTTTGTATTATTTGAATGTATTTTGTAATATTTTGGACCATGCGCAGTATGCATAATCACAAATGTCCCCACCCATGCATCAGCACCCATGGTAAAGTGTGCAAACAGCAGTAGTTGGCATAAAATAGCTGAGGTTTTCATAGAACAGAGGGCATATAAACCTCTATACTGGGATGGATGGGGTTAATAAAGTGAAAGGAGTGGTAATTTAGGATTGACAGTTGTTAAGTCACAGGGATAGGTTGTTTGTTGTTAAGGGGGAGTGGTTACTGGGCTTATCAGTAATATCTGCAGGATATTCAGCCTCTTTGATTCTGATCTCGGCAGGATGGGAAGTCAAATTCTGTTGCTCTGTCAGATTGATTATTTATTTGCCTCTCAATTACTTCATACCTTTTAAATCTCCTTCATTCCTTCTACATCTTTTCTCTATTTCATTTACTGTTTTAATCTAAGTCATATTCTTTTGCTCTGTCAATTTTTGAGTGCATATTTGTCTCTCATTTGCTAAATTCCTTCTAATTTTAATATCTTCTCTCTCTTCTTCATTACTTATATACTCTCCCCCTTTTTACTTTCACTTATAGTGATTATATCTAGGTCAGATCACTTGCCCCCTTTTATTCCCAATTGCCCAGATCTCTCAGCTTATTAAGATGCCAGGGGCATCCCCAGCATGCCCGCTCAGTCCTGGCTCGCCTGTCAGGTGATTTGCAGAGCGGGACTCCTGCTGTGCCCCGCTGGCCCTTCCTACCCCCACAGCGCATATGCCTGCCAGTACTCCCGGCCTTCTTGTTGGGCAGACATGGAGTCTGCCCTGCCACAGCTGCCAGCATCTGCTGGTGGAGAGGCGCATGCCCATCGCAGGCATGTGCGACTAGCTCTCCACGTAGAGTTGATAGATACTGCAGCCAGTGCATCTGCTGCCCAGCCCGGGATTTCATCAGGTGGGCATGCAGGAGGTCACAAACAGGCTCATAAGTGGGGCAGACGAAAGTCTGTAATGGCTCCCACACCCGTGCTCATTTTGTCTGAAGGTGGGCGTGGCCAACATTCATCTTCGCTCAGACACAGGGGGAGTGGCAAGCAGCAAGCAGCCCACAGCACTGCAGGTTTGATGACTGCTAATGGCATGGGATTCCTCATGCCTGAGGCTGCTATTTCCTCTCTGTGGTTTCAGGGGCTCCTGGATTGTTAGGTCCATTAGACATCTCCTCTCTTCCTATATCTCACCGCAGTATTCTGGTGGTGCAGTGTGCATTACACTGCATTATTATAGAGTGACTGGGGTTGAATCACAGTATGGGATTCTGAGAACATTTCCCAGCATCATCCGCCTGTCTGTCAAATGCAGCCAGATCTGGGGTGGTGCTTGCCTTGCCCTTCCCCCTTAATTATGGCCCCCTCTGTATCTTATGGGTGGCCATGCCTGTCCCCCCGGTGATCCAGTGGGGCATGCGCGGTTTCTCCTATGTCCCCTTAGCTTTTGCTGGGTGCGCACCACTGCTATTGGCATGGGTGCCAGCCGCAGGCTCTGGCGGTGCTCTCCACCTTTCCCCTGGCTGTGTCCTGCTATTTAGCATAGGAGAGCGCTGACTATACACCTCGTGGCAATTGGTAATTACTGTGTATTTAGTAGTACATGCACTTTCAATAATACATGGCTGAGGATGATACACATAGTGGACAAAGTGCTAATTAATTCAGTCCTTTCTGCTATTTATTAGGTGTATATTGTAATGTCGGTGGTAAGTTATGCCGCGTAACTCATTTTTGGGCTATGCATTGTTTCCTCAGACGGTAATAAGCCCTCCTCGCTCACAAACTTTATTGGACTGTTCGCAGTTGGCCAGTCATTGCCCACAAACCAGATTTATTAATCAATACTATTGGTAGAGCACTATTTCATAAAGAATGCATAGACTATGTCTACATGTTAAATGCATTGTAGCACTTGTTATCATAAGCCAGCATTTCAGGTAAGACTGCACTTTTGCGCCTTTGTTCTTCGGTTCTCCTGGTGCATCCTCTTATTAGATTATTCCATATATAAATTTTAGCATATTATATTCTAAAATTATGTCCGTACATACAATACAGATATTTTGATTATAATATTGAATTTATCCATTAATGACATCAATCTTATAAAGACCATATCACCTTCAAACTCATTTATTATAGCAATACATATGCACATAGATAAAACATGAGTACGTGGTGTATTCAGCAGATAGTATATCACTAACGACAACTTCACTAAAAGTTGTGAAGTATTACTAATAGCATGCTTAAACAATATTCTCTACATCATAAATGTACTGCACCACTGTACATGTGTATTCCTAAATTAAATAGAGATTGGGAGTGGCATGGGACCTAATGGGCATGTATTGTCCTAAAGTGAGTAAGATCCCCCCCCAAGTTGTTGTCATCTTGTGAATTGGTAACACAGCCTCATAATCTATAATTTCCAATATACCTGCAATTATTTTCAAGGTTGTCTAGCTCTATGTTGTCATTGAGACCATTTGGGTGCCGGGAAATTTAATCTACTATCCGAAATGCTCCTAAGTATTGGGGACCTATCACCTCCTCTTCAATTAAGCTTAATTTGATTGCTTACTTTTATAGTTAGAATTTTTAGACCACCTTTTTGACATAAATGTAAATGCCTTGGAACACTAGGTGACTGTAGTCCTTGGGTTATACCTCATTTATGTTCAAATAACCGCATATTTGGTGTATGAATAGTGCAACCCAAATATTGTATGCCATAACTGCAGTTAATGGCATGTATAACAGGTTTTGATTGGCAGTTCAGAATACCTTTCAGCTGGAATACCTCTTTAATCGGGTATCCATCTTTAGTAGTGCGCGTAAGCTGGGCTCCTGTTCCCTGTGGCTTGTGTCCCTGGATGGTTCTCTTACCCATGGGAGGGTATCTTTCTATAACACTGACTATGACAGCTTTGTCTAACTCTAAAACATTAGGGGGACATCCGTGTTACACAAAGGACTGATATATCTGCTTGGATTATTGTACAAACATCGCTCAGGAACTTTGCCTCCTCAGTCACAGAAACTGGCCTAACTGAATATTGTTTTAATCTTTGCACTTTTGGGTTGACAGTTTTTACTTGAAATACATGTGCATTAGACTTTAGGTGACCTACAGTAGTTAAATTGAAGTCTCAGCCCCGTCCCATATATAGAACGGATCATATATATATCTTGCATACAGGACCAGTTTTTGATCCGGGTCCCCGACCCCATTTGCAATGCTCTTCAAATCCCTGGCATAACCCTGGCTTGGACTTTTCCCTAATGCCAGATGCTTTGGGCTCCTCCAGGCTTAGAGGAGCTGAGACAGCCTTTTGCGGCAGCATTAATGCATGGTTGCAGTGTCAAGATGCACCTGCTGTCCCAGCGGCCTAGGGGTGCTGTTGCAACAGGGGGTGTCCTCATCTGTGCCTCAGCATGTGCCACTTGGGTCCACTCATTCAGCAGTTAGGTAGGATTTGTGGTCTGTGCCTGTTGCTTCCTCTGTCTCTTTTGCTCTTTCCACTGCTGCCCCAGCGCAGCCGATTCATAACCTGACTTCAAGGGAAACTGGGAGTTCGCAAGATTCTGCCTCTGTGTTCTTTGTTTCAGACATCAGTGTGGTCGAACACCTGCGGTTACTCCTACCACCACCCCAGGGATCTATGGTGTCACTCCTGTTGCCAGGCCTGATGTCATCAGCACAGCCAGTAAACCTTCCGATTATCAAGCTGGTATGCAGTCTGGATGTCGGTCCTTCAGGCTTTGAGAGCCTATCAGGCTTTGTGGCAGCAATGAGGGACTTTCTTGCAGAGTCAAGGCTTGGCAGGAGATACAGGCTCTGTGTAGATGGGAGTCCAATCCCTATTGAAGATATATTTTAGGTGGACTCATGATGTGTAACGTTGTTTGTGGACTTGAGTGCTTTGGCTAACTTGCCACCATGCTGGTGGGGGACTCGAGGGACTTTGCCCTATTTTTTGCCCTGCTTAGGACCACGTTTGAAAATAAATAGTATAAATGAATGGAGACTAATAAACAGCAAATAATAAGAGACTGTCTTTACAAACAAAATAAACAGATCAAGCAGGTTTTTTCTAGATTTTTACCTCGGGTCAAGTTCTCCTTCCCCCTTTTCCCTCCCCCCTCCTCATTTGGCGATGTTTTCTATAGTAACATGTTCCTCATTTATTCATTTGTGTGTACTGCAGGTGATTTCATAGTTTTTCTTGGCCAATCTAACTGGTTGGTCACTTTTATATTTCAGCTGCACAGTCCCGTTTTTCATCCGGTTTCTCTATTTTCTCATGGTAGGGTATGTTGTGGGATGTTTTGTTGCCCAGTCTACAGTTGACAGCAGATTCCTTTGGGTGCCATTGGGGTTAGTGATCTGTGCCAAGCTTGCTGGGGTGCAGGTTCAGCGCAGTTGCGATTAACAGGGCCTGTAAAAAGTGGGTGGTCAAACACGTTTTTGGAGTAGGGTGGGATGGTGGTGCACCATTCAGCTACTCAGAGTCCAGGATGCCCATTTGTTTTTGCAGTGCGGAGTTAGCCTCACATAGGAGGGGAATTGTTTTTCCTGGAGTAGCAATTTTTAGTGTTAGGGGTTTAGTTAAGAAGGTAGTATGGCAGCGTGCCTGGTTCCTTAATGGGAACCATGTGTGACCGGCAATCTGTAAAGCATCCATATTGCTGCAGTAGGAGCAGTGCACATGCTTTCAATGCACTGGTTACGCTGGTTTCACCCTACTGGGGTCAGCGGCACCTCTCATCTGGGAGGGCCAAAATGGTGCATTGATATCGGTGCTGTATACTGCTCACTTGCTAGAAAGGGATAGTTGGCCCTTGCAAGTATTATATTGGCATGGGTGTCTTACTTGCTTAGAAAGGGAGAGTTGGCCCTTGCAAGTATCTCACTTACCATTGTGGGATAGTTGGCCCTGGTATGTTGTGTGACATCTTTTGCCTTTTGCCTAAGTCAAGCTGGCACCAGTGGTTTTCCATTCTTTCCTCTGCCACCATACTCATTGTTATAAATAAATAAAGCAGACTGATTATTTTAAATGACATTAACTTGGTCTGTGACCTTGGTTCCGAGCCTGACGCTCTGAAAGACGCTAGCTCTGAATCAGGGCATTTTTTTTTTTTTGGAGTGGCATACTGGCTGCTCGCATAGATGTGGGTGACCACCCACAGCTATAGCGAGTGGCCAGGATGATGGTCGCGATGGTCAAGACCATCACGACCATCAGGCTTGTGATGAGTCCCTTGTGGTAGGGTCTCATGGCCGCAAGCCCCAGAGAGCTTCTGGCTCTAATAGAGCCGGAAGATCTCCCACTGACATCACTGGTGATGTCAGTGGGGCCGCCCACAAATGGCAGGCATTTGCATGGGAACGCCTCCATTTGTGAAACCACCCCACCGCCACGCCTACCAAATGGGGCAAGCTGTCAATCACCATCGACAGCTCGCCCCTTTTGGTGCGAGACCCAGAGTGACGGAGCACCTGTCGCTAGCCGGGTATCGTGCATGTGCACAACAGAGCCGGCTCCATTGTGCGCATGCCCAGTGGGCAAACATCAACCCGGTTGTGAGAGCTCAGCAATTGCGACCAGGTCTGAATCAGGCCCTGTGGATTTATTTTGAGAAAATATGGTTTGAAAGATCATGTGGTTACAGCCATCATCTGGCAATAGAGAGTTTATAATTAGGGAAGTGGGAGAAGTGGGTGAGTGCACTGCTCTTGCTGACCCAAGTGTGTTAATGTGAATGTTGTGAATTTTTTTCCTCATTAGTGTCAGTGGGGGCTGTCAGTGTCAGTGCACAAAGTGCCAGTGCATGTCACTGTCTGATTCTCAGTGTGCTTTTCAGATGCACTAGCTGTGGAGGAATATATAGTAGATAATACAGGGCCACAGACTTGAATATTGGATTGTAGCATTAGTTAAAATTTCTGCAGCCCTTCCTTGGGATGTGGGGCTCAATAGACTTCACGCAGACTGTGGGCCTGATTCAGAGCCAGACGCTATTTGCGGACGCTCATTCAGAAAAAAGGGGCAGGCTATTTAAATTGAGTTCTCGCTCTTTGTGGTCTGTTGATGCCTCTATGTCTGAGCGAGCGAACGAAACATGCGCTCGCTATTTTGTAAAGACGCCCCCTGGCCGCTCGCATCATACGTCATCTCTGCTATTTATTAGATTAATTGAGTACATTGAAAGGCGTATGAACTGCTCGCAGTGCTTGTGTTAGCATTTTCCTTCTGCAATCATGTGAGCAGTTCAGGCTAAAAGACAACCAAGTGACGTGGTCAATGACGCTGCTTTGTTAATTATACACACCCTTAAAATGCCAGTTTTGACAGTTTGGCACGCCTGCGTTCAGAACTCCACTTCCCATTTTCAAGCACCTTCCCCTGTTACCACCCGCTAACGCCTCATCCTGTCACTCAAATTAGTAGGCATTCGCTATTTTGCGAGCACACAATTTCCGACCGCACTGACTAGTTGGCGCATGCGCATTACAACCCATACGCATGCGCAGATGTGCGAACAGCGCTCGGTGCAAACGAGCGGCCGCTTACTAGCGCCTCTGAATCATTCCCTGTGTGAGCAGCTTCATCTAGTGCCAAAGATGCATAAATAGACCAGGGGGAGTAACTATACAGACAAATAGAAAGATACTAATCCTTGCAGTCACTTTTCATGTGATTCAGATGGATTTATAGATATGGATGGTTGGTGCTGGAGCCCTACTAGCTGTAAATGAAATATTTACACTCCTTACTTACAGAGGTGATTTTGTCAGGCAGATCACAGAATAATCTAGGGTGGCATGTCATCTATACATGTTGAGCAAATATATTAGGAAATACAACAATGAAACAAAAGTAGTATATTAGTAAAAATACAAATAAATGTTCAAATGGAATGTATGGAAAATACATGTTACAGAGTAAGTGTATTGACTGATCATAGCATAGTCCTGGAACACTTGGGAAAATAGGCCCTGTTGCAGTGATATACATTGCACCTATAGTAGTCATGAGAAAGCACCAAACCATTAAGGCAACTCTACAATGAATATCAATGTACAACAGCAGGCCACCATTCTGCAATCAGCATTCTGTAATTTCCCAATTACAACTACAGCAGTGCATCTATTAACCACTTGCCTGGCACAGTCGTATCAGATACGACCAAACCAGACTGGGCTTTCCCTGACATGGTCGTATCTGATATAATCAGTCAGTAATGGCCACTAGGCGGCTATGGGAAGTTAATTTTCCCACTGCCGCCTATATCAGAAGGATCTTCTGGTCCCTCTACACCCGCGGCTCCCCCTCCTGTGTTTTCCAATCACTGCAGGCCACAGTGATTAGGCACCGTCGGCATCCCCCTCCAGGCGCCACTTCAATACCGGAAGCAGCCAGGGCTCATGCTGCTTCTGTGACCCGATCACTGTGGCCAGCAGTGATCAGGCATCCCAGCTGGCCCCACCCCCTTCAGTGAGAAGTACTGCTAATATGTATCGAGGCCACCAGCGGAACACCCTCCCGCAGCGGCTACGGGAACACACAGTGATCAGTGTGATCACTATGTAGAAGCAGCGGTGGTGGCTGTGGTAGCCGCTGCTGCTGCTGCTATGTATCAGAGCCACCAGTGGAGCACCCTTCCACTGCAGCTCTGGCATAACAGTGATCACATAGTGATCACTAGCTGAGTAGAAGCAGCAGCAGTGGCTCTGGTAGCCGCCGCTGTGCTATCGTCCTGGCCGCCACGGGAACACCCTCCCGCTGTGGCTCCGGCAGTGATCACATAGTGATCACTGAATGTGTAGAGACAGCAGTGGCGGCTCTGGCAGCCGCTGCTGTTCTAGGTATCTGGGCCACTCCCTCCAGCCTCAGCTGCTCCTCCTCCTCCTCCCCCATGATGCCCATTTTTATAAGGGCCAGGCCATAATTATATATATATATATATATATATATATATGTCTCTCACTCTCTCTCTCTATATATATGTATATATCTATATAAAATGTGTATATATATATATATATATATATATATATGTGCAATCCACACTGCGGCACTCCAGAATAAACAAATCACACATGGCTGATTAGGCACATATGTGTATGTCAGGTGCATAAATATTGGGACATTGACAGAATTTTCATATTTTGGCCTCTATTCACCACCACAATGGCTTTGAAATGAAACAAACCAGATGTGCTTTAACTGCAGACTTTCAGATTTATTTTGAGGGTAATTACATCCAAATCAGGTGAATGGTGTAGGAATTACAACGGTTTCTATATGTGCCTCCCACTTTTTAAGGGGCCAAAAGTAATGGGACAAACTAAACAATCCTAAATCTAACTTTCACTTTTTAATACTTTGTTGCAAATCCTTTGCAGGCAATTATAGCCTGAAGTCTGGAATGCATAGACATCACCAGACGCTGGGTTTACTCCCTGGTGATGCTCTCCCAGGCCTATACTGCAAATGTCTTCAGTTCCTGCTTGTTCTTGGGGCATTTTCCCTTCAGTTTTGTCTTCATAAAGTGAAATGCATGCTCAGTCAGATTCAGGTCAGGGGATTGACTTGGCCATTGCATAGCATTCCACTTTTTAGCCATAAAAAACTCTTTGGTTGCTTTTGCAGTATCATTCGGGTCATTGTCCATCTGCACTGTGAAGCACCGTCCAATGAGTTCTGAAGCATTTGACTGAATATGAGCAAATAATATTGCCTGAAACACTTCAGAATTCATTCTGCTGCTTTTGTCAGCAGTCACATCATCAATAAATACAAGGGAACCAGTTCCATTCGCAGCCATACATGCCCACGCCATGACACTACCACCACCATGCTTCACTGATGAGGTGGTATGTTTTGGATAATGAGCAGTTCCTTTCCTTCTCCATACTCTTCTCTTCCCATCACTCTGGTACAAGTTGATCTTTGTCTCATCTGTCCATATGATGTTGTTCCAGAACTGTAATGGCTTTTTTAGATGTTGTTTGGCAAACTCTAATCTGGTCTTCCTATTTTTGAGGCTCACCAATGGTTTACATCTTGTGGTGAACCCTCTATATTCACTCATGTGAAGTCTTCTCTTGATTGTTGACTTTGACCTACCTCCTGGAGAGTATTCTTGATTTGACCAACTGTTGTGAAGGGGTTTTTCTTCACCAGGGAAATAATTCTTCTGTCATCCACCACAGTTGTTTTCCGTGGTCTTCCGGGTCTTTTGGTGTTGCTGAGCTCTCCAGTGCGTTCTTTCTTTTTAAGAATGTTTCAAACAGTTGATTTGGCCACACCTAATGTTTTTGCTATCTCTTTGATGGGTTTGTTTTGATTTTTCAGCCTAATGATGGCTTGCTTCACTGATAGTGACAGCTCTTTGGATCTCATATTGAGAGTCGACAGCAACTGATTCCAAATTCAAATGTCACACCTAGAAAAAACTCCTGACCTTTTATCTGCTTAATTGATAATGAAATAATGAGGGACTAGCCCATACCTGTCCATGAAATAGCTTTTGAGTTGATAGTCCCATTACTTTTGGCCCCTTAAAAAGTGGGAAGCACTTATAGAAACCGTTGTAATTCCTACACCGTTCACCTGAATTGGATGTATTTACCCTCAAATGAAATCTGAAAGTCTCCAGTTAAAGTACATCTTGTTTATTCATTTCAAAGCCATTGTGGTGGTGAATAGAGGCCAAAATATGAAAATTCTGTCAATGTCCCAATATTTATGCACCTGACTGTGTATATATATATATATATATATATATATATAAATATGCATATATATATATATATATATCTATACACACATGTGTGTAAGCAAGAGCAGTTTTATATTTGTATATATATAAACATATATATATGAAGTGTATGTCTCCCTGTGTTAGCAGTAAAATATTTTTACTGCTAACATAGGGAGACATACACTTCATTGGACTGAATAGTGTTTTACCACTTGCTTGGCACTGGGTCTCATCATTTTTACACATTGGGAGTATATGGAGCATCTTCATATTTAAATTGCTATTAAGGAATCTGGTTACATTTATTGGTTGAGAAACATCCATCTAATCATTCCAGTAAAATCGTTATAAGAACCACTTCGCTTTTAAAGGCCTTTCTAGGAATTTCTCCCTATCAAGGGACAGAAAATAAGCTTATATTACTGAGTGTTCTAACCAGTTCCATATCATCAAGTGTTTGTTCAGACCAGTTCCATTTTTGTGTTTACCCCTATGAAGCCCCATAGGTAGACGAAACATGTAGGGTCATCGCTTTGAAAAACCTGCACCTACCACATAAGAAGTCCACCTAAGAGCTCACACCTGTAAAGGTGTAGGTGGCAGATAACATCTTTCCTTCTGTACTGGGGCAGGTTTACTAAAAGTTGTTTTATGTTATTTATGTATTGATTTGTATTGTAAATTGTTTATATTTTTACCTCTGTTGATATACCAAGAATAAAATATTCAGGTATAGGAATTATGGGCTACCATAGGGTTTTTATTTTATGAACAATATCCAAAACATAAACTTATGGTGATTTGAAGACTAACTAGAAGGTTGTGTTTGACCAACAGCTAATATTGCAATAAATCCCACTAAGTGTTAGAAATTTCTTCTATTCAATTAATACTTATAAGTTGTAGCGCACCAAAGGTACCTCTTCTCTTCCATTTCTATTTTTAGTTCCTTTACTAGCAGAGTTCCACCTAATTGGTGCAGCTGAACCAATAGTGGTTGAAACGCGTTGGTGGTTATATTGGACGCACACCCAGATGGTAAAGGTAACGCTCTATAGGGGGAGCTAAATAATACCCATATATGTGTTAAAGTGTACCTTTCTCAAAAGATCATATTCAGTGCGCTTCCATTTTACTGTTTTAATTATATTCCAATAAAGTGTAAATGATTTTATGCTATGGTGGCAACCCTCTTTTTGTTTTACATGGACACATACCATAAGAAGTCTCCATAAAAGAGAAGCCACATCTAAAGAATCGATATAATTGAAAATTTCTTGGAGTGATGAATCTGCAGTGAACTGGTTATATTTTTATTTATTTTTTAAAGGATTCTTTGATATAATTTCATAAGGATTGTCTTGTATATCCACAAGAACAGTGGTATATTATAGCCACCTACGTGGACCTACTGAACAGTGAAATTTTTTCTCTTACTTTTAAACAAAATTATCATGGACACAGAGACTGTTACTTCTTTGAACTATTACTATATTCTAGAGTTGAAAATCTAATTCCTATTAGGAGAACATAGAAACATTTTTGTTTGTTTGTATACTGATATTGGGGTGATCTGTGATAGTCACCATTGTTTCAGTGCTGCCCTATTTAATGTGGATCGCATTTGTTGAAACAATTTTTTGTACACTTACGTGTATAGGTAGCTAAAAATGAGCTTCTCCCTTTTATTTTGCCTTCATCAACAAGAGCAGAGACCAGGAATGCATAATAACACCCAGGTGTGAGGCCTCCAAATGTATACGTTGTGTTCACAGTTGCAATGGATGCTGGATTTTCTAAGATCTGGATGAGATAAGAGCTTGTGCTTCCTTTCGGTTTCTGCCACATCACAGTTATAGAGTTGGGTGTGATACTCTCTGCCATAAGGTCCTGCACAACATCAGGTACTGAAAAATAAATTTATATTCTTTAGAGGAGCATTACTCAATAACCTGGATCCATAGCAAAGTATGCCACATTAATAATTGCATGAACATGATGCAACTGACATTATTAAGACAATATTCTTATTTCCCATAGCTAATACAGTGAGAAAATTGCACAGCAGTTTGTTACAGAACAAGTTGCTTTGCTAAAACACCAAATACATAGGTAAAGATTGTGGGTAAACTTTACTGTGACCACTACATGTAAATCTCCATAAAATACCATAGAGGACTAAGAGGAAGAAGGTATAACAGAGTACACTATCATAAACAATAAGATATATACAGAGGTAACCTATTAAACAGCATAGCCACTTAAACAACATAGCCTGTCTCCGCCCCCTGTCTGCTGTCCTCCACCTCGATCCCCACCTCCCCCTTCATGGCTCCATCCTGAACCCTCCCCCCATAGGCTGACCCTACTCTTCTAAGGCTGTCCTGTCTACCTTGGAGTGTGAACTTTTGGGGCTCACACAATGAGGAGAAAGGACCACCTGGCACAATTATTTTTTTTCAATTTATACATATAGAGAGAGAGAGAGAGAGAGAGAGAGAGAGGGAGAGAGACAGACAGAGAGAGAGAGCATTCTGTGTGGAGGGGCACTCGTAATGAAGATTAATGATGCTGGGGTGCAATCCATAGTAATTGTGCAAGCAGTGACCCCCTCTTAAACAGAGATCAGGCGACACTCAGCGGACTTCATAGAAATACAAGGTGATTATTTCCATAAACATAATCAACATTTCAAGACAACTAACATCCTTTTATTAAATCCTGATGAAAAGACATGTCATCTTGAAACATTGATTATGTTTATGGAATAAATCACCTTGTATTTCTATGAAGTCCGCTGAGTGCTGCCTGATCCCTGTTTAAGAGGGGGTCACAGCTTGTGTATGTATATATATATATATATATATATATATATATATTGTATATATTAACTGAGAACCTGTGTGTGTGTGTGTGTGTGTGTGTGTCTGTCTGTTTGTCCTTTATGCATGGCCAGAGTTTTGGCCCTAGTTCCACCAAATTTGGCAAGGTGGTGTAGTTTGACCAGGATTAGCTTTTTGCCTAAGTTTGAACATTTCCAAAAAACCAGGACACTCCTAAATTACACAGGTTCTGTGGCCGAGGGGCTGGCTTCATGCACAAACTATAACACTCTCCATTCCAAAGTACTGTGTTATATCACTTTCTAACAGCTGCAAACATGAAATACAGAATTACTGTAGTTAGCCCTTTGTGTTTGCATGATACATTTTAAACAGTGTGCAATATTAGCATTTCACTCATTTTCTCATCTTAAATTAATCACCCTGGGGGTCAATGCAGAGTGTCTGGCAAGCTCATGAGCAGCTCAGCACTCAATACATTCAGACTGTGGCAGACAGCATAATCAATTCACAATCTTGAGTTCTGGCAAAGCTTAGCATGCAGAGATTACAAACAGCAGGGGAGACTGATTGCAGCCACACAGTGCCACTGTGGATGGGCTCCCTACTGGCTGGGAATGTAACTCCAGGCCCGACATTCTCCACCTGATTGCAGCACTACTAGACATGGCCTTCAATGTTGTTCTGCAGAGAGATTTCTGGAAGTGAATCACCTGCAGATGCAGTAACAGGGATCACACAGATTCCTGATTATCAATGATTGACAGTTTGCTGCCATTTCTGGGTAGGGAGGGGTGGCGATAGCCTCCGTTTCTGTAAATGGAGGCATGTCACTGCCATAGGGGGTAACTAGAAAGGCCAGAATCTATGTAGGCTGACAGAGATTTCATAGCCTTTTTTACTCATCTGCGGTGGCTGGCTTGTGTGACCCCATGGTCAGAAGGGAGCAGCAATGAATTCATGCTGCATCCTTGGATGCAACTTGGACCAGTAATTCATGCAAGTGGTGTGACACTTCCCGCTGCATTACCACATTACAGCTATCACAGCTGCAATAGCATATCCATCCATAGCTGAATCACCCCCCTGTTTTGCAGTGATTTCTGAAAGTCAAGTGATTTTTATACTATACTTATTTATATTCTGTAAGTCTGTCTGCTTCTGATATACCCCATTCCAAATGGTAAGAGAATATGCCTGCCTGCACTATCATTTACTACTAATTTGCAGAGAACCAAGCACCAAATATCATCATCCAGCATCAGATTCTCACAAATTTTTAATTCTAATTAAGTTCCTGCGGTGGTGATTCTGCTGTGCTGTGCTGAGCTGACCTATCTGTCCAGTGTTCATCCACTCCAGTGCTGAGCTGATCTATCTGTCCTTTATCCATTCACTCCAGTGCTGCTAATGTATCTGTCCAGTATCCAACCACTCCAGTGCAGCTGACCTATCTGTCTAGTATCCATCCACTCAAGTGCTGAGCTGACATATTTGTCCAGTGTCCATCCACTCCAGTGCTGAGCTGACCTATCTGCAGAGCTGGCCCTAGCCAATTTGGTGCCCTAGGCAAGATTTTAGATGGTGCCCCCTAGCATATAATCCCACCTCCAGTCTTAAAACCCCTACACACTAGATGATTTTGTTAACGATTTTGACGATTCCGAAGCATCAGAGCAACATATCATTAAAATTGTCCAGTGTGTATGCACTATATCATGCATTGCACGTTCCCGTGGGGTCATCAGCCGCATTGACTGATCTTTTGTACATGCAGTCCAATAAGGCGAAGCGGCCTATGATCCCATGCAGCGATATGCAGCGTGGGCTGGCATATCGGGCATATTGCCCAGTGTGTGCGTACCGCCCAATATGATGGCCCATCGGTAGGGGGGTCATATGTCGCAATGCTGGGTACACACATCGTTTAGTGTATTATCAACTTAAGTATTTTTATGTTGATGCCAGGGATATTATATAAACAGGTAACAAACTGCTCAATAAAGGCAGTGTTAATTTGACACGAATATTTTTCAGTATAATGTCCAATAACAATGTCAACCACAGCTCTTGTCTTTACCCTTCCTCAAAGGCAGCATCTATAATATCAAAGACAAACAGAAATAGGGGCCGCAGATAATGTAGTATGTTAAAAGCACAATGGGTAACTTAGGATAAATCACACCTACATCAGAAAACTAAATAAGTGGCATATCAGGGGCAAACAAGCCTGTTAGTAGAAATTGCTGTCACTTAGTTTTCAAACCATGAACCAGCTTTTATCCTCTGGATGCACTTTCTACAAACAGGCTTGCTTACCCCTGATATGCCAGTTTTTAACTTTTGATATGTATGTGATTTATCCTAAGTAACCCATTGTGCTATCTCTCTATCTCTCATTTGACTTTCGCTTAACTATGTGATGCAGTCAGGGCTGGCAACAGAAATCTTGGGGCCTAGTATTGCAATGTTTTTGGGTCCCTCCATCCTACCCGATACAGTACATGATAAGTGGAAGAGGTATAAGTATAGGGGTTTATAAGAATTACTTTAAGTTAGGGTTAGATAACAGTGATCCAGGGAGTGAGGGTGGGATGTTCTAAAGGTAAAAATGCGGTAAAACCCCCGAAAATGCAGTTTTCTAGGGTTTTACCACATTCCCCGACTGTACTAAGCACCTGGAATGCACTGCATTCCGATGCTTCGCCCTGCTAGGTAACGCCACCTTCAGGTGGTATTACCGAATGGAAGCCTATGGGATTATCGGAACACTCCTGGCTGGGCGGGATCTGATTGGATTCCTCACTTGATGCACAGAAGGACTTCTGGGAGTAAAACCCGGAAGTCCCTCTGTCCAGCAGCATCACAAAGGACAGCTCTTATCGGGAGAGCTGTCCTTTGCAAAATTCTTATTACATACTGTGGTAAAGAACCGCAGTATGTACTCGAAGTCACGGGGATATACCTCATCGCAGAAGCGATGCTTAGTACATCCCACCTTTAGAGATATTCAGGATGGGGGAGGTCAGCAATTGCTGTTGATGTAGCTGGTCTGGAGTGATGAGTATACAAAGATCAACCTTATTTAGTAATGCATAGGTTTTTTTTGTTTTGTTTTTTAAACAAATTCTATATATATTTTACATTGTAGAACTATTAAAGCAATTTAAAAATAGCTGTAGATTTAACAGTTATAGATAACTTATTTTCAGTATAATTTGTTGAATTTACAGGATAAAATAAGGGTATAAAATGAAGGTGTCACGACAAAGTTACTCTAAATCAGTTGGTATTCTAATAAAGTTACCACAGAATGTAAGCAATGAAAGTAACCCCATTTGTTTGCATGCATTTAAATATTAGAGCACAAAATGTACCAGAAGTTTACCAATTAACACACACATACACACATCAAACACACATATACATACATCACCAGGCCCAGTGACAAGGGGGGACAAAGGGGATGCACAAACCGGGCCCCATGGATCAGAGGGGCCCCGAGGATTTGGCACAAATAAAATGGGGCTGCAGCACCTACTGAAACTTTTCAGTCACTCAATCCTAAGGGCAGCCATCCTCCTCCGGGGTCCTCGGGTGCCGGGTCATCTCCTCCACCGGGTCTTAAAGTCCAGCAGGGCAGCAAGCAAAGGCAGTAGCGGGGTCTTCCTCACAGGCTGACATGGCTCCTCTTCACAGGGAGTAGCAAGGGACGTCCTCTTCAGCGGACTTGTTGACGGCATCTACAGGTCCTGGACTCTTCTCCTCTCTCTGGCAGGCAGCGCAATGGTCCTCTGTTGGTCCTCAAGCTCTCCAAGTGTTTCCCAGTGGCATTTCAGTAGGCGGGTCCTCTTCTGTCACCACATCCTGGCAGCAGCACTCACAAGTGAGGAACATTTGATCTAGCTGCAGCAGTAGCCTCCATACCAGGACCATGTGAGTGACTCCCTGTGCAGGCTGCGAAGGGCACTGCAGGGATTTTCACCCGCCAATGCTCTCCCCAACGCAGGGCCCGGCAGCACGTCCTGCTCCTTCCAGGCTCCAGTGGTAGAATAATTTCTTCTGTAGGCACACGCACACCACCCCGCAGTCCGTCAGTGGGGCCCTTTTATATTATCCTATATAATTGGTCAGGGGCCCTAGTATAAACCTAGTATGGGCCCTCTGCCCCACAACTCAGGGCAACCAATCGAAAGGGTCCATTTTAAGCCTGCTATGAAATCTTACTGTGATGTGCAGGCTTAAAAGCCACAGGGAAAGAGAAGGGTCACCCAAAGTACATCAGCCCTTCTATTATAGGGCTGTGTATTACATTATACCACACCTGTGGAGGCCAGCACTATAATATATATATATATATATATATATATATATACATATTTTTTATAATTTTTTTTTAAGTGGGGGTACCACATATGTATGTATATATGTGAATATGTATGCATGCATGTGTGTGTGTTTGTGCATTTCTCAATCTGTAGTACAGTAATTGTGTGTGTGTGTACCCGGCATGTTTGTTTGGAGGACAGATCAAGGAGGGGGCAACAGGAGGGGAGATGGCTGGGGGCCCCAGAAATCCAAGTGTACCAGGCCCCAAGATTTCTGTTGCCGGCCCTGTACATCACACACACATACATCACACACACACACATACAGACATCACACACATCACACAGAAGTAGCACACATCACACACATACATAATACAGACATACATCATACATACATACATCACACACACACACACATACATCACACAGAAGTAGCATACATCACACACACATACATACATCACACACACACATACAGACATCACACACATATACACATACAGACATACATCACACACATACATACAAACATCCATCACACACACACAGACACACACATATGAAGCACACATCACACACACATACATCACACACACATACATCACACATCACACACAAGTATCACACATCACACACACATAACCTCCAGTTACCTGTTGCTAAATTTCTCTGCAAACTGAGAAGCAGGTACTGCCATGGCTTGTACAGGGGAGGGGGCACTATGAAGGAGGCAGGGGCAGTGCACTGTCAAAAGAGTCTGCACAGCTCCTGCATTACACATGCCCCGCCCCTCCCCCTCTCTTCCAGGTTGTTAAACAATTTTATATAAACAAAGAAAGGATTATAAACTCAGTAAATTGAGCCATTACCAAATATGTGGGAGCCGCCAGCCAGTCCCTTTCCTCCCCAGTTCCGTGCCTCTGCAGCCAGTGTCAGGTAGAAATCAAAGCCAGGTTGGGGAGAGAACCAGGGGGGCGTGGTGCAGCAGGGAAAGGACAGCTCAGCCTGAGCTCAGGGCTGCCTGCAGCTGATCAGCATCACATGGTGGGCAGTCCCAGGGGAGCCACCAGCCACTGGAAAGCACCATTATAAGTCCATGCAGCCCCGGCCCCCATTCACAGCCACGTGCTGATCACGACATATACCCTATACTCTCGATATTCTGGTGGCACAAATCCGTCCCTGCTGTTACCTGACCACTGTGCACTGCTGCCTGATCACCGCAGCAGTGGGGAGCTGCAGAGCCGTGGGATGCCCCCAACGCTTTCCAGGTGCCCTAGGCATTTGCTTAGAATGCCTATGCCTAGGGCCAGCTCTGCCTATCTGTCCATTGTCCATCCACTCCGGTGCTAAGCTGACCTATTTCTCCAGTGTCCATCCACTCCAGTGCTGAGCTGACCTATCTCTCCAGTGTCCATTCACTCCAGTGCTGTTGATGTTTGCAAAAAAAGTAAAAATTAGTTAAAAAAAGTTTTTAAAAAGCCAAAAAAAAATTTGTTTTTTGTACAACTTGTGTGTGCTGTACCCCACTATGTTCACATAAGTACTATGACTCTGCAGGCCATATCCCACTGTGTTTGCATAAGTACTGTGAGTCTGACTCCAAAGGCTGTACCCCATTGTGTCCACAATTTCTCATAAGTACTGTGACTCCACAAGCCGTACCCCACTGTGTTTATATTAGTATTGTGACTCTGCAGGCTTTGCCCCACTGTGTTCACATAAGTACTGTGAGTCTGTGGCTCCATAGGCCGAAGCCTACAGTATTCAAAATTCACATTAGTACTATGACTTTGCAGTGAGTGATGATTTTTGAAAAAAGATAAAGTAAAAAAATAATACTTTTACACTTTAGTTGTTTTTGTACAACTTGTGTGTGTTTATCGATATAGATTAGGACGATCAGTTTAGAGAAGAGCAGGATCAACCAAATACTAGCACTGCAGCTGCTACCATCAGTCAGGACAATATTAGTCCTTCAACATCATCTACTATTGCAGATGCCCAAGGGCATAGAGGGTTTAAGTCAGGGCATCTGAAATAAAAAAATCTATATTTTACAGTGGTAAAGAAAAAAACACCTCTAATAAAAAGAAAGTTTATTGCAGGAAAACATAAAATTGCAACATATCATTCACCAAATGCAGTGGCAAGGAAAGGCTCAGGCCTTGGCCTTTATTTATGAGTGGTGGTTCTGTAAATGTCAGTGAGATATCTTATTAAGCCTCTCATAATAATGCAAGCCCTTTTAACCCAGAGTGCAGAAGAGGTGTCAAAATAATTACAACCGTAAAATCAGTGCTAAAAGAAACCACTAAGGCAGTAGAACAATCTGTGGGTTCATAAATGTCACAAATCCCTAAGGAGGGTTTAAGGGGTATATTTACTAAAGTGAGAGCTTTTCGAAGTGGAGATGTTGCCCATAGCAACTAATAGATTCTACATAACATTTAACTAGCCCCTTCTAGAAGATGATAACTAGACTGTAATTGGTCGATATGGGCTGCTTTTTCATTTCTAAAAAAGTTGCTGACCTAGATATTGAGGATGCTATGTTGGAAGTGCAACAGGATGAAGGGGATATTTGTGTAGCTGATGCAGGCGCTAATGTGAATGTTGATGATGATGATGATGATGATAAGGATGTTGTTTGTGTAAGTGAAGCACCAGTGGAAGCAGTTCTTGTCATTGATAAAAAGAAGGCCATTGTAAAGCCTGGGCATAAGTTGAAAAAAATCCACCACTTATTTATAAAATTATTTTTACCCAAATCAGGAAAATACATGTCTTCCCATCTGTAGTGTTTGTAAATTGTCTTCCCATGTTACGTCAATTGTAGCATGTGCATGAAAAGTTTTTGCCAAAATGAGAAACTTATCCTAAAAAAGTAACACCAAGCTGTCCAGCATCAGCTAGCTCCCTTTTCTCTGCTATATCCAAGCACCTGCAATCTCCACCACCAACACTTTCATCATCAATGTCCTTATTAAGATTGGAAGTAGTCCTGCATCCAATTTGATAAGGCTAACTAAGTCCGCCCTTATCCAAGATTCTTCAGAAGAATACTTGAGTACTAGGCCTGCTGCTGGGGGTGGATCTTTATCCCAGAAGGGAATTTAGAAGACTACTACTTGTAGTAGTTTAAAAAACAACTTACTGTTAAACAATCCTTTGATAGTGGAAGCAAGTAGAACAGCTGTCACTCAGTTGTACATCGAATCACTGATGCCATAACAACTAAGCTGATATTAGATCTGCATTCGATATCTGCCATTAATGCAGTGGGTTTTAGACAATTAATGTTGGTCCTGTGTCCCTGCTACCAAATCCCATCTAGATTCCACTTCACTAGAAAAGCAATTCCCTGTCTATACATGGACAATAAAAAAACTTAATTAGTGGCCTCTAAAATGCCATTGTACCCACTGTCAACTTAAATACAGATATGTGGACAAGCAAAACAGGGTGGATATATTGCCTTCAGCAGCACAAACAGCAGCACCAGCATCTAACAAATGCCAGTTCATTAAGAGGCATGCTACTCTCTGTATCACCAGCTTCACAAAGAGGCATACCAGTGTTAACCTTTTAGAAAAACTCTTGGAAGTCTTTGCTTCCCTTGTACTCTCCTTGGGATTTGTGATTGCTGACACTGTCACAAATATTGTGAGAGCATTACATCTATGTAATTGCAAACTACATGACATAGGGAGAATTTACCTTACTCCAGCACAGTGGAGAATACTTTCTGTGTTGTGCAAGGTGCTGAAACCTTTCAAAGTTGTCACCTGTGAAGTGAGTTCAGACACTGCCAGCTTGAGTCACGTGATTCCTCTAATAAGAGTTTTGGAAAGCAGCTCAAGAAACTGAAGGAGGAGCTGAAATGAAGCGATTCTGCTAAGTATGTCTGACATGTTGATACAGTACTTTATTCACTTCACCAGAGGCTGCAAAGCTAAAGGGTTGTCCGCACTGACCTATGTAATGATATAATGTTGTCCTTCCCCTATATCATATTAATATGGTTATAATTAGTTATAGCTTAGAGGGGGGTGCACCCAGGAAAAAGAGAATACATACACTAAAGACAAAGAAAAAATATTCCAAAAAGGGGCACTCACGGACTATTAATTATGGAAACATGTTGCTATGAATTCTCATAACTGGTGGCCCAATGTGATAAATCTTAAAAATTAACTTTTAATGAATCTATTAAAATATTAGCGAAATATAAAGCGCCAAGTGTTAAGGTGCTTCTAATGTGAAACAAAACTAACATATATATAAAATTAAAATGTCGTGTCCACTCACAGTCTAATCAATGCTCCTAATAGATAGTTTTAATAACTTCACAAATCATGACTCCATCACAATGTGAATGCTCTATCCCCAATGTGCTGTAGAATTATTGGGGTGTTGTAAATATCAGTAATGACCTATTATAATATAGATTATTGATCTAAGGTATTATTGATCTAAGGTATGATCGTTTCATCACTAAATCCTTCAATCACATTAGTATCAGATCACGTAACATGTTATACTACATGTCCCAATATATGTCACTTCACAATAAGACTAATCATACAAAGATAATCACAAAATTATCAAGTGGTGAATAAATTAATCTAATAGGGGATCTTGTATACCCGATGTAATATTCAAATATAAGGGCTTTATACTGAAATAGATTGCGTATAAGTCCAATCTCAGGTTAATATCATTATAGTTAATCACCACAATCCGTAGTCGACCTAGTTTATGCCGACATGGATTATTTATAGTAAGGATGATCACATAATTCAAGGGTTGTCAGCATCTTAAACTTGGATCAATATATTTTGGCAACCATGCTTGATCCTAGGTTTAAGTTGAACCTTGTGACTTTCTTTCCAGTGGACAAAAATCTGCAAGTAAATTGTCAGCTTAAGTGGCATTGTCACACCCGGGTACACCCTGATGAGGTTAAGAACTGGGGGGTTTAGGATAGTGGTAGAGAAATGATGGGGGTGACAGACTAAGTCTCCTATTTGCAGCCAAACCAAGGTTTGGCTAGACCTGTACAGAGGCATGGAATCTAACTCACTTGGTGGTTTTCCCCAGTGACCCCTCCGATTTGGATTTGGTTTCCGCTGCACCAAGTGAGCAGGTCGCCGCCCTCTCGACAGAAACCTGGGAGTGACATAAGACCAGAATAATATACCAAAGACAACTAACACAGGGAACACTGGGAGTAGCACAAATGAATGGCTTGAACTGAGACAGGGAATGAATACACTGGGATGTGACTTGGGACTCAGGACGCACTGGCAGATGACTTGGGAAGTGTACACAGGGATGTGTAATTTGCACACAAAGGTGCGACTCCAGACGCACTGGCAGATGACTTGAGAATTTGTACACAGGAATGTGTATTTTGTTTACAAAGTGTGGCTCTGGATGCGCTGGCAGATAACTTCGGAGAAGTACACAGAGATGCAACTTGAGACACACAGGATGAACTTGTAACTTGTACTGAACACAGAAACTAAATGCACAATGGTGCAACTTTTAGACACGCAGGATGAACTTGTAACTTGTACTGAACACATTTACTGAATGCACAGTGGTGCAACTTGAGACAAACAGGACAAACTTGTAGTGAACACAGGATTGAATATACAGAGGTCTCAAGGAAAACACAGGTAACCAGGAACACAGTGGAAAGTAATACAGCATCTTGGATCATGGGATCAGCTAAGAGACTGCCGGGCTGACATTGGAGGAGACTGATCAGGTGAGATGAACCAACATGGCTGTGCCCATGCCTGCTAACACAGGAGTCAGGAGGCATGCAAGAAAGTCCTAGCGGACCCTGGGTAGATTCCTCAGCCCTAACCCACCACTACAACTGGCATCTGCATGTCTTGGAGCCTAGAGATACCAGTACAGCGGTGAGTAAAGGCTGATCCCAGGCCGCATTCTGACAGGAATGTGACATGGCGATGTCTCTTCTTTTAGTTTCTCCAGCAACTACAGCTACCTGGAAAACACTCAGCTTTCCTAAGAAACAAACTGGTGATGCAAATAAGTCAACACAATATTTTGACACCTGGTCAAATCTAAAAGAATTGCCAAAAAGTAGTGACACCACTACCGCGACTCCATCTGAAATGGTCACCATTCAAAATTCAAAAAATGGTTGAGGATGATTTTAATTATAACATCCTTCTAGGCATGTCAGACAGTCCATTTGACTACTGGCAGGAAAAAAAGGCAATTTGGAGGCCCTTGTACAAACTGGCTTTGCTTTACTTGAACTGCCCATTCTCCAGTACACAGCAGGGAACTTTGTCAGTGATTGCCGTAAGAGGCTTCTTCCTGAAAATGTGGAAAAGATAATGTTCTTCAAAATGAACTACAAATTCCATGAGGAAGACCTTTACTGGTAATTATGTCAAAGTACAGAAGCTCCTGTAATTGTGGATTCCAGTGGGGATTCATTAAAATTGTATGAAGATGAAGTACACACTGATGAGGATGAGGAAGAAAATAGTGATGACATCTTGCCTCCATAGAGCTAGTTTGCATGTAGAGATCATTGCCAGCAATGTCAGCTAACCATTGCTAGCTTTTTTTGTGCCAATTCCTATCGCTGAAGTGATTGGTTTGTTAAACCGTGCATGTCCTCTTTAACAAAGGGTGGGTGGGAAGGCCAAAGGACAATTCCATCTTGCATCTCTTTTCTTTGCATTATGTGCAATTTGAAGCATTTCTGACTGTTATTTTTATTGTTAATTTTATTGTTTACTAAACTGACATCCGATCTGCGCTGCTGTGTGGCAATGTTTCTTAGATGTCCTATATTTTTTAAACTGACATTTTCTCTCTTTCTCTATCTCTCTCTCTCCGTCTCTCTGATGCTGCTGCATCGTAGCACTTTGCATGCTGATTGCAAGACCCAGTCACACACAGATATACAAGTGTCATATTACATTAATCAGCACAGTCTCCTGGTGCATTCTAGTCACATCACATTGTGATTTAAAGGTACTTTCTGCAAAAAAAGATGCCCAGTGTAAGCAGAGTCTCACACCAGGCACGCCAAGACGGGCTGTTTGGCGTGACTGCATCAAAGATAAGTGAGGACACATCCGTATTATGAGCTAAAATAAGTATTAATGTAATTTGCTTGTTGACCTCCACAAGAACCATTTCCTCTATATTTAGTATTACTATTCCTTGTTTTGTTTTTGTTTTTCCACTTCTATACCTAACATAATTTGCTGTTTGTGTCGTCTCCTCAGCTTTGGCTCTGACTGATTTCTATACCTCCTTCAGAATACAAAGATACAGTATACTTAACTGATGTTTCCAGGATGTATTCTTATACAGTAAATACTACTGCCATGTTGGGTAAACTAAACAAAAAAATATATCCTACTGTATAATAATTTTTAAAACAGTGTATCCTCCAACAATATTATTACCTTTAAGAAAACATCAAGCATTTAACTTATACACCATACTTGCCGACATTCAGCTCCCTCCTTCCGGGAGGGGGCTGAATGTCAGCTTACGGGGGGGGGCGTGGCTGCACAATAATGCTGTTGTGGGGGCGTGGCCAGTGCGGGCTGGGGGTGTGGCCGCAAGATCACTTCATCTCAGCTCCGCCCCCTCATCACAATGCCGGAGTAAATGGCATTGTAAAGCAGGGGGCGGGGCCATGATGACGTGATTCAGCGCGAATCACGTCACCGGGCCTCCCCGCTGCGGGGGGTTTCCCTAGTAACTCTGCTTGGGGGTAGGGAGGGATGGCGGCTTGCGGGAGGCTTGCCTGCCTTCCTGTGGGGCCAGGAGCAGCACCCGAAAATCGGGAGGCTCCCGGCCAAATCGGGAGTTTAGGCAAGCCTGTTATACACATCTAGTACACTGGTGTGATATACAGTCATCAACTTTGTAGCAGACCTAAAGCCTGATTCAGAATTTCCCACAAGCCGGCCCCACTGCGTTCCAAGAAATAAAGGTGGAATTCTTCCTGTATGCAGAGCACCGTCCTATTCATCTATTTGTAAAAGTAGCCATCAATATTATCAGCATGCATTTGCACCAGCCCTATATAATTTAGAGATCTAAATTCATGTATTTTCAACACAAAATTTGCAGCACAGTTACACCCACTCAGCCTAAAGCGGAGATGCAGATGAGATGCACACATCTTTGAATCACTCATAGATGCACAACGATGCTTAAGCTCAGCTGCGGAGAATGAGCAGTGTGACAAATCACAAGGCCTGTCCAAAAAATTAACTAGCAGGCAACTTGGAATCAGCCTAGTAATCTTAGGGGGAGATTTATCAAAGCTTTCAGAGTGATAAAGTGGAGAGAGATAAAGTACCAACCAATCTGCTCCTTACTATCATTTTTCTAGCAAAGCCTGTAAAATGATAGTTAGAAGCTGACTGGTTAGTACTTTCTCTCTCTCCACTTTATCTCTCTGGAAGCTTTGAAAAATCTCCCGCAAAGTGAAGAAAATAAACTACACAGCAAAAAAGTTCCCATCATGCCCTTGCTGGATTTCTGTAAGAGTACATGAATATATGTTTATTAGCTTATTTGTTTATTTATATATTGTCTTTATTTTAGAATGTGGAAAATATACATACAACAATTTCAAAAACAAATTGAACATACCATAAGGAGCTAAAGATCCAGCAAATCATAATTAATATATATATTTATGTTATGTGTATGTGATACATGTTGTTGGTTAAAGCAAAATATGGATAGAATGTACAAAATGATGATGATTAAAAAAGGTATTCAATTCTATGTCTATACTTACTTGTTGTACTTGACCTTTCGGTGGCATCACTTTGCACATTTGGTCCACTAACAGCACTGATCCTGATTGCATATTGGTTTCCAGGTGTCAGTCCTTGGATGGTCAGCGATTGTAAAATTATTGTCATAGATATGAATATATCTCCTGTCACTTCAATAAGATAGTGGCTGTAATTGCTATATGGGGGAAGCCAGCTGAGATCTACAGTGTTAATGGATACATTCCCAATCTGGATATCCCCAACCACAAGAGGTTCTGTAATTACAAAATTAAATTTATACGTCAAAAAAGTACATTTTAAAATATATGTCAGTCAGGTCCCGAAGCAATATATATCCATTAAGAATAAGTGATCATATATATTGCTGTGAGCCAGTGGTTCCCATGCTCAAGATGGGGTGGTATATAGTGGAATGACATACCACAATTTCCAGCTGCCACTCCAAGGCACTGTTGCCTATGCTTCTGCAGTGATCAGCAGGGCACAGGCATGTACTGGAAGATCTGGGGAGCCAGCAGCCTATGAAGTTTCCTGCAACAGTGTGTGGTTCAATAGTTTTTATGTTTATGTGAAGCAGTGTGCATGATGTCATGAGAGTATGCTGGGCCATATCATTAAGGAGAGGAGCCACAGCTCAAAGAGAATGAGCAGCAGACAGAAGATGCAGTGGAAGATTAATATCTATGGGCTGGAGCTGGAGAGACACTAGGGCTGGAGAGACAAAAGAGGCTGGCTGGATCTAGAGAGATAGAAGGGAGCTGGAGAGACACTTGAAGCTGCAGCTGGTTAAATAATGGGGGCTTGGAGGACAGAAGAGGGCTAACTTTGGCTACAGAGACAATGAAGGGCTTTGCTGGAGAGACATAGGGGAGATAGAGAGACACTGGGGCTCTGGAGAGACCCTGGTAGGCTGCAGCTGGAGAGTATCTAGGGGTCTGGTTAATCACTGGGGCTGCAGCTAGAGAGACAATGGGGATGGAGAGACACTGAGGCTTGGGAGACAGAAGTGGGATGGCTATAGCTGGAGTGACACTGGAGGGATTTGCTGGAAAGACAAGGAAGTTGCAGTGACATGGGGGGCTGCAGCTGGAGATACAGAAGAGGGCAGGAGCTGGACAGAAATGGGGGGGGCTGGAAAGACAAAAGGTTTGGAGAGACAGATTAGGGCTGGCTGGAGCTGGATCAACAATGGGGAGTACTGGAGAGACACAGGGCCTGATTCAGAGCCGCTCGTAAGTGGCCGCTTGCTCGGTCCGAGCAATGTTCGCACATCTGCGCATGCGTATGGGTTGTAATATGCATGCGCGAACCAGTCAGTGCGGCCGGAATTCGTGTGCTCGCAAAATAGCGAATGCCTGCTAATTTGAGTGACAGGATGAGGCGTTTGTGGGTGGTAACAGGGGAAGGTGCTTGAAAATGGGGAGTGGAGATCTGAACGCAGGCGTGCCAAATGGTCATAACAGGCATTTTAAGGGTGTGCATAATTAACAAAGCAGCATCATTGACCACGTCACTTGGTTGTCTTTGAGCCTGAACTGCTCGCATGATTGCGGTAGGAAAATGCTAACACAAGAATAGCGAGCAGTTCACGCGCCGTTCGATGTACTCGATTAATCTAATAAATAGCGGACATGACGTATGGTGCGAGCGGCCAGGGGGCATTTTTTTCAAAATAGCAACCGCATGTTTTGTTCACTCGTTCAGACATAGAGGCATCAACAGACCGCAATGAGCGAGCGCTTAATTTAAATATCCGGCCCCTTTTTCAGAACGACAGTCTGCAAGTAGCGTTCGGCTCTGAATCAGGCCCACAGGACTGGCAGATTTTGAAGGAAAAGGCTTAGGGACACTAATCTTCATTAAGGCATCAATTCTAAGAAACATTATTGATACAAATGGTACCACATTTTGTTCTGCACCAAAAAATCTATTACTCTGTATTATATGGTGATACCTCTGCTATATGATGATGACATGATAATATTTCTATGCAAACAGACATCTACCAGACCATGTGATCTCCTACATGAATAGTGAATACTGGCTGAATTCATCATTTGCCCATGGAGGAACACTTTCTTCAAAGGTTCCCCATTGTAGAAAAGCCACATATAGATAAATAAAATTCTAAAGAGATTGACCTGTACCTGCCAGGAACCCAGGATTAATCTCATATTATCAAAATCCTGAAAGCTACTGGGGGCCTAAGGTGGTGCCTGGCCATTATATTAAAATTTATATATTCCTACTTTGGTCACTGACTACAACAACATTGTTGGAATGTAAGTATTAGTAAAAGTATAGTATACAGGATTAAAATATCTAAACTTGCTTTATCTAAAAGATGTAGATTTAACAACCATTAACTATACAAATCAAAGTGATAACTAAAAGAAAAACTCTCAGGAAATTATAAAGACTGTTATAGACAAGATGGTATTTTATATGAAAACAATATGTTTATTATTTTTCATTAGTATCAGTTGCAGACATACAGTATGTTCTAGAAAAAGTTTGAACATGTATATAAAATTAACTGTCCCCAAATATATAAAGTAGTGACAGTGGATATTGGAGATATCTGACATGGTTCCTCCATTTTGTATTGCAAAAGCAGCCCCCGTACCTGGATTGACATCAATACTAATACATCCATTTTCTATCTCCATCCACTCTGCCATGGCTACTACTCCAGCACAGACCAGGACAAGCGTGTGTAGTTGAAATTTCACATCTACAATCTAATACTTAATAAATGGCATATAAGTATTTACTGTACAACTGCTTGAATTTAAAACATGAACAATCACTTAAGGATTCACAGATAGAAAGACATTTTATGAAGTTTAAAACACTAATTCAAAATTAGTAAGTAATTCTATCAACCTAATTGAGAATGTTAGGAACCAGCGCTGCTCCTTTATTTTGCAAGCTGCCTGTTGGATAAGGTTTTAACACGGATTCCCTCTATTTTGGTTTAGATAAATAATTCACATATTGTATATATTGTCCTGGCGCTAGTCAAAATAAAAATATTACTGTGGGGTATTTTACAACATAAACATTTATTAAATGCAATGCAAATGCTGTGCACAGCAAAACAACTAATAAAACAATGCAATCATGCAACGGTTCATTTCAATATGCAATGATTCTTTAAAACATTTGTGCACCAGGACAATATATACAACATTCAACATTAGTAAGCTTTATAAACCCTTATATAACGAATGAGGACAGTTCTAAACTAATTTATCTATGGGGCAATTCAAGAAACTTTCTTGAAAGCAATAGCTACTAAAACATAGTTATGGATCACAGCTTCTCTTTCAATCATATAGTAGCCTGTATTAAATATAATTATTTAGTTCTATCATAAATAAATGATATTAGTCTAAATATCTTGAGCAGGGAGAACTACTACTTTAAAAATTAATATACTAGCACGCCTGCTCTACCTATTGCAAACACCTCCGCTTATTATCTCAGTTAACACATACAAACTCCTTGAACAATTTGTTACTAAATTTATATGGTCCACAAGATAACATTGAATACACATCTATACATTTTATAAAAACCCATTCAAGAGGGGGGACTTGGGGATGTCAACTTTCTCAAACCATATAGTGTGAAACTCACTCAGTGCACCCTGCTGCACAAATATTACATTTGTTTGTTTAAGACTTTTGTCATAAATTAAAGACAGAAGTCTAAGGGGTCTATTTACTAAGCAGTGTTAGGAGACAGAGTGAAAAGTGATAAGTATGTGATAAGGTGCCAGCTAATCAGCTCCTAACTGTCATTTTTCAAACACAGCCTGTGAAATGGCAGTTGGGAGCTGATTGGCTGGCAGCTTATCACATACTTATCACTTTTAACTCTGTCTCATAACACTGCTTAGTAAATAGACCCCTTAATATCCTGAGTAGGTAGAATAACCATTTTAAATATGAATATACCACCACACAGCATCTAAATTTTCAGATACCTCCCCTTATGATCATAGGTAAACACCTTCAAACTTCATCAACGACAGTACTCACTACTAAACTTATATGGGCTGCAAGAAAATCAAGAATCTTCAGGATGGATGACATGAGGTGCCCAATGTTCTTGAACATTAGAGGTAGGCTAATCTCACTCAGTGCATCCTACTGCATTCAAATCCACAAAAACCTAGGTAAACATCAATATTCTTCTTTTTCTGAATGGATAAAAAGGGGCTGTTTAATTCTTCACTGCTTAAGCCCCCATACTGTATGATTTTTAACATAATTTGCAGTAATTCAATCAAGATTTGAGATTTGACTCTTTGCCACTATCACTATATTCAATTAAGCATTTTTACAATTTGGTACAAATATTTCACCCTGACCCCCTTTACTATCCCTTATCTATTTATATATGTAGTATCTATAGATAATAAACCTCCGACAGGGGGGATCATCTCTGCAGCTTGATTTTAAAACATAAACAGTCATACAATCTATGAATACATGACGTACAGTTTAGGAGCCCCTGGACCCAGATGCAAATTTGCACTGCACACCCTGCCACCATTACAGATATGTCTATGCTATGTATTAGGGGTGAGCGGGTTCGGATTTCTGAAATCCGAACCCCCCGAGCCCCCCCCGATCCGAGGCCGATCCGAGTCAGGCTCGACTTTTCCCGCCTGACTCGGATCTGAAATCGAGACAAAACGTCATCATCCCGCCTTCCGGATCTCGCGGGTTTTGTATCCTATATAAGGTAACCGCGTCGGTGACATTTTCTCACTTGGCTGTGGACAGTGAAGATGGAGGGTGGGAGTTAGGGCTGGCTGGGCTGTGTAGTGTAGTGCAGTGTAGTGTTGTGCTGTGCTGTGCTGCGCTGTGCTGTTGTTGTCCATAAGGGCTGTGTCCACTCCTCCAAAGACACTGTGCAGTGTCCCAGTCCTAAAGAGGTGCTGTAGTGTTGTCCAGGGGGTGCTCTGTCCATCAGGGGTGCTCCCCCCAAGTGCAAAAAAAATAAATATTTTTTCTGTGTTTGTGAATTGTGTGCGCAGTAGCCGCACGTGCATCAACAAAGTAGTGCCAAGCATGCACCTGTGTCATAAGTAAAGGGCCGACTGGCTTGACCATGAAAGGGTGCTGTAACCCCCAAAGTGCACTCCAAAAAAAATAAAAAAATATTTTCTGTGTTTGTGAATTGTGTGCACTGTGGCTGCACGTGCATCAACAAAGGAGCAGCGCCAAGCGTGAGCCTGTTTCCCACAAGTTAAGGGCCGGCTGGCTTGTCCATTAAAGGGTGCTGTAACCCCCAAAGTGCACTCCAAAAAAAAAATATATATATATTTTTTTGTGTTTGAGAATTGTATGCGCAGTAGCCGCACGTGCATCAACAAAGTAGCGCCAAGCGTGCGCCTGTGTCATAAGTAAAGGGCCTGTGTCATAAGTAAAGGGGCTTCTGGCTTGACCGTTAAAGGGTGCTGTAACTCCCAAAGTGCACTCCAAACCAAATAAAAAAAATATTTTCTGTGTTTGTGAATTGTGTGCACTGTGGCTGCACGTGCATCAACAAGCGTCTGTGTCCCATAAGTAAATTCCCCTTTTTTTTTCTGTCTTTGTGAATTGTGTGGGCTGTAGCTGCACCTCCATCCTCATAACAGCAGCGATAAGCGTGCTTCTGTCTGTTAAAGGGTGGTGTAACCCCAAAGTGCGCTCCACAAAGAATTAAAAATTCTTCTTTTTTTTCAGTCTTTGTGAATTGTGTGGGCTGTAGCTGCACCTGCATACTCAAAGCAGCAGGGACAAGCGTGCGTCTGTCTGTTAGAGGGTGGTGTAACCCCCAAAGTGCGCTCCAACAAAAATAAAACATTTTCTTCTGTGTTTGTGAATTGTCTGCACTGTACGTGCATCCTCAAAGCAGCAGCGCCAAGCGTGCATCTGTCGTTAAAGGGTGGTGTAACCCCCAAAGTGCACTCCAACAAAAATAAAATATTTTCTTCTGTGTTTGTGAATTGTGTGCACTGCACGTGCATCCTCAAAGCAGCAGCGTCAAGTGTGCGTCTGTCTGTGAAAGGGTGGTGTAACCCCCAAAGTGCACTCCAACAAAGAATAAAAAATTTTCTTCTGTGTTTGTGAATTGTCTGCATTGTACATGCATCCTCAAAGCAGCAGTGCCAAGCGTGCATCTGTCTGTTAAAGGGTGGTGTAACCCTCAAAGTGCGCTCCACAAAGAATAAAAAATTCTTCCATTTTTTTCTGTCTTTTTGAATTGTGTGCACTGTAGCTGCACGTGCATCAACAAAGGAGCAGTGCCAAGCATGCACCTGTGTCCCATAAGTAAAGAGCCGGCTGGCTCATTTCTTAAAGGGTGGTGTAACCCACAAAGTGCACTAGTCTCCAACAAAAATAAAAAATTATTTTCTGTGTTTGTGTGCACCTTAGCCGCACATATATATATAAATATAACATAAATGGAGGACCAAACTTTCTCCGATAAAACGAAAATAAAGAAGGATCAAGAACCACTTCCTCCTAGTGCTGAAGCTGCTGCCACCAGTCAAGACATAGACGATAACATGCCATCAACATCGTCTGCCAAAGCCGATGCCCAATGTCATAGTAGAGGGCACATACAATCCCAAATGACAAAGTTCAGGAAAATGACCTTAAAAAAAACATTTAAATCATCTGAAGAGAAAAGTAAACTTGCCAATATGCCATTTACGACACGGAGTGGCAAGGAACGGCTAAGCTCTTTCCCTATGTACATGACTAGTGGTTCAGCTTCACATGACGATGGAAGCCCTCCTCCAACTAAAAAAATCAAATGGGTTAAGCTGGGAAAAGCACCGCAAAGAACTGTGCATTCTAAGAAGATATCACAAATCCCCAAGGAGAGTCCAAGTGTGGTGGCGGTTGCGATGCCTGACCTTCCCAGCACTGGATGGGAAGAGGTGGCTTTTTCCACCATTTGCACACCCCCTGCAAGTGCTGAAAGGAGCACCCACAGTCCACTTGCTGATATGCAAAATGAAGATGTCACTGTTGAAGTACAACAGGATGAGGATACTGATGTAGCTGCCGCTGAGGAGGAAGTTGGCGAGGAGGATTCTGATGGTGATGTGGTTTGTTTAAATCAGGCTCTGGGAGAGACAGTTGTCCGAGGGATGAAAAAGCCCATCACGGTCATGCCTGGGCAGAAGACCAAACATTCCACCTCTTTGGTCTGGCAATATTTCTATCCAAATCCGGACAACAACTGTCTTGCCATATGTACCATATGTAAAGGTGAAATATTATTTTATGAAGTATTTTTTATACCACAGTACATTGAATTCACTGGAACCCCCCTTTACTTCCCATCTTATCTTATTCTATGGACAAAGAACTACGTCATGGGTAGAATATTTTATTATTTTTAACATACTGCTTAAAATTTAGAAAACATTTTAGTAATGAAGTAAACCATTATATAACTACTGAAGACAGGCATTATATTAATTTGGATTTGATTCATTTCAAGAAATTTTGTTTGTATAGCAATGGCTACTATAACATAGTATGGTCCAGAGATTTATTTTTAATCATATTGTAGCCATTTATGAAATATTGCTTATTTAGGACTGTTGTCATAAATAAATGTAGAAGTCTAAACATCTTAAGTATATAGAATTACCATTTTAAGTATGAATGTATCACCACACATGATCTTATTATTTCAAACACATCCCCTTATAATCACAGATAACACCTTCAAACTCCATTAACAACTAGCTAATAAATTGATATAATCTGCAAGAAAACCTACAATCTGCATATGCCTTATAGAACCAGTTTAGTAGGATTGACATGGGGTTCCCAATGTTTTTAAACAAAATGGTTGACTAATCTCATTCACTGCAACCTACTGTATTCAATCCCCAACATAAGAACTTAGGAAGACATCAAGACTGATGCAACTATTCTGCTATGGCTTAATTCCCCACATAGAAAAGTGAGATGAGACATCAACTTAACTCCCTTTTTCTCAACTATCTAGTTATAATTGCTAAGGTAATGCCTAAGTCCCAGGATTTAGTTCATCACTTATGACCTCATTGTGGAATAACCAAAAATTTCTACAGGCCTAAATCCACCCATTTTCTCTGCATGGACTTGAGGTGGTGTTCAATTGTTCACAGTTCTAGCCCCGTGCAATATTTTCCATCATTTGTGCATATTTAATCATGATTTCAGATTTTTGTTCTTTCCCACCATCACTATATACAATGTAAATATTTTTTATGCCACAGTACTTTGAATTCACTGGAACCCCCCTTTACTTCTCATCTTATCTTATTCTATGGACAAGGAACTACCTCCTGGGGGATCACCTCTACCCCTTTATTTTAGATCATGAACAATCTTATAAGGATACACATGAGCTGAGCTGGAGGAGGACATGGGGAGATTTTTGATGATAAAGATTGCTAGAAAATATGAATTAATCTCTGTAACATCTTCATTTGTTTTAGAATCATGAAGAATGCCCTGAATATCTATTATCACTGGTACCTTGTCTATAAGACACTCAACTCTATACAGTATTTCTAAGTAGCTCCCAATAATGCTAGCTATCATCATAAGGACATTATATTGTATGTTTGGTGACATTATTCAAACATCATATATTTACCTTATAATAGAATATGATTGATTTTTAATACATCAACTTACCACTTCCCATAGATACTTACTTGTATAATTGGCTACTACTGCACTATCCCCTTTTACTCCTCCTCCAACAAGAGCAGACACCAGGAATGTGTAATAATTCCCAGGGAGAAGATTCTGAACTGTAGTAAATGTTGTGTACACTGTTGCACTGAATGTTGAATTTCCCAAGATTTCTATGATATAGGAACTTGCATATCCATAAGGTGGCAGCCAGATCAGAGATACAGAAGTGGTGGTGATATTCTCTGCTGTTAGGTCCTTCACTTTTTCAGGTACTATTTGAAAAAATAGGAGCAATATCTTACAATAGTACATGCTGTACACTTTAATCTTGGCACATTTTAAAATGGGCAACAAGGGCCTTTATTAAGATATTCAAAAGATTAGTGCTTTTCACATTTTCTATAATACATATTTTTTACCTATATGCTCATACAGGTATGGACCAGAATGGTAACCTTAAAATAAATAAGGAAATAAGTGAAAACATTATCTCCCCTGTTCGTTGTCAGTGGTCCCAAACATTAAATATCTTTGTACTGTATATTTAGTCATAGAGCAGCTGCACCTACTTCACTTTCATGCAAACACTTTAACAAAGCAGACCAGAGTTTCTATTTTTCTAGACTCAATCCTATCCACCATCATTTGCAGCCATTTTTACTGTTTGGGTTAGCTGACAAAAAGGGGTGGGATAGAAAATAGAAACAGCACTGCCCATTTTTGGGATGTACTACATTGCTGTCAATCTAGTGGGTTAACAGGTAGAAGAATATTTTATTATTTTTTACATACTGCTTAAAATTTAGAAAACATTTTAGTATTGAAGTAAACCATTATATAACTACTGAGGACAGGCTTTAGATTAATTTGGCTTTGATTCATTTCAAGACATTTTGTTTTTATGGCAATGGCTACTATAACATAGTATGGACCAGAAATTTATTTTTAATCATATTGTAGCCTTTTATGAAATATTGCTTTATTTATGACAGTTGTCATAAATAAATGTAGAAGTCTAAACATCTTAAGTATATAGAATTACCATTTTAAGTATGAATGTATCACCACACATGATCTTATTATTTCAAACACATCCCCTTATAATCACAGATAACACCTTCAAACTCCATTAACAACTAGCTAATAAATTGATATAATCTGCAAGAAAACCTACAATCTGCATATGCCTTATAGAACCAGTTTAGTAGGATTGACATGGGGTTCCCAATGTTTTTAAACAAAATGGTTGACTAATCTCATTCACTGCAACCTACTGTATTCAATCCCCAACATAAGAACTTAGGAAGACATCAAGACTGATGCAACTATTCTGCTATGGCTTAATTCCCCACATAGAAAAGTGAGATGAGACATCAACTTAACTCCCTTTTTCTCAACTATCTAGTTATAATTGCTAAGGTAATGCCTAAGTCCCAGGATTTAGTTAATCACTTATGACCTCATTGTGGAATAAGCAAAAATTTTTACAGGCCTAAATCCACCCATTTTCTCTGCATGGACTTGAGGTGGTGTTCAATTGTTCACAGTTCTAGCCCCGTGCAATATTTTCCATCATTTGTGGATATTTAATCATGATTTCAGATTTTTGTTCTTTCCCACCATCACTATATACAATGTAAATATTTTTTATGCCACAGTACTTTGAATTCACTGGAACCCCCCTTTTCTTCCCATCTTATCTTATTCTATGGACAAGGAACTACCTCCTGGGGGATCACCTCTACCCCTTTATTTTAGATCATGAACAATCTTATAAGGATACACATGAGCTGAGCTGGAGGAGGACATGGGGAGATTTTTGATGATAAAGATTGCTAGAAAATATGAATTAATCTCTGTAACATCTTCATTTGTTTTAGAATCATGAAGAATGCCCTGAATATCTATTATCACTGGTACCTTGTCTATAAGACACTCAACTCTATACAGTATTTCTAAGCAGCTCCCAATAAAGCTAGCTATCGTCATAAGGACATTATATTGTATGTTTGGTGACATTATTCAAACATCATATATTTACCTTATAATAGAATATGAATGATTTTTAATACATCATCTTACCACTTCCCATAGATACTTACTTGTATAATTGGCTACTAATGCACTATCCCCTTTTACTCCTCCTCCTCCAACAAGAGCAGACACCAGGAATGTGTAATAATTCCCAGGGAGAAGATTCTGAACTGTAGTAAATGTTGTGTACACTGTTGCACTGAATGTTGAATTTCCCAAGATTTCTATGATATAGGAACTTGAATATCCATTAGGTGGCAGCCAGATCAGAGATACAGAAGTGGTGGTGATCTTCTCTGCTGTTAGGTCCTTCACTTTTTCAGGTACTATTTGAAAACATAGGAGCAATATCTTACAATAGCACATGCTGTACACTTTAATCTTGGCACATTTTAAAATGTGCAACAAGGGCCTTTATTAAGATATTCAAAAGATTAGTGCTTTTCACATTTTCTATAATACCTATTTTTTACCTATATGCTCATACAGGTATGGACCAGAATGGTAACCTTAAAATAAATAAGGAAATAAGTGAAAACATTATCTCCCCTGTACGTTGTCAGTGGTCCCAAACATTAAATATCTTTGTACTGTATATTTAGTCATAGAGCAGCTGCACCTACTTCACTTTCATGCAAACACTTTAACAAAGCAGACCAGAGTTTCTATTGTTCTAGACTCAATCCTATCCACCATCATTTGCAGCCATTTTTACTGTTTGGGTTAGCTGACAAAAAGGGGTGGGATAGAAAATAGAAACAGCACTGCCCATTTTTTGGATGTACTACATTGCTGTCAATCTAGTGGGTTAACAGGTAGAAGAATATTTTATTATTTTTAACATACTGCTTAAAATTTAGAAAACATTTTAGTAATGAAGTAAACCATTATATAACTACTGAGGACAGACTTTAGATTAATTTGGCTTTGATTCATTTCAAGACATTTTGTTTTTATGGCAATGGCTACTATCACATAGTATGGTCCAGAGATTTATTTTTAATCATATTGTAGCCTTTATGAAATATTGTTTTATTTATGACTGTTGTCATAAATAAATGTAGAAGTCTAAACATCTTAAGTAGATATAATTACCATTTTAAGTATGAATGTATCATCACACATGATCTTATTATTTCAAACACATCCGCTTATGATCACAGATAACACCTTCAAACTCCATTAACAACTAGCTAATAAATTTACATAATCCCCAAGAAAACCTACAATCTGCATATGCCTTATAGAACCAGTTTAGGAGGAGTGACATGGGGTTCCCAATGTTTTTAAACAAAATGGTTGACTAATCTCATTCAGTGCAACCTACTGCAATCAATCCCAAACATAAGAACTTAGGAAGACATCAAGACTGATGCAACTATTCTGCTATGGCTTAATTCCCCACATAGAAAAATGAGATGAGACATCAACTTAACTCCCTTTTTCTCAACTATCTAGTTATAATTGCTAAGGTAATGCCTAAGTCCAAGGATTTAGTTCATCACTTATGACCTCATTGTGGAATAACCAAAAAATTTTACAGGCCTAAATCCACCCATTTTCTCTGCTTGGACTTGAGGTGGTGTTCAATTGTTCACAGTTCTAGCCCCGTGCAATATTTTCCATCATTTGTGGATATTTAATCATGATTTCAGATTTTTGTTCTTTCCCACCATCACTATATAGAATGTAAATATTTTTTATGCCACAGTACATTGAATTCACTGGAACCCCCCTTTACTTCCCATCTTATCTTATTCTATGGACAAGGAACTACCTCCTGGGGGATCACCTCTACCCCTTTATTTTAGATCATGAACAATCTTTTAAGGATACACATGAGCTGAGCTGGAGGAGGACATGGGGAGATTTTTGATCATAAAGATTGCTAGAAAATATGAATTAATCTCTGTAACATCTTCATTTGTTTTAGAATCATGAAGAATGCCCTGAATATCTATTATCACTGGTACCTTGTCTATAAGACTCTGAACTCTATACAGTATTTCTAAGTAGCTCCCAATAATGCTAGCTATTGTCATAAGGACATTATATTGTATGTTTGGTGACATTATTCAAACATCATATATTTACCTTATAATAGAATATGAATGATTTTTAATACATCATCTTACCACTTCCCATAGATACTTACTTGTATAATTGGCTACTAATGCACTATCCCCTTTTACTCCTCCTCCAACAAGAGCAGACACCAGGAATGTGTAATAATTCCCAGGGAGAAGATTCTGAACTGTAGCAAATGTTGTGTACACTGTTGCACTGAATGTTGAATTTCCCAAGATTTCTATGATATAGGAACTTGCATATCCATCAGGTGGCAGCCAGATCAGAGATACAGAAGTGGTGGTGATATTCTCTGCTGTTAGGTCCTTCACTTTTTCAGGTACTATTTGAAAACATAGGAGCAATATCTTACAATAGCACATGCTGTACACTTTAATCTTGGAACATTTTAAAATGGGCAACAAGGGCCTTTATTAAGATATTCAAAAGATTAGTGCTTTTCACATTTTCTATAATACCTATTTTTACCTATATGCTCATACAGGTATGGACCAGAATGGTAACCTTAAAATAAATAAGGAAATAAGTGAAAACATTATCTCCCCTGTTCGTTGTCAGTGGTCCCAAACATTAAATATCTTTGTACTGTATATTTAGTCATAGAGCAGCTGCACCTACTTCACTTTTATGCAAACACTTTAACAAAGCAGACCAGAGTTTCTATTGTTCTAGACTCAATCCTATCCACCATCATTTGCAGCCATTTTTATTGTTTGGGTTAGCTGACAAAAAGGGGTGGGATAGAAAATAGAAACAGCACTGCCCATTTTTGGGATGTACTACATTGCTGTCAATCTAGTGGGTTAACAGGTAGAAGAATATTTTATTATTTTTAACATACTGCTTAAAATTTAGAAAACATTTTAGTAATGAAGTAAACCGTTATATAACTACTGAGGACAGGCCTTAGATTAATTTGGCTTTGATTCATTTCAAGACATTTTGTTTTTATAGCAATGGCTACTATAACATAGTATGGTCCAGAGATTTATTTATAATCGTATTGCAGCCATTTATGAAATATTGTTTTATTTAGGACTGTTGTCATAAATAAATGTAGAAGTCTAAACATCTTAAGTAGATATAATTACCATTTTAAGTATGAATGTATCACCACACATGATCTTATTATTTCAAACACATCCCCTTATAATCACAGATAACACCTTCAAACTCCATTAACAACTAGCTAATAAATTAATATAATCTGCAAGAAAACCTACAATCTGCATATGCCTTATAGAACCAGTTTAGTAGGATTGACATGGGGTTCCCAATGTTTTTAAACAAAATGGTTGACTAATCTCATTCAGTGCAACCTACTGCATTCAATCCCCAACATAAGAACTTAGGAAGACATCAAGACTGATTCAACTATTCTGCTATGGCTTAATTCCCCACATAGAAAAGTGAGATGAGACATCAACTTAACTCCCTTTTTCTCAACTATCTAGTTATAATTGCTAAGGTAATGCCTAAATCCCAGGATTTAGTTCATCACTTATGACCGCATTGTGGAATAACCAAAAAATGTTTACAGGCCTAAATCCACCCATTTTCTCTGCATGGACTTGAGGTGGTGTTCAATTGTTCACAGTTCTAGCCCCGTGCAATATTTTCCATCATTTGTGCATATTTAATCATGATTTCAGATTTTTGTTCTTTCCCACCATCACTATATACAATGTAAATATTTTTTATGCCACAGTACTTTGAATTCACTGGAACCCCCCTTTACTTCTCATCTTATCTTATTCTATGGACAAGGAACTACCTCCTGGGGGATCACCTCTACCCCTTTATTTTAGATCATGAACAATCTTATAAGGATACACATGAGCTGAGCTGGAGGAGGACATGGGGAGATTTTTGATGATAAAGATTGCTAGAAAATATGAATTAATCTCTGTAACATCTTCATTTGTTTTAGAATCATGAAGAATGCCCTGAATATCTATTATCACTGGTACCTTGTCTATAAGACACTCAACTCTATACAGTATTTCTAAGTAGCTCCCAATAATGCTAGCTATCATCATAAGGACATTATATTGTATGTTTGGTGACATTATTCAAACATCATATATTTACCTTATAATAGAATATGATTGATTTTTAATACATCAACTTACCACTTCCCATAGATACTTACTTGTATAATTGGCTACTACTGCACTATCCCCTTTTACTCCTCCTCCAACAAGAGCAGACACCAGGAATGTGTAATAATTCCCAGGGAGAAGATTCTGAACTGTAGTAAATGTTGTGTACACTGTTGCACTGAATGTTGAATTTCCCAAGATTTCTATGATATAGGAACTTGCATATCCATAAGGTGGCAGCCAGATCAGAGATACAGAAGTGGTGGTGATATTCTCTGCTGTTAGGTCCTTCACTTTTTCAGGTACTATTTGAAAAAATAGGAGCAATATCTTACAATAGTACATGCTGTACACTTTAATCTTGGCACATTTTAAAATGGGCAACAAGGGCCTTTATTAAGATATTCAAAAGATTAGTGCTTTTCACATTTTCTATAATACATATTTTTTACCTATATGCTCATACAGGTATGGACCAGAATGGTAACCTTAAAATAAATAAGGAAATAAGTGAAAACATTATCTCCCCTGTTCGTTGTCAGTGGTCCCAAACATTAAATATCTTTGTACTGTATATTTAGTCATAGAGATGCTGCACCTACTTCACTTTCATGCAAACACTTTAACAAAGCAGACCAGAGTTTCTATTTTTCTAGACTCAATCCTATCCACCATCATTTGCAGCCATTTTTACTGTTTGGGTTAGCTGACAAAAAGGGGTGGGATAGAAAATAGAAACAGCACTGCCCATTTTTTGGATGTACTACATTGCTGTCAATCTAGTGGGTTAACAGGTAGAAGAATATTTTATTATTTGTTAACATACTGCTTAAAATTTAGAAAACATTTTAGTAATGAAGTAAACCATTATATAACTACTGAGGACAGACTTTAGATTAATTTGGCTTTGATTCATTTCAAGACATTTTGTTTTTATGGCAATGGCTACTATCACATAGTATGGTCCAGAGATTTATTTTTAATCATATTGTAGCCTTTATGAAATATTGTTTTATTTATGACTGTTGTCATAAATAAATGTAGAAGTCTAAACATCTTAAGTAGATATAATTACCATTTTAAGTATGAATGTATCATCACACATGATCTTATTATTTCAAACACATCCGCTTATGATCACAGATAACACCTTCAAACTCCATTAACAACTAGCTAATAAATTTACATAATCCCCAAGAAAACCTACAATCTGCATATGCCTTTTAGAACCAGTTTAGGAGGAGTGACATGGGGTTCCCAATGTTTTTAAACAAAATGGTTGACTAATCTCATTCAGTGCAACCTACTGCAATCAATCCCAAACATAAGAACTTAGGAAGACATCAAGACTGATGCAACTATTCTGCTATGGCTTAATTCCCCACATAGAAAAATGAGATGAGACATCAACTTAACTCCCTTTTTCTCAACTATCTAGTTATAATTGCTAAGGTAATGCCTAAGTCCAAGGATTTAGTTCATCACTTATGACCTCATTGTGGAATAACCAAAAAATTTTACAGGCCTAAATCCACCCATTTTCTCTGCTTGGACTTGAGGTGGTGTTCAATTGTTCACAGTTCTAGCCCCGTGCAATATTTTCCATCATTTGTGGATATTTAATCATGATTTCAGATTTTTGTTCTTTCCCACCATCACTATATAGAATGTAAATATTTTTTATGCCACAGTACATTGAATTCACTGGAACCCCCCTTTACTTCCCATCTTATCTTATTCTATGGACAAGGAACTACCTCCTGGGGGATCACCTCTACCCCTTTATTTTAGATCATGAACAATCTTTTAAGGATACACATGAGCTGAGCTGGAGGAGGACATGGGGAGATTTTTGATCATAAAGATTGCTAGAAAATATGAATTAATCTCTGTAACATCTTCATTTGTTTTAGAATCATGAAGAATGCCCTGAATATCTATTATCACTGGTACCTTGTCTATAAGACTCTGAACTCTATACAGTATTTCTAAGTAGCTCCCAATAATGCTAGCTATTGTCATAAGGACATTATATTGTATGTTTGGTGACATTATTCAAACATCATATATTTACCTTATAATAGAATATGATTGATTTTTAATACATCAACTTACCACTTCCCATAGATACTTACTTGTATAATTGGCTACTACTGCACTATCCCCTTTTACTCCTCCTCCAACAAGAGCAGACACCAGGAATGTGTAATAATTCCCAGGGAGAAGATTCTGAACTGTAGTAAATGTTGTGTACACTGTTGCACTGAATGTTGAATTTCCCAAGATTTCTATGATATAGGAACTTGCATATCCATAAGGTGGCAGCCAGATCAGAGATACAGAAGTGGTGGTGATATTCTCTGCTGTTAGGTCCTTCACTTTTTCAGGTACTATTTGAAAAAATAGGAGCAATATCTTACAATAGTACATGCTGTACACTTTAATCTTGGCACATTTTAAAATGGGCAACAAGGGCCTTTATTAAGATATTCAAAAGATTAGTGCTTTTCACATTTTCTATAATACATATTTTTTACCTATATGCTCATACAGGTATGGACCAGAATGGTAACCTTAAAATAAATAAGGAAATAAGTGAAAACATTATCTCCCCTGTTCGTTGTCAGTGGTCCCAAACATTAAATATCTTTGTACTGTATATTTAGTCATAGAGATGCTGCACCTACTTCACTTTCATGCAAACACTTTAACAAAGCAGACCAGAGTTTCTATTTTTCTAGACTCAATCCTATCCACCATCATTTGCAGCCATTTTTACTGTTTGGGTTAGCTGACAAAAAGGGGTGGGATAGAAAATAGAAACAGCACTGCCCATTTTTTGGATGTACTACATTGCTGTCAATCTAGTGGGTTAACAGGTAGAAGAATATTTTATTATTTTTAACATACTGCTTAAAATTTAGAAAACATTTTAGTAATGAAGTAAACCATTATATAACTACTGAGGACAGACTTTAGATTAATTTGGCTTTGATTCATTTCAAGACATTTTGTTTTTATGGCAATGGCTACTATCACATAGTATGGTCCAGAGATTTATTTTTAATCATATTGTAGCCTTTATGAAATATTGTTTTATTTATGACTGTTGTCATAAATAAATGTAGAAGTCTAAACATCTTAAGTAGATATAATTACCATTTTAAGTATGAATGTATCATCACACATGATCTTATTATTTCAAACACATCCGCTTATGATCACAGATAACACCTTCAAACTCCATTAACAACTAGCTAATAAATTTACATAATCCCCAAGAAAACCTACAATCTGCATATGCCTTTTAGAACCAGTTTAGGAGGAGTGACATGGGGTTCCCAATGTTTTTAAACAAAATGGTTGACTAATCTCATTCAGTGCAACCTACTGCATTCAATCCCCAACATAAGAACTTAGGAAGACATCAAGACTGATTCAACTATTCTGCTATGGCTTAATTCCCCACATAGAAAAGTGAGATGAGACATCAACTTAACTCCCTTTTTCTCAACTATCTAGTTATAATTGCTAAGGTAATGCCTAAATCCCAGGATTTAGTTCATCACTTATGACCGCATTGTGGAATAACCAAAAAATGTTTACAGGCCTAAATCCACCCATTTTCTCTGCATGGACTTGAGGTGGTGTTCAATTGTTCACAGTTCTAGCCCCGTGCAATATTTTCCATCATTTGTGCATATTTAATCATGATTTCAGATTTTTGTTCTTTCCCACCATCACTATATACAATGTAAATATTTTTTATGCCACAGTACTTTGAATTCACTGGAACCCCCCTTTACTTCTCATCTTATCTTATTCTATGGACAAGGAACTACCTCCTGGGGGATCACCTCTACCCCTTTATTTTAGATCATGAACAATCTTATAAGGATACACATGAGCTGAGCTGGAGGAGGACATGGGGAGATTTTTGATGATAAAGATTGCTAGAAAATATGAATTAATCTCTGTAACATCTTCATTTGTTTTAGAATCATGAAGAATGCCCTGAATATCTATTATCACTGGTACCTTGTCTATAAGACACTCAACTCTATACAGTATTTCTAAGTAGCTCCCAATAATGCTAGCTATCATCATAAGGACATTATATTGTATGTTTGGTGACATTATTCAAACATCATATATTTACCTTATAATAGAATATGATTGATTTTTAATACATCAACTTACCACTTCCCATAGATACTTACTTGTATAATTGGCTACTACTGCACTATCCCCTTTTACTCCTCCTCCAACAAGAGCAGACACCAGGAATGTGTAATAATTCCCAGGGAGAAGATTCTGAACTGTAGTAAATGTTGTGTACACTGTTGCACTGAATGTTGAATTTCCCAAGATTTCTATGATATAGGAACTTGCATATCCATAAGGTGGCAGCCAGATCAGAGATACAGAAGTGGTGGTGATATTCTCTGCTGTTAGGTCCTTCACTTTTTCAGGTACTATTTGAAAAAATAGGAGCAATATCTTACAATAGTACATGCTGTACACTTTAATCTTGGCACATTTTAAAATGGGCAACAAGGGCCTTTATTAAGATATTCAAAAGATTAGTGCTTTTCACATTTTCTATAATACATATTTTTTACCTATATGCTCATACAGGTATGGACCAGAATGGTAACCTTAAAATAAATAAGGAAATAAGTGAAAACATTATCTCCCCTGTTCGTTGTCAGTGGTCCCAAACATTAAATATCTTTGTACTGTATATTTAGTCATAGAGCAGCTGCACCTACTTCACTTTCATGCAAACACTTTAACAAAGCAGACCAGAGTTTCTATTTTTCTAGACTCAATCCTATCCACCATCATTTGCAGCCATTTTTACTGTTTGGGTTAGCTGACAAAAAGGGGTGGGATAGAAAATAGAAACAGCACTGCCCATTTTTGGGATGTACTACATTGCTGTCAATCTAGTGGGTTAACAGGTAGAAGAATATTTTATTATTTTTTACATACTGCTTAAAATTTAGAAAACATTTTAGTATTGAAGTAAACCATTATATAACTACTGAGGACAGGCTTTAGATTAATTTGGCTTTGATTCATTTCAAGACATTTTGTTTTTATGGCAATGGCTACTATAACATAGTATGGACCAGAAATTTATTTTTAATCATATTGTAGCCTTTTATGAAATATTGCTTTATTTATGACAGTTGTCATAAATAAATGTAGAAGTCTAAACATCTTAAGTATATAGAATTACCATTTTAAGTATGAATGTATCACCACACATGATCTTATTATTTCAAACACATCCCCTTATAATCACAGATAACTCCTTCAAACTCCATTAACAACTAGCTAATAAATTGATATAATCTGCAAGAAAACCTACAATCTGCATATGCCTTATAGAACCAGTTTAGTAGGATTGACATGGGGTTCCCAATGTTTTTAAACAAAATGGTTGACTAATCTCATTCACTGCAACCTACTGTATTCAATCCCCAACATAAGAACTTAGGAAGACATCAAGACTGATGCAACTATTCTGCTATGGCTTAATTCCCCACATAGAAAAGTGAGATGAGACATCAACTTAACTCCCTTTTTCTCAACTATCTAGTTATAATTGCTAAGGTAATGCCTAAGTCCCAGGATTTAGTTAATCACTTATGACCTCATTGTGGAATAAGCAAAAATTTTTACAGGCCTAAATCCACCCATTTTCTCTGCATGGACTTGAGGTGGTGTTCAATTGTTCACAGTTCTAGCCCCGTGCAATATTTTCCATCATTTGTGGATATTTAATCATGATTTCAGATTTTTGTTCTTTCCCACCATCACTATATACAATGTAAATATTTTTTATGCCACAGTACTTTGAATTCACTGGAACCCCCCTTTTCTTCCCATCTTATCTTATTCTATGGACAAGGAACTACCTCCTGGGGGATCACCTCTACCCCTTTATTTTAGATCATGAACAATCTTATAAGGATACACATGAGCTGAGCTGGAGGAGGACATGGGGAGATTTTTGATGATAAAGATTGCTAGAAAATATGAATTAATCTCTGTAACATCTTCATTTGTTTTAGAATCATGAAGAATGCCCTGAATATCTATTATCACTGGTACCTTGTCTTTAAGACACTCAACTCTATACAGTATTTCTAAGCAGCTCCCAATAAAGCTAGCTATCGTCATAAGGACATTATATTGTATGTTTGGTGACATTATTCAAACATCATATATTTACCTTATAATAGAATATGAATGATTTTTAATACATCATCTTACCACTTCCCATAGATACTTACTTGTATAATTGGCTACTAATGCACTATCCCCTTTTACTCCTCCTCCTCCAACAAGAGCAGACACCAGGAATGTGTAATAATTCCCAGGGAGAAGATTCTGAACTGTAGTAAATGTTGTGTACACTGTTGCACTGAATGTTGAATTTCCCAAGATTTCTATGATATAGGAACTTGAATATCCATTAGGTGGCAGCCAGATCAGAGATACAGAAGTGGTGGTGATCTTCTCTGCTGTTAGGTCCTTCACTTTTTCAGGTACTATTTGAAAACATAGGAGCAATATCTTACAATAGCACATGCTGTACACTTTAATCTTGGCACATTTTAAAATGTGCAACAAGGGCCTTTATTAAGATATTCAAAAGATTAGTGCTTTTCACATTTTCTATAATACCTATTTTTTACCTATATGCTCATACAGGTATGGACCAGAATGGTAACCTTAAAATAAATAAGGAAATAAGTGAAAACATTATCTCCCCTGTACGTTGTCAGTGGTCCCAAACATTAAATATCTTTGTACTGTATATTTAGTCATAGAGCAGCTGCAACTACTTCACTTTCATGCAAACACTTTAACAAAGCAGACCAGAGTTTCTATTGTTCTAGACTCAATCCTATCCACCATCATTTGCAGCCATTTTTACTGTTTGGGTTAGCTGACAAAAAGGGGTGGGATAGAAAATAGAAACAGCACTGCCCATTTTTTGGATGTACTACATTGCTGTCAATCTAGTGGGTTAACAGGTAGAAGAATATTTTATTATTTTTAACATACTGCTTAAAATTTAGAAAACATTTTAGTAATGAAGTAAACCATTATATAACTACTGAGGACAGACTTTAGATTAATTTGGCTTTGATTCATTTCAAGACATTTTGTTTTAATGGCAATGGCTACTATCACATAGTATGGTCCAGAGATTTATTTTTAATCATATTGTAGCCTTTATGAAATATTGTTTTATTTATGACTGTTGTCATAAATAAATGTAGAAGTCTAAACATCTTAAGTAGATATAATTACCATTTTAAGTATGAATGTATCATCACACATGATCTTATTATTTCAAACACATCCGCTTATGATCACAGATAACACCTTCAAACTCCATTAACAACTAGCTAATAAATTTACATAATCCCCAAGAAAACCTACAATCTGCATATGCCTTTTAGAACCAGTTTAGGAGGAGTGACATGGGGTTCCCAATGTTTTTAAACAAAATGGTTGACTAATCTCATTCAGTGCAACCTACTGCATTCAATCCCCAACATAAGAACTTAGGAAGACATCAAGACTGATTCAACTATTCTGCTATGGCTTAATTCCCCACATAGAAAAGTGAGATGAGACATCAACTTAACTCCCTTTTTCTCAACTATCTAGTTATAATTGCTAAGGTAATGCCTAAATCCCAGGATTTAGTTCATCACTTATGACCGCATTGTGGAATAACCAAAAAATGTTTACAGGCCTAAATCCACCCATTTTCTCTGCATGGACTTGAGGTGGTGTTCAATTGTTCACAGTTCTAGCCCCGTGCAATATTTTCCATCATTTGTGCATATTTAATCATGATTTCAGATTTTTGTTCTTTCCCACCATCACTATATACAATGTAAATATTTTTTATGCCACAGTACTTTGAATTCACTGGAACCCCCCTTTACTTCTCATCTTATCTTATTCTATGGACAAGGAACTACCTCCTGGGGGATCACCTCTACCCCTTTATTTTAGATCATGAACAATCTTATAAGGATACACATGAGCTGAGCTGGAGGAGGACATGGGGAGATTTTTGATGATAAAGATTGCTAGAAAATATGAATTAATCTCTGTAACATCTTCATTTGTTTTAGAATCATGAAGAATGCCCTGAATATCTATTATCACTGGTACCTTGTCTATAAGACACTCAACTCTATACAGTATTTCTAAGTAGCTCCCAATAATGCTAGCTATCATCATAAGGACATTATATTGTATGTTTGGTGACATTATTCAAACATCATATATTTACCTTATAATAGAATATGATTGATTTTTAATACATCAACTTACCACTTCCCATAGATACTTACTTGTATAATTGGCTACTACTGCACTATCCCCTTTTACTCCTCCTCCAACAAGAGCAGACACCAGGAATGTGTAATAATTCCCAGGGAGAAGATTCTGAACTGTAGTAAATGTTGTGTACACTGTTGCACTGAATGTTGAATTTCCCAAGATTTCTATGATATAGGAACTTGCATATCCATCAGGTGGCAGCCAGATCAGAGATACAGAAGTGGTGGTGATATTCTCTGCTGTTAGGTCCTTCACTTTTTCAGGTACTATTTGAAAAAATAGGAGCAATATCTTACAATAGTACATGCTGTACACTTTAATCTTGGCACATTTTAAAATGGGCAACAAGGGCCTTTATTAAGATATTCAAAAGATTAGTGCTTTTCACATTTTCTATAATACATATTTTTTACCTATATGCTCATACAGGTATGGACCAGAATGGTAACCTTAAAATAAATAAGGAAATAAGTGAAAACATTATCTCCCCTGTTCGTTGTCAGTGGTCCCAAACATTAAATATCTTTGTACTGTATATTTAGTCATAGAGCAGCTGCACCTACTTCACTTTCATGCAAACACTTTAACAAAGCAGACCAGAGTTTCTATTTTTCTAGACTCAATCCTATCCACCATCATTTGCAGCCATTTTTACTGTTTGGGTTAGCTGACAAAAAGGGGTGGGATAGAAAATAGAAACAGCACTGCCCATTTTTTGGATGTACTACATTGCTGTCAATCTAGTGGGTTAACAGGTAGAAGAATATTTTATTATTTTTTACATACTGCTTAAAATTTAGAAAACATTTTAGTATTGAAGTAAACCATTATATAACTACTGAGGACAGGCTTTAGATTAATTTGGCTTTGATTCATTTCAAGACATTTTGTTTTTATGGCAATGGCTACTATAACATAGTATGGACCAGAAATTTATTTTTAATCATATTGTAGCCTTTTATGAAATATTGCTTTATTTATGACAGTTGTCATAAATAAATGTAGAAGTCTAAACATCTTAAGTATATAGAATTACCATTTTAAGTATGAATGTATCACCACACATGATCTTATTATTTCAAACACATCCCCTTATAATCACAGATAACACCTTCAAACTCCATTAACAACTAGCTAATAAATTGATATAATCTGCAAGAAAACCTACAATCTGCATATGCCTTATAGAACCAGTTTAGTAGGATTGACATGGGGTTCCCAATGTTTTTAAACAAAATGGTTGACTAATCTCATTCACTGCAACCTACTGTATTCAATCCCCAACATAAGAACTTAGGAAGACATCAAGACTGATGCAACTATTCTGCTATGGCTTAATTCCCCACATAGAAAAGTGAGATGAGACATCAACTTAACTCCCTTTTTCTCAACTATCTAGTTATAATTGCTAAGGTAATGCCTAAGTCCCAGGATTTAGTTAATCACTTATGACCTCATTGTGGAATAAGCAAAAATTTTTACAGGCCTAAATCCACCCATTTTCTCTGCATGGACTTGAGGTGGTGTTCAATTGTTCACAGTTCTAGCCCCGTGCAATATTTTCCATCATTTGTGGATATTTAATCATGATTTCAGATTTTTGTTCTTTCCCACCATCACTATATACAATGTAAATATTTTTTATGCCACAGTACTTTGAATTCACTGGAACCCCCCTTTTCTTCCCATCTTATCTTATTCTATGGACAAGGAACTACCTCCTGGGGGATCACCTCTACCCCTTTATTTTAGATCATGAACAATCTTATAAGGATACACATAAGCTGAGCTGGAGGAGGACATGGGGAGATTTTTGATGATAAAGATTGCTAGAAAATATGAATTAATCTCTGTAACATCTTCATTTGTTTTAGAATCATGAAGAATGCCCTGAATATCTATTATCACTGGTACCTTGTCTATAAGACACTCAACTCTATACAGTATTTCTAAGCAGCTCCCAATAAAGCTAGCTATCGTCATAAGGACATTATATTGTATGTTTGGTGACATTATTCAAACATCATATATTTACCTTATAATAGAATATGAATGATTTTTAATACATCATCTTACCACTTCCCATAGATACTTACTTGTATAATTGGCTAATAATGCACTATCCCCTTTTACTCCTCCTCCTCCAACAAGAGCAGACACCAAGAATGTGTAATAATTCCCAGGGAGAAGATTCTGAACTGTAGTAAATGTTGTGTACACTGTTGCACTGAATGTTGAATTTCCCAAGATTTCTATGATATAGGAACTTGCATATCCATTAGGTGGCAGCCAGATCAGAGATACAGAAGTGGTGGTGATCTTCTCTGCTGTTAGGTCCTTCACTTTTTCAGGTACTATTTGAAAACATAGGAGCAATATCTTACAATAGCACATGCTGTACACTTTAATCTTGGCACATTTTAAAATGTGCAACAAGGGCCTTTATTAAGATATTCAAAAGATTAGTGCTTTTCACATTTTCTATAATACCTATTTTTTACCTATATGCTCATACAGGTATGGACCAGAATGGTAACCTTAAAATAAATAAGGAAATAAGTGAAAACATTATCTCCCCTGTACGTTGTCAGTGGTCCCAAACATTAAATATCTTTGTACTGTATATTTAGTCATAGAGCAGCTGCACCTACTTCACTTTCATGCAAACACTTTAACAAAGCAGACCAGAGTTTCTATTGTTCTAGACTCAATCCTATCCACCATCATTTGCAGCCATTTTTACTGTTTGGGTTAGCTGACAAAAAGGGGTGGGATAGAAAATAGAAACAGCACTGCCCATTTTTTGGATGTACTACATTGCTGTCAATCTAGTGGGTTAACAGGTAGAAGAATATTTTATTATTTTTAACATACTGCTTAAAATTTAGAAAACATTTTAGTAATGAAGTAAACCATTATATAACTACTGAGGACAGACTTTAGATTAATTTGGCTTTGATTCATTTCAAGACATTTTGTTTTTATGGCAATGGCTACTATCACATAGTATGGTCCAGAGATTTATTTTTAATCATATTGTAGCCTTTATGAAATATTGTTTTATTTATGACTGTTGTCATAAATAAATGTAGAAGTCTAAACATCTTAAGTAGATATAATTACCATTTTAAGTATGAATGTATCATCACACATGATCTTATTATTTCAAACACATCCGCTTATGATCACAGATAACACCTTCAAACTCCATTAACAACTAGCTAATAAATTTACATAATCCCCAAGAAAACCTACAATCTGCATATGCCTTTTAGAACCAGTTTAGGAGGAGTGACATGGGGTTCCCAATGTTTTTAAACAAAATGGTTGACTAATCTCATTCAGTGCAACCTACTGCAATCAATCCCAAACATAAGAACTTAGGAAGACATCAAGACTGATGCAACTATTCTGCTATGGCTTAATTCCCCACATAGAAAAATGAGATGAGACATCAACTTAACTCCCTTTTTCTCAACTATCTAGTTATAATTGCTAAGGTAATGCCTAAGTCCAAGGATTTAGTTCATCACTTATGACCTCATTGTGGAATAACCAAAAAATTTTACAGGCCTAAATCCACCCATTTTCTCTGCTTGGACTTGAGGTGGTGTTCAATTGTTCACAGTTCTAGCCCTGTGCAATATTTTCCATCATTTGTGGATATTTAATCATGATTTCAGATTTTTGTTCTTTCCCACCATCACTATATAGAATGTAAATATTTTTTATGCCACAGTACATTGAATTCACTGGAACCCCCCTTTACTTCCCATCTTATCTTATTCTATGGACAAGGAACTACCTCCTGGGGGATCACCTCTACCCCTTTATTTTAGATCATGAACAATCTTTTAAGGATACACATGAGCTGAGCTGGAGGAGGACATGGGGAGATTTTTGATCATAAAGATTGCTAGAAAATATGAATTAATCTCTGTAACATCTTCATTTGTTTTAGAATCATGAAGAATGCCCTGAATATCTATTATCACTGGTACCTTGTCTATAAGACTCTGAACTCTATACAGTATTTCTAAGTAGCTCCCAATAATGCTAGCTATTGTCATAAGGACATTATATTGTATGTTTGGTGACATTATTCAAACATCATATATTTACCTTATAATAGAATATGAATGATTTTTAATACATCATCTTACCACTTCCCATAGATACTTACTTGTATAATTGGCTACTAATGCACTATCCCCTTTTACTCCTCCTCCAACAAGAGCAGACAACAGGAATGTGTAATAATTCCCAGGGAGAAGATTCTGAACTGTAGCAAATGTTGTGTACACTGTTGCACTGAATGTTGAATTTCCCAAGATTTCTATGATATAGGAACTTGCATATCCATCAGGTGGCAGCCAGATCAGAGATACAGAAGTGGTGGTGATATTCTCTGCTGTTAGGTCCTTCACTTTTTCAGGTACTATTTGAAAACATAGGAGCAATATCTTACAATAGCACATGCTGTACACTTTAATCTTGGAACATTTTAAAATAGGCAACAAGGGCCTTTATTAAGATATTCAAAAGATTAGTGCTTTTCACATTTTCTATAATACCTATTTTTACCTATATGCTCATACAGGTATGGACCAGAATGGTAACCTTAAAATAAATAAGGAAATAAGTGAAAACATTATCTCCCCTGTTCGTTGTCAGTGGTCCCAAACATTAAATATCTTTGTACTGTATATTTAGTCATAGAGCAGCTGCACCTACTTCACTTTTATGCAAACACTTTAACAAAGCAGACCAGAGTTTCTATTGTTCTAGACTCAATCCTATCCACCATCATTTGCAGCCATTTTTATTGTTTGGGTTAGCTGACAAAAAGGGGTGGGATAGAAAATAGAAACAGCACTGCCCATTTTTGGGATGTACTACATTGCTGTCAATCTAGTGGGTTAACAGGTAGAAGAATATTTTATTATTTTTAACATACTGCTTAAAATTTAGAAAACATTTTAGTAATGAAGTAAACCGTTATATAACTACTGAGGACAGGCCTTAGATTAATTTGGCTTTGATTCATTTCAAGACATTTTGTTTTTATAGCAATGGCTACTATAACATAGTATGGTCCAGAGATTTATTTATAATCATATTGCAGCCATTTATGAAATATTGTTTTATTTAGGACTGTTGTCATAAATAAATGTAGAAGTCTAAACATCTTAAGTAGATATAATTACCATTTTAAGTATGAATGTATCACCACACATGATCTTATTATTTCAAACACATCCCCTTATAATCACAGATAACACCTTCAAACTCCATTAACAACTAGCTAATAAATTAATATAATCTGCAAGAAAACCTACAATCTGCATATGCCTTATAGAACCAGTTTAGTAGGATTGACATGGGGTTCCCAATGTTTTTAAACAAAATGGTTGACTAATCTCATTCAGTGCAACCTACTGCATTCAATCCCCAACATAAGAACTTAGGAAGACATCAAGACTGATTCAACTATTCTGCTATGGCTTAATTCCCCACATAGAAAAGTGAGATGAGACATCAACTTAACTCCCTTTTTCTCAACTATCTAGTTATAATTGCTAAGGTAATGCCTAAGTCCCAGGATTTAGTTAATCACTTATGACCTCATTGTGGAATAAGCAAAAATTTTTACAGGCCTAAATCCACCCATTTTCTCTGCATGGACTTGAGGTGGTGTTCAATTGTTCACAGTTCTAGCCCCGTGCAATATTTTCCATCATTTGTGGATATTTAATCATGATTTCAGATTTTTGTTCTTTCCCACCATCACTATATACAATGTAAATATTTTTTATGCCACAGTACTTTGAATTCACTGGAACCCCCCTTTTCTTCCCATCTTATCTTATTCTATGGACAAGGAACTACCTCCTGGGGGATCACCTCTACCCCTTTATTTTAGATCATGAACAATCTTATAAGGATACACATGAGCTGAGCTGGAGGAGGACATGGGGAGATTTTTGATGATAAAGATTGCTAGAAAATATGAATTAATCTCTGTAACATCTTCATTTGTTTTAGAATCATGAAGAATGCCCTGAATATCTATTATCACTGGTACCTTGTCTATAAGACACTCAACTCTATACAGTATTTCTAAGCAGCTCCCAATAAAGCTAGCTATCGTCATAAGGACATTATATTGTATGTTTGGTGACATTATTCAAACATCATATATTTACCTTATAATAGAATATGAATGATTTTTAATACATCATCTTACCACTTCCCATAGATACTTACTTGTATAATTGGCTAATAATGCACTATCCCCTTTTACTCCTCCTCCTCCAACAAGAGCAGACACCAGGAATGTGTAATAATTCCCAGGGAGAAGATTCTGAACTGTAGTAAATGTTGTGTACACTGTTGCACTGAATGTTGAATTTCCCAAGATTTCTATGATATAGGAACTTGCATATCCATTAGGTGGCAGCCAGATCAGAGATACAGAAGTGGTGGTGATCTTCTCTGCTGTTAGGTCCTTCACTTTTTCAGGTACTATTTGAAAACATAGGAGCAATATCTTACAATAGCACATGCTGTACACTTTAATCTTGGCACATTTTAAAATGTGCAACAAGGGCCTTTATTAAGATATTCAAAAGATTAGTGCTTTTCACATTTTCTATAATACCTATTTTTTACCTATATGCTCATACAGGTATGGACCTGAATGGTAACCTTAAAATAAATAAGGAAATAAGTGAAAACATTATCTCCCCTGTACGTTGTCAGTGGTCCCAAACATTAAATATCTTTGTACTGTATATTTAGTCATAGAGCAGCTGCACCTACTTCACTTTCATGCAAACACTTTAACAAAGCAGACCAGAGTTTCTATTGTTCTAGACTCAATCCTATCCACCATCATTTGCAGCCATTTTTACTGTTTGGGTTAGCTGACAAAAAGGGGTGGGATAGAAAATAGAAACAGCACTGCCCATTTTTTGGATGTACTACATTGCTGTCAATCTAGTGGGTTAACAGGTAGAAGAATATTTTATTATTTTTAACATACTGCTTAAAATTTAGAAAACATTTTAGTAATGAAGTAAACCATTATATAACTACTGAGGACAGACTTTAGATTAATTTGGCTTTGATTCATTTCAAGACATTTTGTTTTTATGGCAATGGCTACTATCACATAGTATGGTCCAGAGATTTATTTTTAATCATATTGTAGCCTTTATGAAATATTGTTTTATTTATGACTGTTGTCATAAATAAATGTAGAAGTCTAAACATCTTAAGTAGATATAATTACCATTTTAAGTATGAATGTATCACCACACATGATCTTATTATTTCAAACACATCCCCTTATAATCACAGATAACACCTTCAAACTCCATTAACAACTAGCTAATAAATTAATATAATCTGCAAGAAAACCTACAATCTGCATATGCCTTATAGAACCAGTTTAGTAGGATTGACATGGGGTTCCCAATGTTTTTAAACAAAATGGTTGACTAATCTCATTCAGTGCAACCTACTGCATTCAATCCCCAACATAAGAACTTAGGAAGACATCAAGACTGATTCAACTATTCTGCTATGGCTTAATTCCCCACATAGAAAAGTGAGATGAGACATCAACTTAACTCCCTTTTTCTCAACTATCTAGTTATAATTGCTAAGGTAATGCCTAAATCCCAGGTATTAGTTCATCACTTATGACCGCATTGTGGAATAACCAAAAAATGTTTACAGGCCTAAATCCACCCATTTTCTCTGCATGGACTTGAGGTGGTGTTCAATTGTTCACAGTTCTAGCCCCGTGCAATATTTTCCATCATTTGTGGATATTTAATAATGATTTCAGATTTTTGTTCTTTCCCACCATCACTATATACAATGTAAATATTTTTTATGCCACAGTACATTGAATTCACTGGAACCCCCCTTTACTTCCCATCTTATCTTATTCTATGGACAAGGAACTACCTCCTGGGGGATCACCTCTACCCCTTTATTTTAGATCATGAACAATCTTATAAGGATACACATGAGCTGAGCTGGAGGAGGACATGGGGAGATTTTTGATCATAAAGACTGCTAGAAAATATTAATTAATCTCTGTAACATCTTCATTTGTTTTAGAATCATGAAGAATGCCCTGAATATCTATTATCACTGGTACCTTGTCTATAAGACACTCAACTCTATACAGTATTTCTAAGTAGCTCCCAATAATGCTAGCTATCATCATAAGGACATTATATTGTATGTTTGGTGACATTATTCAAACATCACATATTTACCTTATAATAGAATATGAATGATTTTTAATACATCAACTTACCACTTCCCATAGATACTTACTTGTATAATTGGCTACTAATGCACTATCCCCTTTTACTCCTCCTCCAACAAGAGCAGACAACAGGAATGTGTAATAATTCCCAGGGAGAAGATTCTGAACTGTAGCAAATGTTGTGTACACTGTTGCACTGAATGTTGAATTTCCCAAGATTTCTATGATATAGGAACTTGCATATCCATCAGGTGGCAGCCAGATCAGAGATACAGAAGTGGTGGTGATATTCTCTGCTGTTAGGTCCTTCACTTTTTCAGGTACTATTTGAAAACATAGGAGCAATATCTTACAATAGCACATGCTGTACACTTTAATCTTGGAACATTTTAAAATAGGCAACAAGGGCCTTTATTAAGATATTCAAAAGATTAGTGCTTTTCACATTTTCTATAATACCTATTTTTACCTATATGCTCATACAGGTATGGACCAGAATGGTAACCTTAAAATAAATAAGGAAATAAGTGAAAACATTATCTCCCCTGTTCGTTGTCAGTGGTCCCAAACATTAAATATCTTTGTACTGTATATTTAGTCATAGAGCAGCTGCACCTACTTCACTTTTATGCAAACACTTTAACAAAGCAGACCAGAGTTTCTATTGTTCTAGACTCAATCCTATCCACCATCATTTGCAGCCATTTTTATTGTTTGGGTTAGCTGACAAAAAGGGGTGGGATAGAAAATAGAAACAGCACTGCCCATTTTTGGGATGTACTACATTGCTGTCAATCTAGTGGGTTAACAGGTAGAAGAATATTTTATTATTTTTAACATACTGCTTAAAATTTAGAAAACATTTTAGTAATGAAGTAAACCGTTATATAACTACTGAGGACAGGCCTTAGATTAATTTGGCTTTGATTCATTTCAAGACATTTTGTTTTTATAGCAATGGCTACTATAACATAGTATGGTCCAGAGATTTATTTATAATCATATTGCAGCCATTTATGAAATATTGTTTTATTTAGGACTGTTGTCATAAATAAATGTAGAAGTCTAAACATCTTAAGTAGATATAATTACCATTTTAAGTATGAATGTATCACCACACATGATCTTATTATTTCAAACACATCCCCTTATAATCACAGATAACACCTTCAAACTCCATTAACAACTAGCTAATAAATTAATATAATCTGCAAGAAAACCTACAATCTGCATATGCCTTATAGAACCAGTTTAGTAGGATTGACATGGGGTTCCCAATGTTTTTAAACAAAATGGTTGACTAATCTCATTCAGTGCAACCTACTGCATTCAATCCCCAACATAAGAACTTAGGAAGACATCAAGACTGATTCAACTATTCTGCTATGGCTTAATTCCCCACATAGAAAAGTGAGATGAGACATCAACTTAACTCCCTTTTTCTCAACTATCTAGTTATAATTGCTAAGGTAATGCCTAAGTCCCAGGATTTAGTTAATCACTTATGACCTCATTGTGGAATAAGCAAAAATTTTTACAGGCCTAAATCCACCCATTTTCTCTGCATGGACTTGAGGTGGTGTTCAATTGTTCACAGTTCTAGCCCCGTGCAATATTTTCCATCATTTGTGGATATTTAATCATGATTTCAGATTTTTGTTCTTTCCCACCATCACTATATACAATGTAAATATTTTTTATGCCACAGTACTTTGAATTCACTGGAACCCCCCTTTTCTTCCCATCTTATCTTATTCTATGGACAAGGAACTACCTCCTGGGGGATCACCTCTACCCCTTTATTTTAGATCATGAACAATCTTATAAGGATACACATGAGCTGAGCTGGAGGAGGACATGGGGAGATTTTTGATGATAAAGATTGCTAGAAAATATGAATTAATCTCTGTAACATCTTCATTTGTTTTAGAATCATGAAGAATGCCCTGAATATCTATTATCACTGGTACCTTGTCTATAAGACACTCAACTCTATACAGTATTTCTAAGCAGCTCCCAATAAAGCTAGCTATCGTCATAAGGACATTATATTGTATGTTTGGTGACATTATTCAAACATCATATATTTACCTTATAATAGAATATGAATGATTTTTAATACATCATCTTACCACTTCCCATAGATACTTACTTGTATAATTGGCTAATAATGCACTATCCCCTTTTACTCCTCCTCCTCCAACAAGAGCAGACACCAGGAATGTGTAATAATTCCCAGGGAGAAGATTCTGAACTGTAGTAAATGTTGTGTACACTGTTGCACTGAATGTTGAATTTCCCAAGATTTCTATGATATAGGAACTTGCATATCCATTAGGTGGCAGCCAGATCAGAGATACAGAAGTGGTGGTGATCTTCTCTGCTGTTAGGTCCTTCACTTTTTCAGGTACTATTTGAAAACATAGGAGCAATATCTTACAATAGCACATGCTGTACACTTTAATCTTGGCACATTTTAAAATGTGCAACAAGGGCCTTTATTAAGATATTCAAAAGATTAGTGCTTTTCACATTTTCTATAATACCTATTTTTTACCTATATGCTCATACAGGTATGGACCTGAATGGTAACCTTAAAATAAATAAGGAAATAAGTGAAAACATTATCTCCCCTGTACGTTGTCAGTGGTCCCAAACATTAAATATCTTTGTACTGTATATTTAGTCATAGAGCAGCTGCACCTACTTCACTTTCATGCAAACACTTTAACAAAGCAGACCAGAGTTTCTATTGTTCTAGACTCAATCCTATCCACCATCATTTGCAGCCATTTTTACTGTTTGGGTTAGCTGACAAAAAGGGGTGGGATAGAAAATAGAAACAGCACTGCCCATTTTTTGGATGTACTACATTGCTGTCAATCTAGTGGGTTAACAGGTAGAAGAATATTTTATTATTTTTAACATACTGCTTAAAATTTAGAAAACATTTTAGTAATGAAGTAAACCATTATATAACTACTGAGGACAGACTTTAGATTAATTTGGCTTTGATTCATTTCAAGACATTTTGTTTTTATGGCAATGGCTACTATCACATAGTATGGTCCAGAGATTTATTTTTAATCATATTGTAGCCTTTATGAAATATTGTTTTATTTATGACTGTTGTCATAAATAAATGTAGAAGTCTAAACATCTTAAGTAGATATAATTACCATTTTAAGTATGAATGTATCACCACACATGATCTTATTATTTCAAACACATCCCCTTATAATCACAGATAACACCTTCAAACTCCATTAACAACTAGCTAATAAATTAATATAATCTGCAAGAAAACCTACAATCTGCATATGCCTTATAGAACCAGTTTAGTAGGATTGACATGGGGTTCCCAATGTTTTTAAACAAAATGGTTGACTAATCTCATTCAGTGCAACCTACTGCATTCAATCCCCAACATAAGAACTTAGGAAGACATCAAGAATGATTCAACTATTCTGCTATGGCTTAATTCCCCACATAGAAAAGTGAGATGAGACATCAACTTAACTCCCTTTTTCTCAACTATCTAGTTATAATTGCTAAGGTAATGCCTAAATCCCAGGTATTAGTTCATCACTTATGACCGCATTGTGGAATAACCAAAAAATGTTTACAGGCCTAAATCCACCCATTTTCTCTGCATGGACTTGAGGTGGTGTTCAATTGTTCACAGTTCTAGCCCCGTGCAATATTTTCCATCATTTGTGGATATTTAATAATGATTTCAGATTTTTGTTCTTTCCCACCATCACTATATACAATGTAAATATTTTTTATGCCACAGTACATTGAATTCACTGGAACCCCCCTTTACTTCCCATCTTATCTTATTCTATGGACAAGGAACTACCTCCTGGGGGATCACCTCTACCCCTTTATTTTAGATCATGAACAATCTTATAAGGATACACATGAGCTGAGCTGGAGGAGGACATGGGGAGATTTTTGATCATAAAGACTGCTAGAAAATATTAATTAATCTCTGTAACATCTTCATTTGTTTTAGAATCATGAAGAATGCCCTGAATATCTATTATCACTGGTACCTTGTCTATAAGACACTCAACTCTATACAGTATTTCTAAGTAGCTCCCAATAATGCTAGCTATCATCATAAGGACATTATATTGTATGTTTGGTGACATTATTCAAACATCACATATTTACCTTATAATAGAATATGAATGATTTTTAATACATCAACTTACCACTTCCCATAGATACTTACTTGTATAATTGGCTACTAATGCACTATCCCCTTTTACTCCTCCTCCAACAAGAGCAGACAACAGGAATGTGTAATAATTCCCAGGGAGAAGATTCTGAACTGTAGCAAATGTTGTGTACACTGTTGCACTGAATGTTGAATTTCCCAAGATTTCTATGATATAGGAACTTGCATATCCATCAGGTGGCAGCCAGATCAGAGATACAGAAGTGGTGGTGATATTCTCTGCTGTTAGGTCCTTCACTTTTTCAGGTACTATTTGAAAACATAGGAGCAATATCTTACAATAGCACATGCTGTACACTTTAATCTTGGAACATTTTAAAATAGGCAACAAGGGCCTTTATTAAGATATTCAAAAGATTAGTGCTTTTCACATTTTCTATAATACCTATTTTTACCTATATGCTCATACAGGTATGGACCAGAATGGTAACCTTAAAATAAATAAGGAAATAAGTGAAAACATTATCTCCCCTGTTCGTTGTCAGTGGTCCCAAACATTAAATATCTTTGTACTGTATATTTAGTCATAGAGCAGCTGCACCTACTTCACTTTTATGCAAACACTTTAACAAAGCAGACCAGAGTTTCTATTGTTCTAGACTCAATCCTATCCACCATCATTTGCAGCCATTTTTATTGTTTGGGTTAGCTGACAAAAAGGGGTGGGATAGAAAATAGAAACAGCACTGCCCATTTTTGGGATGTACTACATTGCTGTCAATCTAGTGGGTTAACAGGTAGAAGAATATTTTATTATTTTTAACATACTGCTTAAAATTTAGAAAACATTTTAGTAATGAAGTAAACCGTTATATAACTACTGAGGACAGGCCTTAGATTAATTTGGCTTTGATTCATTTCAAGACATTTTGTTTTTATAGCAATGGCTACTATAACATAGTATGGTCCAGAGATTTATTTATAATCATATTGCAGCCATTTATGAAATATTGTTTTATTTAGGACTGTTGTCATAAATAAATGTAGAAGTCTAAACATCTTAAGTAGATATAATTACCATTTTAAGTATGAATGTATCACCACACATGATCTTATTATTTCAAACACATCCCCTTATAATCACAGATAACACCTTCAAACTCCATTAACAACTAGCTAATAAATTAATATAATCTGCAAGAAAACCTACAATCTGCATATGCCTTATAGAACCAGTTTAGTAGGATTGACATGGGGTTCCCAATGTTTTTAAACAAAATGGTTGACTAATCTCATTCAGTGCAACCTACTGCATTCAATCCCCAACATAAGAACTTAGGAAGACATCAAGACTGATTCAACTATTCTGCTATGGCTTAATTCCCCACATAGAAAAGTGAGATGAGACATCAACTTAACTCCCTTTTTCTCAACTATCTAGTTATAATTGCTAAGGTAATGCCTAAGTCCCAGGATTTAGTTAATCACTTATGACCTCATTGTGGAATAAGCAAAAATTTTTACAGGCCTAAATCCACCCATTTTCTCTGCATGGACTTGAGGTGGTGTTCAATTGTTCACAGTTCTAGCCCCGTGCAATATTTTCCATCATTTGTGGATATTTAATCATGATTTCAGATTTTTGTTCTTTCCCACCATCACTATATACAATGTAAATATTTTTTATGCCACAGTACTTTGAATTCACTGGAACCCCCCTTTTCTTCCCATCTTATCTTATTCTATGGACAAGGAACTACCTCCTGGGGGATCACCTCTACCCCTTTATTTTAGATCATGAACAATCTTATAAGGATACACATGAGCTGAGCTGGAGGAGGACATGGGGAGATTTTTGATGATAAAGATTGCTAGAAAATATGAATTAATCTCTGTAACATCTTCATTTGTTTTAGAATCATGAAGAATGCCCTGAATATCTATTATCACTGGTACCTTGTCTATAAGACACTCAACTCTATACAGTATTTCTAAGCAGCTCCCAATAAAGCTAGCTATCGTCATAAGGACATTATATTGTATGTTTGGTGACATTATTCAAACATCATATATTTACCTTATAATAGAATATGAATGATTTTTAATACATCATCTTACCACTTCCCATAGATACTTACTTGTATAATTGGCTAATAATGCACTATCCCCTTTTACTCCTCCTCCTCCAACAAGAGCAGACACCAGGAATGTGTAATAATTCCCAGGGAGAAGATTCTGAACTGTAGTAAATGTTGTGTACACTGTTGCACTGAATGTTGAATTTCCCAAGATTTCTATGATATAGGAACTTGCATATCCATTAGGTGGCAGCCAGATCAGAGATACAGAAGTGGTGGTGATCTTCTCTGCTGTTAGGTCCTTCACTTTTTCAGGTACTATTTGAAAACATAGGAGCAATATCTTACAATAGCACATGCTGTACACTTTAATCTTGGCACATTTTAAAATGTGCAACAAGGGCCTTTATTAAGATATTCAAAAGATTAGTGCTTTTCACATTTTCTATAATACCTATTTTTTACCTATATGCTCATACAGGTATGGACCAGAATGGTAACCTTAAAATAAATAAGGAAATAAGTGAAAACATTATCTCCCCTGTACGTTGTCAGTGGTCCCAAACATTAAATATCTTTGTACTGTATATTTAGTCATAGAGCAGCTGCACCTACTTCACTTTCATGCAAACACTTTAACAAAGCAGACCAGAGTTTCTATTGTTCTAGACTCAATCCTATCCACCATCATTTGCAGCCATTTTTACTGTTTGGGTTAGCTGACAAAAAGGGGTGGGATAGAAAATAGAAACAGCACTGCCCATTTTTTGGATGTACTACATTGCTGTCAATCTAGTGGGTTAACAGGTAGAAGAATATTTTATTATTTTTAACATACTGCTTAAAATTTAGAAAACATTTTAGTAATGAAGTAAACCATTATATAACTACTGAGGACAGACTTTAGATTAATTTGGCTTTGATTCATTTCAAGACATTTTGTTTTTATGGCAATGGCTACTATCACATAGTATGGTCCAGAGATTTATTTTTAATCATATTGTAGCCTTTATGAAATATTGTTTTATTTATGACTGTTGTCATAAATAAATGTAGAAGTCTAAACATCTTAAGTAGATATAATTACCATTTTAAGTATGAATGTATCACCACACATGATCTTATTATTTCAAACACATCCCCTTATAATCACAGATAACACCTTCAAACTCCATTAACAACTAGCTAATAAATTAATATAATCTGCAAGAAAACCTACAATCTGCATATGCCTTATAGAACCAGTTTAGTAGGATTGACATGGGGTTCCCAATGTTTTTAAACAAAATGGTTGACTAATCTCATTCAGTGCAACCTACTGCATTCAATCCCCAACATAAGAACTTAGGAAGACATCAAGACTGATTCAACTATTCTGCTATGGCTTAATTCCCCACATAGAAAAGTGAGATGAGACATCAACTTAACTCCCTTTTTCTCAACTATCTAGTTATAATTGCTAAGGTAATGCCTAAATCCCAGGTATTAGTTCATCACTTATGACCGCATTGTGGAATAACCAAAAAATGTTTACAGGCCTAAATCCACCCATTTTCTCTGCATGGACTTGAGGTGGTGTTCAATTGTTCACAGTTCTAGCCCCGTGCAATATTTTCCATCATTTGTGGATATTTAATAATGATTTCAGATTTTTGTTCTTTCCCACCATCACTATATACAATGTAAATATTTTTTATGCCACAGTACATTGAATTCACTGGAACCCCCCTTTACTTCCCATCTTATCTTATTCTATGGACAAGGAACTACCTCCTGGGGGATCACCTCTACCCCTTTATTTTAGATCATGAACAATCTTATAAGGATACACATGAGCTGAGCTGGAGGAGGACATGGGGAGATTTTTGATCATAAAGACTGCTAGAAAATATTAATTAATCTCTGTAACATCTTCATTTGTTTTAGAATCATGAAGAATGCCCTGAATATCTATTATCACTGGTACCTTGTCTATAAGACACTCAACTCTATACAGTATTTCTAAGTAGCTCCCAATAATGCTAGCTATCATCATAAGGACATTATATTGTATGTTTGGTGACATTATTCAAACATCACATATTTACCTTATAATAGAATATGAATGATTTTTAATACATCAACTTACCACTTCCCATAGATACTTACTTGTATAATTGGCTACTAATGCACTATCCCCTTTTACTCCTCCTCCTCCAACAAGAGCAGACACCAGAAATGTGTAATAATTCCCAGGGAGAAGATTCTGAACTGTAGTAAATGTTGTGTACACTGTTGCACTGAATGTTGAATTTCCCAAGATTTCTATGATATAGGAACTTGCATATCCATCAGCTGGCAGCCAGATCAGAGATACAGAAGTGGTGGTGATATTCTCTGCTGTTAGGTCCTTCACTTTTTCAGGTACTATTTGAAAACATAGGAGCAATATCTTACAATAGCACATGCTGTACACTTTAATCTTGGCACATTTTAAAATAGGCAACAAAGGCCTTTATTAAGATATTCAAAAGATTAGTGCTTTTCACATTTTCTATAATACCTATTTTTTACCTATAGGCTCATACAGGTATGGACCAGAATGGGAACCTTAAAATAAATAAGGAAATAAGTGAAAACATTATGTCCACTGTACATTGTCAGTGGTCCCAAACATTAAATATCTTTGTAATGTATATTTAGTCATAGTGCAGCTGCACCTACTTCACTTTCATGCAAACACTTTAACAAAGCAGACCAGAGTTTCTATTGTTCTAGACTCAATCCTATCCACCATCATTTGCAGCCATTTTTACTGTTTGGGTTAGCTGACAAAAAGGGGTGGAATAGAAAATAGAAACAGCACTGCCCATTTTTGGGATGTACTACATTGCTGTCAATCTAGTGGGTTAACAGGTAGAAGAATATTTTATTATTTTTAACATACTGCTTAAAATTTAGAAAACATTTTAGTAATGAAGTAAACCATTATATAACTACTGAGGACAGGCTTTAGATTAATTTGGCTTTGATTCATTTCAAGACATTTTGTTTTTATGGCAATGGCTACTATAACATAGTATGGTCCAGAAATTTATTTTTAATCATATTGTAGCCTTTTATGAAATATTGCTTTATTTATGACTGTTGTCATAAAAAAATGTAGAAGTCTAAACATCTTAAGTATATAGAATTACCATTTTAAGTATGAATGTATCACCACACATGATCTTATTAATTCAAACACATCCGCTTATGATCACAGATAACAACTTCAAACTCCATTAACAACTAGCTAATAAATTTTCATAATCCGCAAGAAAACCTACAATCTGCATATGCCTTATCGAACCAGTTTAGGAGGAGTGACATGGGGTTCCCAATGTTTTTAAATAAAAAGGTTTACTAATCTCATTCAGTGCATCCTACTGCATTCAATCCCCAACATAAGAACTTGGGAAGACATCAAGACTAATGCAACTAGTCTGATATGGCTTAATTCCCCTCATAGAAAGTGAGATGATATATCAACTTAACTCATTTTTCTCATCTATCTAGTTATAATTGCTAAGGTATTGCTAAATCCTAGAATTTATTTCATGGCTTATGACCTCATTGTGGATTAACCAACAATTTGTACAGGCCTAAATCCACCCACTTTCTCTGCATGGACTTGAGGTGAGTGTCCAATCTTTCACAGTTCCAGCCCCGTGCAATATTTTCCATCATTTGTGGATATGTAATCATGATTTCAGAATTTTTTTCTTTCCCACCATCACTATATACAATGTAAATATTTTTTATGCCACAGTACATTGAATTCACTGGAACCCCCCTTTACTTCCCATCTTATCTTATTCTATGGACAAGGAACTACCTCCTGGGGGATCACATCTACCCCTTAATTTTAGATCATGAACAATCTTATAAGGATACACATGAGCTGAGCTGGAGGAGGTCATGGGGAGATTTTTGATCATAAAGACTGCTAGAAAATATGAATTAATCTCTGTAACATCTTCATTTGTTTTAGAATCATGAAGAATGCCCTGAATATATATTATCACTGGTACCTTGTCTATAAGACACTCAACTCTATACAGTATTTCTAAGTAGCTCCGACTAATGCTAGCTATCGTCATAAGGACATTATATTGTATTTTTGTTGACATTATTCAAACATCATATATTTACCTTATAATAGAATATGAATAATTTTTAATACATCATCTTACCACTTCCCATAGATACTTACTTGTATAATTGGCTACTAATGCACTATCCCCTTTTACTCCTCCAACAAGAGCAGACACCAGGAATGTGTAATAATTCCCAGGGAGAAGATTCTGAACTGTCGTAAATGTTGTGTACACTGTTGCACTGAATGTTGAATTTCCCAAGATTTCTATGATATAGGAACTTGCATATCCATCAGGTGGCAGCCAGATCAGAGATACAGAAGTGGTGGTGATATTCTCTGCAGTTATGTCCTTCACTTTTTCAGGTACTATTTGAAAACATAGGAGCAATATCTTACAATAGCACATGCTGTACACTTTAATCTTGGAACATTTTAAAATGGGCAACAAGGGCCTTTATTAAGATATTCAAAAGATTAGTGCTTTTCACATTTTCTATAATACCTATTTTTACCTATATGCTCATACAGGTATGGACCAGAATGGTAACCTTAAAATAAATAAGGAAATAAGTGAAAACATTATCTCCCCTGTTCGTTGTCAGTGGTCCCAAACATTAAATATCTTTGTACTGTATATTTAGTCATAGAGCAGCTGCACCTACTTCACTTTTATGCAAACACTTTAACAAAGCAGACCAGAGTTTCTATTGTTCTAGACTCAATCCTATCCACCATCATTTGCAGCCATTTTTATTGTTTGGGTTAGCTGACAAAAAGGGGTGGGATAGAAAATAGAAACAGCACTGCCCATTTTTGGGATGTACTACATTGCTGTCAATCTAGTGGGTTAACAGGTAGAAGAATATTTTATTATTTTTAACATACTGCTTAAAATTTAGAAAACATTTTAGTAATGAAGTAAACCAATATATAACTACTGAGGACAGGCCTTAGATTAATTTGGCTTTGATTCATTTCAAGACATTTTGTTTTTATAGCAATGGCTACTATAACATAGTATGGTCCAGAGATTTATTTATAATCATATTGCAGCCATTTATGAAATATTGTTTTATTTAGGACTGTTGTCATAAATAAATGTAGAAGTCTAAACATCTTAAGTAGATATAATTACCATTTTAAGTATGAATGTATCACCACACATGATCTTATTATTTCAAACACATCCCCTTATAATCACAGATAACACCTTCAAACTCCATTAACAACTAGCTAATAAATTAATATAATCTGCAAGAAAACCTACAATCTGCATATGCCTTATAGAACCAGTTTAGTAGGATTGACATGGGGTTCCCAATGTTTTTAAACAAAATGGTTGACTAATCTCATTCAGTGCAACCTACTGCATTCAATCCCCAACATAAGAACTTAGGAAGACATCAAGACTGATTCAACTATTCTGCTATGGCTTAATTCCCCACATAGAAAAGTGAGATGAGACATCAACTTAACTCCCTTTTTCTCAACTATCTAGTTATAATTGCTAAGGTAATGCCTAAATCCCAGGATTTAGTTCATCACTTATGACCGCATTGTGGAATAACCAAAAATTTTTACAGGCCTAAATCCACCCATTTTCTCTGCATGGACTTGAGGCGGTGTTCAATTGTTCACAGTTCTAGCCCCGTGCAATATTTTCCATCATTTGTGGATATTTAATAATGATTTCAGATTTTTGTTCTTTCCCACCATCACTATATACAATGTAAATATTTTTTATGCCACAGTACATTGAATTCACTGGAACCCCCCTTTACTTCCCATCTTATCTTATTCTATGGACAAGGAACTACCTCCTGGGGGATCACCTCTACCCCTTTATTTTAGATCATGAACAATCTTATAAGGATACACATGAGCTGAACTGGAGGAGGACATGGGGAGATTTTTGATGATAAAGATTGCTAGAAAATATGAATTAATCTCTGTAACATCTTCATTTGTTTTAGAATCATGAAGAATGCCCTGAATATATATTATCACTGGTACCTTGTCTATAAGACACTCAACTCTATACAGTATTTCTAAGTAGCTCCCAATAATGCTAGCTATCATCATAAGGACATTATATTGTATGTTTGGTGACATTATTCAAACATCACATATTTACCTTATAATAGAATATGAATGATTTTTAATACATCAACTTACCACTTCCCATAGATACTTACTTGTATAATTGGCTACTAATGCACTATCCCCTTTTACTCCTCCTCCTCCAACAAGAGCAGACACCAGAAATGTGTAATAATTCCCAGGGAGAAGATTCTGAACTGTAGTAAATGTTGTGTACACTGTTGCACTGAATGTTGAATTTCCCAAGATTTCTATGATATAGGAACTTGCATATCCATCAGGTGGCAGGAAGATCAGAGATACAGAAGTGGTGGTGATATTCTCTGCTGTTAGGTCCTTCACTTTTTCAGGTACTATTTGAAAACATAGGAGCAATATCTTACAATAGCACATGCTGTACACTTTAATCTTGGCACATTTTAAAATAGGCAACAAGGGCCTTTATTAAGATATTCAAAAGATTAGTGCTTTTCACATTTTCTATAATACCTATTTTTTACCTATAGGCTCATACAGGTATGGACCAGAATGGGAACCTTAAAATAAATAAGGAAATAAGTGAAAACATTATGTCCACTGTACGTTGTCAGTGGTCCCAAACATTAAATATCTTTGTACTGTATATTTAGTCATAGTGCAGCTGCACCTACTTCAATTTCATGCAAACACTTTAACAAAGCAGACCAGAGTTTCTATTGTTCTAGACTCAATCCTATCCACCATCATTTGCAGCCATTTTTATTGTTTGGGTTAGCTGACAAAAAGGGGTGGGATAGAAAATAGAAACAGCACTGCCCATTTTTGGGATGTACTACATTGCTGTCAATCTAGTGGGTTAACAGGTAGAAGAATATTTTATTATTTTTAACATACTGCTTAAAATTTAGAAAACATTTTAGTAATGAAGTAAACCATTATATAACTACTGAGGACAGGCTTTAGATTAATTTGGCTTTGATTCATTTCAAGACATTTTGTTTTTATGGCAATGGCTACTATAACATAGTATGGTCCAGAAATTTATTTTTAATCATATTGTAGCCTTTTATGAAATATTGCTTTATTTATGACTGTTGTCATAAAAAAATGTAGAAGTCTAAACATCTTAAGTAGATATAATTACCATTTTAAGTATGAATGTATCACCACACATGATCTTATTATTTCAAACACATCCCCTTATAATCACAGATAACACCTTCAAACTCCATTAACAACTAGCTAATAAATTAATATAATCTGCAAGAAAACCTACAATCTGCATATGCCTTATAGAACCAGTTTAGTAGGATTGACATGGGGTTCCCAATGTTTTTAAACAAAATGGTTGACTAATCTCATTCAGTGCAACCTACTGCATTCAATCCCCAACATAAGAACTTAGGAAGACATCAAGACTGATTCAACTATTCTGCTATGGCTTAATTCCCCACATAGAAAAGTGAGTTGAGACATCAACTTAACTCCCTTTTTCTCAACTATCTAGTTATAATTGCTAAGGTAATGCCTAAATCCCAGGATTTAGTTCATCACTTATGACCGCATTGTGGAATAACCAAAAAATGTTTACAGGCCTAAATCCACCCATTTTCTCTGCATGGACTTGAGGTGGTGTTCAATTGTTCACAGTTCTAGCCCCGTGCAATATTTTCCATCATTTGTGGATATTTAATAATGATTTCAGATTTTTGTTCTTTCCCACCATCACTATATACAATGTAAATATTTTTTATGCCACAGTACATTGAATTCACTGGAACCCCCCTTTACTTCCCATCTTATCTTATTCTATGGACAAGGAACTACCTCCTGGGGGATCACCTCTACCCCTTTATTTTAGATCATGAACAATCTTATAAGGATACACATGAGCTGAGCTGGAGGAGGACATGGGGAGATTTTTGATCATAAAGACTGCTAGAAAATATTAATTAATCTCTGTAACATCTTCATTTGTTTTAGAATCATGAAGAATGCCCTGAATATCTATTATCACTGGTACCTTGTCTATAAGACACTCAACTCTATACAGTATTTCTAAGTAGCTCCCAATAATGCTAGCTATCATCATAAGGACATTATATTGTATGTTTGGTGACATTATTCAAACATCACATATTTACCTTATAATAGAATATGAATGATTTTTAATACATCAACTTACCACTTCCCATAGATACTTACTTGTATAATTGGCTACTAATGCACTATCCCCTTTTACTCCTCCTCCTCCAACAAGAGCAGACACCAGAAATGTGTAATAATTCCCAGGGAGAAGATTCTGAACTGTAGTAAATGTTGTGTACACTGTTGCACTGAATGTTGAATTTCCCAAGATTTCTATGATATAGGAACTTGCATATCCATCAGCTGGCAGCCAGATCAGAGATACAGAAGTGGTGGTGATATTCTCTGCTGTTAGGTCCTTCACTTTTTCAGGTACTATTTGAAAACATAGGAGCAATATCTTACAATAGCACATGCTGTACACTTTAATCTTGGCACATTTTAAAATAGGCAACAAAGGCCTTTATTAAGATATTCAAAAGATTAGTGCTTTTCACATTTTCTATAATACCTATTTTTTACCTATAGGCTCATACAGGTATGGACCAGAATGGTAACCTTAAAATAAATAAGGAAATAAGTGAAAACATTATGTCCACTGTACATTGTCAGTGGTCCCAAACATTAAATATCTTTGTAATGTATATTTAGTCATAGTGCAGCTGCACCTACTTCACTTTCATGCAAACACTTTAACAAAGCAGACCAGAGTTTCTATTGTTCTAGACTCAATCCTATCCACCATCATTTGCAGCCATTTTTACTGTTTGGGTTAGCTGACAAAAAGGGGTGGAATAGAAAATAGAAACAGCACTGCCCATTTTTGGGATGTACTACATTGCTGTCAATCTAGTGGGTTAACAGGTAGAAGAATATTTTATTATTTTTAACATACTGCTTAAAATTTAGAAAACATTTTAGTAATGAAGTAAACCATTATATAACTACTGAGGACAGGCTTTAGATTAATTTGGCTTTGATTCATTTCAAGACATTTTGTTTTTATGGCAATGGCTACTATAACATAGTATGGTCCAGAAATTTATTTTTAATCATATTGTAGCCTTTTATGAAATATTGCTTTATTTATGACTGTTGTCATAAAAAAATGTAGAAGTCTAAACATCTTAAGTATATAGAATTACCATTTTAAGTATGAATGTATCACCACACATGATCTTATTAATTCAAACACATCCGCTTATGATCACAGATAACAACTTCAAACTCCATTAACAACTAGCTAATAAATTTTCATAATCCGCAAGAAAACCTACAATCTGCATATGCCTTATCGAACCAGTTTAGGAGGAGTGACATGGGGTTCCCAATGTTTTTAAATAAAAAGGTCTACTAATCTCATTCAGTGCATCCTACTGCATTCAATCCCCAACATAAGAACTTGGGAAGACATCAAGACTAATGCAACTAGTCTGATATGGCTTAGTTCCCCTCATAGAAAGTGAGATGATATATCAACTTAACTCATTTTTCTCATCTATCTAGTTATAATTGCTAAGGTATTGCTAAATCCTAGAATTTATTTCATGGCTTATGACCTCATTGTGGATTAACCAACAATTTGTACAGGCCTAAATCCACCCACTTTCTCTGCATGGACTTGAGGTGAGTGTCCAATCTTTCACAGTTCCAGCCCCGTGCAATATTTTCCATCATTTGTGGATATGTAATCATGATTTCAGAATTTTTTTCTTTCCCACCATCACTATATACAATGTAAATATTTTTTATGCCACAGTACATTGAATTCACTGGAACCCCCCTTTACTTCCCATCTTATCTTATTCTATGGACAAGGAACTACCTCCTGGGGGATCACATCTACCCCTTAATTTTAGATCATGAACAATCTTATAAGGATACACATGAGCTGAGCTGGAGGAGGTCATGGGGAGATTTTTGATCATAAAGACTGATAGAAAATATGAATTAATCTCTGTAACATCTTCATTTGTTTTAGAATCATGAAGAATGCCCTGAATATATATTATCACTGGTACCTTGTCTATAAGAAACTCAACTCTATACAGTATTTCTAAGTAGCTCCCAATAATGCTAGCTATCGTCATAAGGACATTATATTGTATTTTTGTTGACATTATTCAAACATCATATATTTACCTTATAATAGAATATGAATAATTTTTAATACATCATCTTACCACTTCCCATAGATACTTACTTGTATAATTGGCTACTAATGCACTATCCCCTTTTACTCCTCCAACAAGAGCAGACACCAGGAATGTGTAATAATTCCCAGGGAGAAGATTCTGAACTGTCGTAAATGTTGTGTACACTGTTGCACTGAATGTTGAATTTCCCAAGATTTCTATGATATAGGAACTTGCATATCCATCAGGTGGCAGCCAGATCAGAGATACAGAAGTGGTGGTGATATTCTCTGCTGTTATGTCCTTCACTTTTTCAGGTACTATTTGAAAACATAGGAGAAATATCTTACAATAGCACATGCTGTACACTTTAATCTTGGCACATTTTAAAATGGGCAACAAGGGCCTTTATTAAGATATTCAAAAGATTAGTGCTTTTCACATTTTCTATAATACCTATTTTTACCTATATGCTCATACAGGTATGGACCAGAATGGTAACCTTAATATACATTAGGAAATAAGTGAAAACATTATCTCCCCTGTTCATTGTCAGTGGTCCCAAACATTAAATATCTTTGTATTGTATATTTAGTCATAGAGCAGCTGCACCTACTTCACTTTTATGCAAACACTTTAACAAAGCAGACCAGAGTTTCTATTGTTCTAGACTCAATCCTATCCACCATCATTTGCAGCCATTTTTACTGTTTGGGTTAGCTGACAAAAAGGGGTGGGATAGAAAATAGAAACAGCACAGCCCATTTTTGGGATGTACTACATTGCTGTCAATCTAGTGGGTTAACAGGTAGAAGAATATTTTATTATTTTTAACATACTGCTTAAAATTTAGAAAACATTTTAGTAATGAAGTAAACCGTTATATAACTACTGAGGACAGGCCTTAGATTAATTTGGCTTTGATTCATTTAAAGATATTTTGTTTTTATAGCAATGGCTACTATAACATAGTATGGTCCAGAGATTTATTTATAATCATATTGTAGCCATTTATGAAATATTGTTTTATTTAGGACTGTTGTCATAAATAAATGTAGAAGTCTAAACATCTTAAGTAGATATAATTACCATTTTAAGTATGAATGTATCACCACACATGATCTTATTATTTCAAACACATCCCCTTATAATCACAGATTACACATTCAAACTCCATTAACAACTAGCTAATACATTTATATAATCTGCAAGAAAACCTACAATCTGCATATGCCTTATAGAACCAGTTTAGTAGGATTGACATGGGGTTCCCAATGTTTTTAAACAAAATGGTTGACTAATCTCATTCAGTGCAACCTACTGCATTCAATCCCCAACATAAGAACTTAGGAAGACATCAAGACTGATTCAACTATTCTGCTATGGCTTAATTCCCCACATAGAAAAGTGAGATGAGACATCAACTTAACTCCCTTTTTCTCAACTATCTAGTTATAATTGCTAAGGTAATGCCTAAATCCCAGGATTTAGTTCATCACTTATGACCGCATTGTGGAATAACCAAAAATTTTTACAGGCCTAAATCCACCCATTTTCTCTGCATGGACTTGAGGCGGTGTTCAATTGTTCACAGTTCTAGCCCCGTGCAATATTTTCCATCATTTGTGGATATTTAATAATGATTTCAGATTTTTGTTCTTTCCCACCATCACTATATACAATGTAAATATTTTTTATGCCACAGTACATTGAATTCACTGGAACCCCCCTTTACTTCCCATCTTATCTTATTCTATGGACAAGTAACTACCTCCTGGGGGATCACCTCTACCCCTTTATTTTAGATCATGAACAATCTTATAAGGATACACATGAGCTGAAATGGAGGAGGACATGGGGAGATTTTTGATGATAAAGATTGCTAGAAAATATGAATTAATCTCTGTAACATCTTCATTTGTTTTAGAATCATGAAGAATGCCCTGAATATATATTATCACTGGTACCTTGTCTATAAGACACTCAACTCTATACAGTATTTCTAAGTAGCTCCCAATAATGCTAGCTATCATCATAAGGACATTATATTGTATGTTTGGTGACATTATTCAAACATCACATATTTACCTTATAATAGAATATGAATGATTTTTAATACATCAACTTACCACTTCCCATAGATACTTACTTGTATAATTGGCTACTAATGCACTATCCCCTTTTACTCCTCCTCCTCCAACAAGAGCAGACACCAGAAATGTGTAATAATTCCCAGGGAGAAGATTCTGAACTGTAGTAAATGTTGTGTACACTGTTGCACTGAATGTTGAATTTCCCAAGATTTCTATGATATAGGAACTTGCATATCCATCAGGTGGCAGGAAGATCAGAGATACAGAAGTGGTGGTGATATTCTCTGCTGTTAGGTCCTTCACTTTTTCAGGTACTATTTGAAAACATAGGAGCAATATCTTACAATAGCACATGCTGTACACTTTAATCTTGGCACATTTTAAAATAGGCAACAAGGGCCTTTATTAAGATATTCAAAAGATTAGTGCTTTTCACATTTTCTATAATACCTATTTTTTACCTATAGGCTCATACAGGTATGGACCAGAATGGGAACCTTAAAATAAATAAGGAAATAAGTGAAAACATTATGTCCACTGTACGTTGTCAGTGGTCCCAAACATTAAATATCTTTGTACTGTATATTTAGTCATAGTGCAGCTGCACCTACTTCAATTTCATGCAAACACTTTAACAAAGCAGACCAGAGTTTCTATTGTTCTAGACTCAATCCTATCCACCATCATTTGCAGCCATTTTTATTGTTTGGGTTAGCTGACAAAAAGGGGTGGGATAGAAAATAGAAACAGCACTGCCCATTTTTGGGATGTACTACATTGCTGTCAATCTAGTGAGTTAACAGGTAGAAGAATATTTTATTATTTTTAACATACTGCTTAAAATTTAGAAAACATTTTAGTAATGAAGTAAACCATTATATAACTACTGAGGACAGGCTTTAGATTAATTTGGCTTTGATTCATTTCAAGACATTTTGTTTTTATGGCAATGGCTACTATAACATAGTATGGTCCAGAAATTTATTTTTAATCATATTGTAGCCTTTTATGAAATATTGCTTTATTTATGACTGTTGTCATAAAAAAATGTAGAAGTCTAAACATCTTAAGTATATAGAATTACCATTTTAAGTATGAATGTATCACCACACATGATCTTATTAATTCAAACACATCCGCTTATGATCACAGATAACAACTTCAAACTCCATTAACAACTAGCTAATAAATTTACATAATCCGCAAGAAAACATACAATCTGCATATGCCTTATCGAACCAGTTTAGGAGGAGTGACATGGGGTTCCCAATGTTTTTAAATAAAAAGGTTTACTAATCTCATTCAGTGCATCCTACTGCATTCAATCCCCAACATAAGAACTTGGGAAGACATCAAGACTAATGCAACTAGTCTGATATGGCTTAATTCCCCTCATAGAAATTGAGATGATATATCAACTTAACTCATTTTTCTCATCTATCTAGTTATAATTGCTAAGGTATTGCTAAATCCTAGAATTTAGTTCATGGCTTATGACCTCATTGGGGATTTACAAACAATTTGTACAGGCCTCAATCCACCCACTTTCTCTGCATGGACTTGAGGTGGTGTCCAATCTTTCACAGTTCCAGCCCCGTGCAATATTTTCCATCTTTTGTGGATATGTAATCATGATTTCAGAATTTTTTTCTTTCCCACCATCACTATATACAATGTAAATATTTTTTATGCCACAGTACATTGAATTCACTGGAACCCCCCTTTACTTCCCATCTTATCTTATTCTATGGACAAGGAACTACCTCCTGGGGGATCACATCTACCCCTTAATTTTAGATCATGAACAATCTTATAAGGATACACATGAGCTGAGCTGGAGGAGGTCATGGGGAGATTTTTGATCATAAAGACTGCTAGAAAATATTAATTAATCTCTGTAACATCTTCATTTGTTTTAGAATCATGAAGAATGCCCTGAATATATATTATCACTGGTACCTTGTCTATAAGACACTCAACTCTATACAGTATTTCTAAGTAGCTCCCAATAATGCTAGCTATCGTCATAAGGACATTATATTGTATGTTTGGTGACATTATTCAAACATCATATATTTACCTTATAATAGCATATGATTGATTTTTAATACATCAACTTACCACTTCCCATAGATACTTACTTGTATAATTGGCTACTAATGCACTATCCCCTTTTACTCCTCCTCCTCCAACAAGAGCAGACACCAGAAATTTGTAATAATTCCCAGGGAGAAGATTCTGAACTGTAGTAAATGTTGTGTACACTGTTGCACTGAATGTTGAATTTCCCAAGATTTCTATGATATAGGAACTTGCATATCCATCAGGTGGCAGGAAGATCAGAGATACAGAAGTGGTGGTGATATTCTCTGCTGTTAGGTCCTTCACTTTTTCAGGTACTATTTGAAAACATAGGAGCAATATCTTACAATAGCACATGCTGTACACTTTAATCTTGGCACATTTTAAAATAGGCAACAAAGGCCTTTATTAAGATATTCAAAAGATTAGTGCTTTTCACATTTTCTATAATACCTATTTTTTACCTATAGGCTCATACAGGTATGGACCAGAATGGGAACCTTAAAATAAATAAGGAAATAAGTGAAAACATTATGTCCACTGTACATTGTCAGTGGTCCCAAACATTAAATATCTTTGTAATGTATATTTAGTCATAGTGCAGCTGCACCTACTTCACTTTCATGCAAACACTTTAACAAAGCAGACCAGAGTTTCTATTGTTCTAGACTCAATCCTATCCACCATCATTTGCAGCCATTTTTACTGTTTGGGTTAGCTGACAAAAAGGGGTGGAATAGAAAATAGAAACAGCACTGCCCATTTTTGGGATGTACTACATTGCTGTCAATCTAGTGGGTTAACAGGTAGAAGAATATTTTATTATTTTTAACATACTGCTTAAAATTTAGAAAACATTTTAGTAATGAAGTAAACCATTATATAACTACTGAGGACAGGCTTTAGATTAATTTGGCTTTGATTCATTTCAAGACATTTTGTTTTTATAGCAATGGCTACTTTAACAATGTATGGTCCAGAGATTTATTTTTAATCATATTGTAGCCATTTATGAAATATTGCTTTATTTAGGACTGTTGTCATAAATAAATGTAGAAGTCTAAATATCTTATGTAGATAGAATTACCATTTGAATTATGAATGTACCACAACACATGATCTTATTATTTAAAAAACGTCCGCTTATGATCACAGATAGCACCTTCAAACGCCATCAACATCTAGCTTATAAATGTTTATAATCTGTAAGAAAACAAACAATCTGCATGTGCCTTATAAAACAAGTTTAGGAGGAGTGACATGGGGTTCCAAATGTTTTTAAACAAAAAGATTGACTAATCTCATTCAGTGCATCCTACTGCATTCCATCCCCAACACAAGAACTTGGGAAGACATCAAGACTAATGCAACTAGTCTGCTATGGATTAATTCCCCACATAGAAAAGTGAGATGACACATCAACTTAACTCCCTTTTTCTCATCTATCTAGTTATAACTGCTAAGGTAATGCCTAAAGCCAAGGATTTAGTTAATGGCTTATGGCCTCATTGTGGAATAACCAACAGTTGCTATAGGCCTAAATCCACCCAATTTGTCTGCATGGACATGAGGTGAGTGTCCAATTGTTCACAGTTCTAGCCCCATGCAATATTATCCATTATTTGTGGATATTTAATCATGATTTCACATTTGTATTCCTTCGCACTATCACTAAATACAATGCAAATTTTTTTATGCCATGGAATATTGATTTAATTAAAAAAACCTTTTATTTCCCATCTTATCTTATTCTATGGACAAAGAACTACCTCCTGGGGGATCACCTCTACCTCTTTATTTTAAAACATGAATAATCACATAAGAATTTTGA
>JAUIMM010000010.1:10137500-10477500 GCA_031769625.1 Taudactylus pleione
GTTAGTAAAACACAACTCATCACAATCAAACAAACTAACATGGCCTAAAAAACTGCAACCCTTCAGCTGTTATAAGACTGTGGGGTCTATTTACTAAGCTATGTTAGGAGATAAAGTGAACGGATATAAGGTAACAGCCAATCAGCTACTAGCTGCCATTTTTCAAACACAGCCTGTGACATGGCAGTTAGGAGCTGATTGGCTGGTACCTTATCACCGTTCACTTTATCTCCTAACACTGTTTAGTAAATAGACCCCTATAAGTTCCATCATTCCTCCAGCTTTATAGTTACACCAAGACCAAGAGAGCTACCTCTGCTCAACTTATTACAAGTTTAACTCACTTTCCCCCATAACAACTTTTGCCACCCATTGCTGCTGACTCCAATGCTTTCCCACCTTGCTGGGACCTCTATGTTAGCACCACAACACAATCAGCTCTGCATTTTACTTGGGTGTCCTTCATTCTGCCTATCATTTCTCTAATGCATTCTACAAAATCATAGACAGAATCTGATTGGTTATTATGGGCACCACCTCCACTTCTCTGGTTTAGAAGCTTTAGTGAATCTACCCCCTGGAATCATAGGTATAGAACACAGCTTTGTTTTTTATCAAATCGTATTTCCTTTTTCCTCTTCATATTTTTTACTATTTTTATATAATTTCACTAAGCTTAAATCATTGAAAAACACCCCAGTTTTTGTGGGTATTATACAAGGCTTATATACAGGGTTTGCGCTTCCATTAGGCGGCTGCTAGAGGATGCCGGGATCTGAGGGGGTGGCCCACTGAGGCTGCCTGGGAGAAATATGGGGTGTGATATAAAAGATCGGCAGTGTCTAAATTAGGGGTGAGCGGGTTCGGATTTCTGAAATCTGAACCCCCCCGAGCCCCCCCGATCCGAGTCAGGCTCAACTTTTCCCACCTGACTCGGATCTGAAATCGAGGCAAAACGTCATCATCCCGCCTTCCGGGTCTCGCGGGTTTTGGATCCTAAATAAGTATACCCGCGTCGGCGCCATTTTCTCACTCGACTGTGGACAGTGAAGAGGGAGGGTGGGAGTTAGGGCTGGCTGGGCTGTGTAGTGTAGTGTTGTAGTGCAGTGTAGTGTTGTGCTGTGCTGCGCTGTGCTGCTGTTGTCCATAGGGGCTGGCTGGACTGTGTTGTGCAGTCAGTTGTCCATAGGGGCTGTGTCCACTCCAAATTCCTGTGCAGTGTCCCAGTCCTAAAGGGGTGCTGTAGTGTTGTCCAGGGGGTGCTCTGTCCATCATGGGTGCTCCCCCCAAGTGCTAAAAAAAAAATATTTTTTCTGTGTTTGTGAATTGTGTGCACTGTGGCTGCACGTGCATCAACAAAGGAGCAGCGCCAAGTGTACGCCTGTGTCCCATAAGTAAAAGGCCGGATGGCTTGTCCGTTAAAGGGTGCTGTAACCCCCAAAGGGCACTCCAAACAAATTATATAAAAATATATTTTTTTTTTGTGTTTGTGAATTGTGTGTGCAGTAGCCGCACGTGCATCAACAAAGTAGTGCCAAGCGTGCACCTGTGTCCCATAAATAAAGGGCCGTCTGGATTGATCGCTAAAGGGTGCTGTAACCCCCAAAGGGCACTCCAAACAAAATAAAAAATGTTTTTCTGTGTTTGTGAATTGTGTGCACTGTGGCTGCACGTGCATCAACGAAGGAGCAGTGCCAAGCGTGCGCCTGTGTCCCATAAGTAAAAGGTCGGCTGGCTTGTCCGTTAAAGGGTGCTGTAACCCCCAAAGGGCACTCCAAACAAAATAAAAAAATATATTTTTTTGTGTTTGTGAATTGTGTGCGCAGTAGCCGCACGTGCATCAACAAAGTAGTGCCAAGCGTGCACCTGTGTCCCATAAATAAAGGGCCATCTGGATTGATCGCTAAAGGGTGCTGTAACCCCCAAAGGGCACTCCAAACAAAATAAAAAATGTTTTTCTGTGTTTGTGAATTGTGTGCACTGTGGCTGCACGTGCATCAACGAAGGAGCAGTGCCAAGCGTGCGCCTGTGTCCCATAAGTAAAAGGTCGGCTGGCTTGTCCGTTAAAGGGTGCTGTAACCCCCAAAGGGCATTCCAAACAAAATAAAAAAATATATTTTTTTGTATTGTGAATTGTGTGCGCAGTAGCCGCACATGCATCAACAAAGTAGTGCCAAGCGTGCGCCTGTGTCATAAGTAAAGGGCCAGCTGGCTTGACCGTTAAAGGGTGCTGTAACCCCCAAAGTACACTCCAAACAAAATAAAAAAATATTTTCTGTGTTTGTGAATTGTGTGCGCAGTAGCCGCACGTGCATCAACAAAGTAGTGCCAAGTGTGCGCCTGTGTCATAAGTAAAGGGCCGGCTGGATTGACCGCTAAAGGGTGCTGTAACCCCCAAAGGGCACTCCAAACAAAATAAAAAAATATATTTTTTTGTGTTTGTGAATTGTGTGCGCAGTAGCCGCACGTGCATCAACAAAGTAGTGCCAAGCGTGCGCCTGTGTCCCATAAATAAAGGGCCGGCTGGATTGACCGCTAAAGGGTGCTGTAACCCCCAAAGGGCACTCCAAACAAAATAAAAAAATATTTTCTGTGTTTGTGAATTGTGTGCACTGTAGCCGCACGTGCATCAACAAAGTAGCAGCGCCAAGCGTGCGCCTGTGTCCCATAAGTAAAGAGCCGACTCATTTCTTAAAGGGTGGTGTAACCCACAAAGTGCACTACTCTCCAGCAAAAATAAAAAAATATTTTCTGTGTTTGTGTGCGCCTTAGCCGCACGTATATATCAATATAACATAAATGGAGGACCAAACTTTCTCCGATAAAAATAAAATAGGGAAAGATCAAGAACCACTTCCTCCTAGTGCTGTTGCTGCTGCTGGGAGTTGTTCATCATCCCAGAGAGGAAGTAGGAACACCACTACTTTTACTAAACAATTGACCCTCCAACAGTCCTTAGCGAGGAAGATGAAGTACGACAGCAGTCATCCTGAAGCAAAACGTATAACTGAGGCCTTGACTGCTATGTTGGTGTTAGACATGCGTCCGGTATCCGCCATTAGTGCAGTGGGATTTAGACAATTGATGGAGGTAGTGTGTCCCCGGTTCCAAATCCCGTCTAGATTCCACCTGCATCCTCAAAGCAGCAGCGACAAGCGTGCGTCTGTCTGTTAAAGGGTGATGTAACCCTCAAAGTGCGCTCCACAAACAATAAAAAAATTCTTCTTTTTTTCTGTCTTTGTGAATTGTGTGGGCTGTAGCAGCACTTGCATCCTCAAAGCAGCAGCAACAAGCGTGCATCTGTCTGTTAAAGGGTGGTGTAACCCTCAAAGTGCTCCAAGAAATAAAAAACTTTTTTTTTTATGTGTTTGTGACTTGTGTGCGATGTAGCCACACGTGCATCAACACAGTAGCAGCGCCAAGCGTGCACCTGTGTCATAAGTCAAGGGCCGGTTTGGACATCTGGTCCGGACTGAAGGACGTGCCAACAATTTCTGACAAGTCTTCTGTCACTGCATATGATACTGTCCTCAAAGCAGCAGCGACAAGCGTGCGTCTGTCTGTTAAAGGATTACATCGGTGACAGCATCCAAGTAGGCATGTCAAACATTCCGTACATGTACTGGCAGGAAAAAGAGGCAATTTGGAGGCCCCTGTACAAACTGGCTCTATTTTACCTGAGTTGCCCCCCTCCAGTGTGCACTCCGAAAGAGTGTTTAGTGCAGCCGGGAACCTTGTCAGCAAAAGGCGTAGGAGGTTGCTTCCACAAAATGTGGAGAAGATGATGTTCATAAAAATGAATTATCAACTTTTCGAGGGAGACCAGCCTCCAGAACGTACAGAGGGACCTGTGGTGGTGGATTCCAGCGGGGACGAATTAATACTCTGTGAGGATGAGGATGTACACAACACTGAAGAGGGTGAGGAATCGGTGAATGAGGAGGATGAGGACGACATCTTGCCTCCGTAGAGCCAGTTTGTGCAGGGCCAGATTAATTGCCTGCTTGTTTTGTGGGGGCCCAAATGAACCAATCATTTCAGCCACAGTCGTGTGGCAGACCCTGGCGCTGAAATGATTGGTTTGTTAAAGTGTGCATGTCCTGTTTATACAACATAAGGGTGGGTGGGAGGGCCCAAGGACAATTCCATCTTGCACCTCTTTTTTTTCTTTGCATTATGTACTGTTTGGGGCCTAGTTTTTCAAACTGCCATCCTGTCTGCCACTGCAGTGTCACTCCTAGATGGGCCACGTGTTTGTGCCGCCCACTCGTGTCGCTTAGCATAGTCATCCATCTACCTCGGTGCAACCTTTTGGACATAAAAACACTATTGTGAGGTGTGAGGTGTTCAGAATAGACTGGAAATTAGTGGAAATTAAGGTTTTTGAGGTTAATAATAGCATAGGAGCAGAAAAATCAACACATTCTGTGATTTTAGCTGTTTTTATGCTTTTTTTAAAAAAAATACAGATCCAAAACACAAAACCCAGAACCCAAAACACTGAAGGGTGGTTTTGGCAAAACCAATCCAGATCCAAAACACGAAGAAAGATCAAAAACCAAAACACAAAACACGAAAAGTGGCCGGTGCACACCCCTAGTCTAAATAGACAGTCAAATGGTCTACAGGTCAAAAAGTTGACACACAAATGATGGTAAACACTAAAAAAGTTCATATATATATATATTTATTAACCCTAATCCTCACCCTAACCCCCCCTTAGTGCCTAAACATAACCCTCCCCTTTTGTGCCTAAACCTAACCATCTCCTTCCGCGGCCTATCCCTAACCTTCCACCAAGTGCCTAACCCTAAACCCAATCCTAACCCTAGCCCTAAAAATCATGAAAATTCATGAAAAACCATGTGTCAACCTATTCTGTGTCAACCATTTCTGTGTCGACCCTTTGAAGCCCATGTATTTCCAACACTCTGGTCCTGATTCTGTGTCGGATGCATCCACGGCCTGTATGCCAGCTTGCTGCAGCAGCCTCTTTACTGCCTTATGCTAACGAGAGTATCTGCCAGAGGTGTCTTGTGACACCCGGTGCGCACCTCATAACTCCCCTTGTGTGCAAGAGCTGTGTGCGTATGAAAAGGGTGTGTGGCCTAACATAAGTGGGCATGGCCTATCAGGAAATCCCTATTGCATTACTCCAGGGGTGTGCCCAGCATCCTTGGAGATGATAGGCTGCCCCTGGAGACTAGTACCTGCACTGTCGGCTCCTCCTCTGTGACAGGTGCCGAGTGCTGCAGGAAAATGTCACACTGCTGCACCCTGCTCCTGTCACTGAGAAGGAGCCGGCATTTTGGTATCACCCTCTTCGAGGGTGAAAACAGGGTGTGGCCTGCACCCCCATAGGGACGCCACTGTCTATGACAGTATCACTCCATCTTCAGGCGTATGCATCATTCTGCCCACTGTCATCATTAGTATGCAGACTTTCACTGACCTCTTGATAAGTGCATAACATCCATCTGAGACAGGTGTCACATCTCAATCTGCACCTCACCAACGTGCCCGGACATCTGCCTACACGCCGGCAACACTCCCATGCCACTCCCATGAGATGGGTCGGTTGTGTGCGATGAATGATAGCCACCCAATTGCCGCCCAGAAATGCCCATTTCATGCAAAGAGAGATCCATCAACTGACGGATCAATCCGTCCGAACTTTCAACCTCTGTCCGTGTGTGTATGTGTGGTCGGAGCCTGCGCAGTTTGCAGATATCTGTGTCCGCATTTGGACTAGCCTCTGACTCACAATCAGCCCAAATGCTGCTCTATATATCTGTTTTATATTTAGGGCTCCTTCTCCACATCTTCTAACTATAACAAGTGCTACCTCAAAAAGACTGATACACTCCATTGCATTGCCGCTGAGCAATAGCAGCATTAAGGGAACCCCCATCAGGGAGAAATAAATAGTGTATTAGCCTAATTTTTCTTGGGACTTTTTTTATTCTTCTTCTTCTTCTTCTCATTATTATTATTATTATTATTATTATTATTATTATTATTATTATTATTATGATACTAGTCCCTGAGAAGAAATAATTAGCAATTGGATGAGGGGGTTCTGTAAAATTACCATAAATACATAAAATAACAGCAAAATGTAAAAGGTAGAGATCAGATAGGTGCTGTCGAAAAGCTAAAAAGAGGACAATATAAGGTAATCAATCCATGTTCAAAGAAATATCATAATAGTAAATTAAATGACTGTAAATTCTTGCAATGAAATCCAAATCGGTTCAATTTGTGCATATATACAGAAGAAATAAAAAATAAAATTATCAGCAAAGCAACATTTCAATTTGCAGTAGATGCAATCCAGGGTGGCAAAAAAGCTTCTCAATTCCACAGCATACTGCCCCTACCATCTCCTGATCCCCTTAGTCCCTTAAATACAGCACCTATCCTGATGCATCCCTATTTACTATGCCCTTTCACCTCTCTCTATCCCCTGCGTAACAATAATAACTACAGATGTAACCGCGTACATTATTGCCGTGATGTGTGCATACGGGCACATGCATCGCGGCATAGCGCAGCATTCGCCGGGCTGTGACTAGGCGCGACCGGCGTTCTCCCCATTGTAGCCTGTGGCCATAGATGTAGGCACACTAGTCACGCCATCCATGCCGCGATGCAAGCTGGCATAGCGCAGCGTTTGCCAGGCCGCGACTAGGCGCAGTCGGCGTTCTCCCCATTGTTGTCTGCGGCCATAGACGCGGGAACACTAGCTGCGCCATCCATGCCGCGATGCGCTCTCTTCGCGGCATAGATGAGCATGGCTATATCTGTACTATCCCCCCTAAGCACTTATTTATTTATTAACAGTTTCTTATATAGCGCAACATATTCCGTTGCGCTTCACAATTGGAGCACTTGTCCTCCCTTTAAACCTATTCCACTGTCTGTTATCTGTTGATGTTTGTATACAAGTTTTTGTTTTGTTTACTTAGCCATTAATAAGTCATAGACACTTTTATTTTTTTCCCCCATATAAGGGCAAAAAAACTTCCCTTTTTGTTGTTAGCCACTGTTTTACACAATAAATACTGTAGCATCATTCTGTCTTAAGTAACTTTGTAAATAATTAAAAAAAAAGAAAAAATACTTTCTAAAAAATTCTCAATTAAAAACACTGGCTGCTATAGATAAATAATAGTTATTTAAGAACTTACCTCTTTCAGTGTCTGATTGTATTGTTTCTGCAGTAAAAGGAAGATAAAAAATAAATTTGCTTACATTACTGTTTGCTGTTTTTGAAAGGTTTCTTTAGAATTAAAAAATACGGATTCATTTTCTATAGCTCATATAAAAATATATTTGGAACTAGTATGAGACTCAATATTTGAAGGAGAATTTGAATTGGGTTCTACATGCTTCTTTCTATTTAAAGGGCTGAAAACATTAAACTGCACCAATCCTGTCTGCATCTTTTACTAAATATATTGCTTTTCTTTCTAGCTTTCCAGTGTATATAATATCATCTTGCATAATATCTGATGCAATCTATAGCACCTGTACTTGTGAACACATGAAAAATAGGCAACGCACTGTTATGAAAATCCTACTTGGTGTATTTTTCAACTGATTTTCATACAGTTACTAATTAATATAATGTCACACAGAAGTGCCCCAGTTTATATTATGTCATACAGTACCTAAATAATATAATGTCACACAGAAGTGCCCCAGTTTATATTATATCACACAGAAGTGCCCCAGTTTATATTATATTATACAGTACCTAAATAATATAATGTCACACAGAAGTGCCCCAGTTTATATTATGTCATACAGAAGTGCCCCAGTTTATATTATGTCATACATATATATATATATATATATATATATATATATATACATATATACACATGTATACACATGTACATGTATATGTAACACAGAAGATTGGTACAATCACACAAGACCTGATGTGCATTCCCCTCCTGGGTGACAGGGCATTTGTTAGTTTAGGGTCAGCAGAAAGTACAGTACTCACCAATACATAGCTCAGACACATACACGTGGTAGCCCCAGCACACTCCCAGTGTAACGAGGACCACTGGCATCCAAAGGACCACTTGCTTGCAGCACCACTGCACACGAGACAGCTCCATGAGCCTGTAACTGCTGGTACTAAGACTAAGCAGCTACTGTCACTCTCTGGTGGTGTAACTAGGAGATAGATGATCCGCTCTCACACCCACACTGTGATGTCACAAAGGGACATGGGCAGCAGGGGCATGTGTTTGTAGCATGTGCCAGGTCTGGGAAGCGATGGGAGCTTTGCTCTACACAGAATACAGGGCATCCTGCTTTACAGATCTTCTGGGCATCTAAACTGTCTAAAAAGTTACCTGTCAGTTGGCAGCCTCAAACCATTTTTATAAATGGACAAGCACCAGCCACCTTAGGGCCAACCCCTCAGCCAACCTTCCCTCCAATTAATAGAGGACTCTTAATAAATAGACCTTAAAATATAATATAAACACATGCATGCATACATAGTATCATTATATAATGCTGTGGGTTTCTTTTTATACAAATAATATTGATACTATACTGTATATATATTTATATATATTTATACTTACTAATGACCGGCAATACACTTATTAAATGAAATATATATATATATATGTATATATATATATACAGTATATGTGTGATATATAAATATATATATATGTATATATTTATATATATATATATATATATATATATATATATATATATACAGTATATATATGTATGGGTTGGGTGACAGTCTCACCGTACCCCTAACCCTAACTCTCCCTCCCCGATGCCTAACCCTAACCTCCTCCCAAGTTCTTAAACCTAACCCTGCCTCCCCTGTGCCTAAACCTAACCTCCCCCCGAGAGTCTAAACCTAACCTCCACCTCCCCGCAACCTACACCTAACCCCCTCTAACACCCAATACTTACTTTTGGGATGCGAGTGGCCGGGATTCTGGTGCCGGGATCCCGACGCTGTCAAGATTTCAGCCTGGTATTTCGGCTGGTGGCATCCCACACGCCGGGATGCTGACTACATCCCATACTGTATATATACCCAATTACATATGTATGTATGTATATATATATATAATTATATATATATATATACACACAAAAAGCACTAATCCACGGCACTCACCATTCCTAGATTTGGGGTGCAACATGGCATGTGACTACATTGTTTAAATAGAAATCACAGGGGCTCTGCACTCACCATAGTAACAATAATAATAATTAGAATATAAGATAAAGACAGACTATGTTAAGAAAGATGAATTATTTGTCCCATTTGTAACTACTTTCAATAACAAAGAGAAGGAAATTAGGACCATATTAAAGAAACATTGGAGTGTGTTGACATTAGATCCAATTATAGGGAAGGCTTTGCCTGCTTACCCACAAGTTATTTTAAAAAAAGCAAGATCTTTAAAAAATATGTTAGCCCCTAGTGCTCTCCCTAAAGATACTGCAACAAGTGAGAAAGAACGCTTTAAAGGTTTTTATCCCTGTAATCACTGTAAGGTCTGTCAATTCTGTAGTAAAGAAAGGAGATTTTTTAGTGATTCTAATGAGACTAATAAATTTGCTATTCAGAGTCTAATGAATTGTCAGACAACACATGTTGTCTATTTACTAGAATATAAAGGTTGTAAGAAAAAATATGTGGGTAACACGAAACGTCTAATAGAATTACGTGTGTTAGAGCACATGAGAAATATTTTAAATCGAGTTAAAAATCATAGTGTTCCCAGACATTTTGCTGAATGTCAAAATTCTTCAGTAAACAACCTGTCTTATAAAGCAATTGAACATGTCATTCCTGATGAAAGAGGGGGGATATTCTTAAGAAATTAGCGAGACGGGAGACATTCTGGATTCACAAGTTGAATACTATGATTCCTTTCGGTTTAAACGAGAGTTATGACCTGGTTCCTTTTTTGACAGACTAAAGGTGCATACACACTAGACGATATGCTCCCTGAGCGATATCGTCTAGTGTGTCCCCGGCAGGCTGTGCTCAATATCGTTCATGACATTGAGCACAGCCGCTGAACGATATCATTAGCGATATCGTTCAGCGCCGGGCTCTCTCCCCCATTCCCTGACATGCAGCAACCTGACGAGGTCGTCAGGTTGGCCTGCATGTCAGCCCGATGAACAAGGATGACGAACGACCCGCGGGAACACGTGTCGTCGTCATCGTTCATCTTTTTTGTGTTAAAAATGGACGATAAAGTGGACGACTGAACGATAACGATATCGTTATCGTTCAGTCGTCCACTTTAATCGCCCAGTGTGTACGCACCATAAGTGGCCTGAGAAGTACTGTCAGATTTGGTTAGGACGTTGTTGAATCCGTGGATTCCGTCTTGAACCTTAATTGATGGCAGTGCTAGATGGTCAGGTACTGTATTAGATGTGTTAGGCATTTTATATATTAAATGTAATAATAAAAAAAAATGCTTCCTTGAATTATAGTTCCCTGTTTCTTATTCCTATCAAAATGCTGGGAAGCAGGATATCACACTAGAATATGACTATAATAGAGAATAAGATTTGGTGGCGTAGAGGCTGCCATGTGTAATGTTGTTAAAAAGATTTACATTGAAATGAAATAGGCAGCTGTAACCTTATTCTTTCTTGTTTTTCAGCTTATTCTAGCTTTGATGTATCAAGTTCTCTCTACTTCTAAAAGAAATGGCAACATTGTTTTTAAATTTAAATAGTGAATTTTATAAAATGATACTTATATTTGTAATTCTGTATTTATTTATTTATTTTTTTCTTGAGTTAACCGATTGTATGAAATGTGAAAAATATTGGTCAGAATGATATATTATTTATCTGTGTGTTATATGTGATGTTAGTCTGTGATATGTTTATGATTCAGATATGCAACAAGCAGAGGTTAATCAGGAAATAGAAATGGTTAAATGGTTAATTAAGCCGGTGATAAAAACGATCCGGACCACTGGTTCTGGACACGCCTACTGACGAAGTCCCATCAAGGTTTAAAGCCACAGCAACTTTGCTTTTAAATGTGAGACAGTTACCAAGCACACCTGTTGCAAAGCACCTAGGAAAACAGCTGACACAAGTTAGATAACTAGTTAAAAGGGGTGCATGAGAAAATGTGATCACAAAAATTATTAATTATTAAAATGAATCATAATAAACAAAAAGCACTAATCCATTGCACTCACCATTCCTAGATTTGGGGTGCAACATAGTATGTGACCACATTGTTTAAATAGAAATCACAGGGGCTGTGAGCATTAAACCTTGATAGCATACCCTGAGTTTAACACTAATGTGATGGCTATGTCCATGTTATAATTCTGAGCAATAGAGTAGGGACTTGCAGTAAAGTGGGGTCCCGTGAAGGGGACTACAAGCTTAAATGCATTGATCAATTCATGAACCAAAACCCCACTGTTTATTATGCTTATTATTATTATTGTTCTTGGGACATTGACAGAATTTTCATATTTTGGCCTCTATTCACCACCACAATGACTTTGAAATGAAACAAACAAGATGTGATTTAACTGCAGACTTTCAGATTTAATTTGAGGGTAATTACATCCAAATCAGGTGAACGGTGTAGGAATTACAATGGTTTCTCTATGTGCCTCCCATTTTTTAAGGGGCCAAAAGTAATGGGACAAACTAAACGATCCTAAATCTAACTTTCACTTTTTAATACTTTGTTGCAAATCCTTTGCAGGCAATTACAGCCTGAAGTCTGGAACGCATAGACATCACCAGATGCTGGGTTTCATCCCTGGTGATGCTCTGCCAGGCCTCTACTGCAAATGTCTTCAGTTCCTGCTTGTTCTTTGGGCATTTTCCCTTCAGTTTTGTCTTCATCAAGTGAAATGCATGCTCAGTCGGATTCAGGTCAGGGGATTGACTTGGCCATTGCATAACATTCCACTTTTTAGCCTTAAAAAACCCTTTGGTTGCTTTTGCAGTATGCTTCAAGTCATTGTCCATCTGCACTGTGAAGCGCTGTCCAATGAGTTCTGAAGCATTTGACTGAATATGAGCATATAATATTGCCCGAAACACTTCAGAATTCATTCTGCTGCTTTTGTCAGCAGTCACATCATCAATAAATACAAGGGAACCAGTTCCATTGGCAGCCATACATGCCCACGCCATGACACTACCACCACCATGCTTCACTGATGAGGTGGTATGTTTTGGATCGTGAGCAGTTCATTTCCTTCTCTTCTCTTCCCATCACTCTGGTACAAGTTGATCTTTGTCTCATCTGTCAATAGGATGTTGTTCCAGAACTGTAATGGCTTTTTTAGATGCTGTTTGGCAAACTCTAATCTGGTCTTCCTGTTTTTGTGGCTCACCAATGGTTTGCATCTTGTGGTGAACCCTCTATATTCACTCTTATGAAGTCTTCTCTTGATTGTTGACTTTGACACATATACATCTACCTCCTGGAGAGTGTTCTTGATTTGGCCAACTGTTGTGAAGGGTTTTTTCTTCACCAGGGAAATAATTCTTTTGTCATCCACCACAGTTGTTTTCCGTGGTCTTCCGGGTCTTTTGGTGTTGCTGAGCTCTCCGGTGCATTCTTTCTTTTTAAGAATGTTCCAAACAGTTGATTTGGCCACACCTAATGTATTTGCTATCTCTCTGATGGGTTTGTTTTGATTTTTCAGCCTAATGATGGCTTGCTTCACTGATAGTGACAGCTCTTTGGATCTCATATTGAGAGTTGACAGCAACTGATTCCAAATGCAAATGTCACACCTAGAATCAACTCCAGACCTTTTACCTGCTTAATTGATAATGAAATAAAGAGGGAATAGCCCACACCTGTCCATGAAATAGCTTTTGAGTTGATAGTCCCATTACTTTTGGCCCCTTAAAAAGTGGGAGGCACATATTGAAACTGTTGTAATTCCTACACCGTTCACCCGATTTGGATGTAATTACCCTCAAATTAAATCTGAAAGTCTGCAGTTAAAGCACATCTTGTTTGTTTCATTTCAAAAACATTGTGGTGGTGAATAGAGGCCAAAATCTGAAAATTCTGTCAATGTCCCAATTTTATGGACCTGTATATCAGATGCAGGGCCGGATTTACCATTAGGCAGCCTAGGCTCCCATCTAGGGCCCATCGGCTGGGTCCCCTCGATATCTAGGCCCTGTAATTAACCTGCTGCTCTGTGTTTGAACTGCTGCTGCTAGCACTGGTCACACCCGGGGAGAGGTCACCCACACAGTATAGCAGCAGCAGCATGGCCGGGGCCCTACCTATGCTATGCAGGGGAGGTGGACTCAGAGGCAGAGTTGCAGTCCTTCAGCTGAAGGAGCATGGGGAACCAGTGTCACCACTGCAGCTCGGCACCCAGTACCTGCCCGAGTCTAATTTTTTTTGTAAGCGGATATAAATTTTGGCGCCCCTTGTGAAATAATCCCGATTTTTCGGTGACAGAAAAAGGCTATTTAATTGCACAGCCTTTCCCCGTGCAGTGGGGATTTTTGACGGTAATTAGTCACAGGGGGAAACCCTGCATTTAATTGAATAACCCCCGTAGGCTACGCATAAAAAAACCCACAGCCCCCACATGAAAATAATTATGCTTTCATGCTTTGCAAAAAAAACACATAGGCCCCACATGAATATGTATGAAGTCCTTATACAGCAGGACCACCCTGGGTGCTAAGCTACAATTATACCCAAAGACACATATTCAGGGATAGGGTGACAGCACTTGGTGACAGTGAGAGGATGACGGCACTGGGTGACGACAGGGAGAGGGTGACAGCACTGTGTGATGATAGGGAGAGGGTGACAGCACTGGGTGACAGCAATAGGTGACAGGGAGAGAGTGACAGTAGTTGGTAACGGAGGGGGTGACATCAGTGGGTAACAATGAGGGTGATGATGGAGAGGGTGACGACAGGGAGATGGTCACAGGGAAAGAGGTGATGACAGGGAGAGGGTGACAGCAGTGTGTGACAGATAGAGGGTGACGACAGGGAGAGGGTGATAGCACTGGGTGACAGGGAGAGGGTGATAGCACTGGGTGACAGGGAGAGGGTGATAGCACTGGGTGACAGGTAGAAGGTGACAGCAGGGAGAGAGTGACAGCAGTTGGTAACGGAGGGGGTGAAATCAGTAATGCCCTAATACATTATGCCACACACATGTAATGCCCTTTCTAATATATAAGATCTCCATTGGCTTATTGCTAATTAAATCTCTTAAACATCCTTACTTAACTTAGTACTTAACTTATCTATTAAATTAAGAGACGGACACCATAACAGCTTGGATAAAAGGTCACAGCTTTTATTTCCAAATTAATTAATTCACCTAATCAAGGCTGTTTTCCGCTATGGCCTGGCGGGTTTCCTCGATGGTGACTGGTTGTTGCCTCTGGGCTGCCTCTAAGGCCAATAGTTGCACCTGGATGGATTCCTGCTGAGCCCTGGTAGCTTCCTGCTGAGCCCTGGTAGCTTCTTGCTGAGCTGCCGTAGCTTGGAACAAGGCTTTAACAATGTCCTCCATTTTGTCCTGGAGTGTAGGTTGGAAGCAGAATCTGGCTTCCCTAAGCATCTGCGGATGCCACCGCTATGGACTTCAAAGGACACAACTTTATATCCACACTGACGAATTGGTGTCTGTCCCTTTAAATTTTAAATGAAAATTTTTTCTTGCTGCAATTTCAGTGTGTGATTGCTCGCATTCTCCACCAAATGTGACACAGTCAGGATAGGGGTCCCTCTCCTGGGGTAGATGGACTCCCTCTTTACACACACAGCAGCAGTAGAAACAGGATACAAGTCTGTGGTTCTCGTACAAATTGGTCGGCGCCAGTCTTTATTGTGCCAAATTAATATAAAGCATAAACAAAACATAAACATAAGTCCTAGCCCGGCTGGGCACTAGCTACACCGCAGATTCCCTCTCTATAATAATGGTAGGGCCTATTGCCCTCACCATCAACAAAACACGTGCACAGTACTTACAAGGATTATCACCAAGTGTCTCTGAACAGGCTAGTCTGCCTGCTCTCCCAGGTGTGAGACAGTCAGCCACAAACAAACCATGCTTATATTAGCCATTTCTAGCTGCAAGCCCTAATGAGCCTGTTACCAGGCTGAAAGGCCCAAAACCTGGAGTGGCCTGTGGATGGAGCCCTCCCACTCCTCACATCCACACTCCTAGGACCCAAACCAGATTTTCCAAAAGCCGATACTCTGGTCTGCTTACAAAACAAACTTCTCCTGAGGGGATTTTTAGAACACATAGGCCAAAAACCTAGGACAAATGTACCTGCCATTGACCACTTTACCAGTGCTTCTATCACATATCCCCCCCCTTTGTTTCGACCTGTGGGGCGGAACAGCCGCAGCCCCCAAACAATTACACGTGACAAAGCATCTGCATTGGCCAGCTGGCTTCCTGGCTTGTGTTCTACCATAAATTTAAAGGTTCTTCTTATTTTCGCATTACTGTCCTTGTTTTCTGACATCCACTTCAGAGGGGCATGGTCAGTGATCAATCTGAACTTTCTTCCCACCAAGTAGTACCTGAGAATCTCTAACGCCCACTTTCTGGCCAATGCTTCTTTCTAGACCGTAGCATAGTTTCTTTCATGTACATTTAATTTTTGGCTTAAGAAGAAAATCGGGTGTTCTTCACCCTCTTTGCTTTGGGACAGGAACGCTCCGATACCTACATCGGACGCATCGGTTTGTACAACAAACTCTCTGTCAAAATCAGGTTCCATCAGAACTGGTTGGGTACATAACGCTATTTTTAACTCCAGGAAAGCCTTCTCTGCTTCAGGATCCCATTCCACCATGACTTTCTGTTTGTCTTTGGTAAGGTCAGTCAGTGGGACTGCAATGGTGGCAAAATTGGGTATAAACCTCCTATATAATACCCAGTGATCCCTAAGAAGGCTCTCACCTGCTTTTTATTCAGAGGTCGTGGCCAGTTTTGGATTGCCTCAATCTTATTGAGCTGTGGCTTTATCAAACCTCTGCCAATGGTGTACCCAAGACATTTTACTTCTTCCATCCCCAGACAACACTTTTTCGGGTTGGCCGTCAGACCTGCCTTAAGGATGAAGTCCAACACTGCTTGTACTCTGGGCAAGTGAGACTGCCAATCAGGACTATGAATGACCACATCATCCAGATAAGCAGCAGCATACTGTCTACGAGGCCTTAGAATCCTATCCATCATTCTTTGAAAGGTAGAAGGTGCCCCGTGTAGCCCTAAGGGAAACATTTTGTATTGAAACAACCCATCTGGTGCAGAAAAAGCTATCTTTTCATTGGCGTTCTCGGTTAACGGCACTTGCCAATACCCTTTGGTTAAGTCAAGAGTAGTTAAATACCTGGCTGTCCCCAGCCTTTCAATTAGTTTGTCCACCCTAGGCATAGGGTAGGTATCGAACTTTGACATACTGTTCAATTTACGGAAGTCATTGCAGAATCGCACACTCCCGTCGGGATTTGGAATGAGCACAATGTGACTTGACCACTCACTATGCGATTCTTCAATTACACCCAACTCTAACATTTTTTTAATTTCCTTCGGCACTGATTCTCTTTGGGCTTCTGGTAACCTATAGGGCTTTAGGTTAACCTTAACCCCTGGGTCAGTGATTATGTCATGTTTGATGAACGTGGTTTTCCCTGGTAGGTCAGAAAACAGCACCCTATTTCTGATCAGAAATTCCTTAACTTCCTGCTGTTGACTGGCTGACAGGGTTTTTGCCACTGTCACTTCGGGTACCATGGGCCCTGGGTCCCTGGGTTTACTGGAGGGGCTCGGATGGCTGACAGTGCTGCTCTATCCTTCCAGGGTTTTATAAGATTTACATGGTATATCTGTTCTGGCTTTCATTTCCCCGGCTGGTAAACTTTATAATTGACCTGCCCCACTTTTTCTAAGATTTCAAAGGCTCCTTGCCATTTTGCCAAAAGTTTACTTTCTACTGTGGGAACCAACACCAACACTCCCCAGGAGCAAAGTTGCGTAAGCGAGCATTGCGGTTGTATACCCTCTGCTGTGTCTGCTGGGCCTGTTCCAAGTGCTCTCTTACTATCGGCACCACAGCAGCAAGTCTTTCTTGCATTTGAGAAACATGCTCAATAACTGTTTTATACGGACTGGACTGCCCCTCTCATGTCTCTTTGGCAATGTCAAGTAACCCCCTTGGATGTCTCCTGTACAATAAATCAAAAGGGGTAAACCCTGTGGAGGATTGGGTAACCTTTCCTATGGCCAAGAGCAAATAAGGTAACAAGTAATCCCAATCTCTACCATCTTTGTCCACTACTTTCCTTAGCATGTGTTTTAAAGTTTTATTAAACCTCTCCACTAACCCATGGGTCTGGGGATGGTACGCAGAGGTTCTTAATTGGTTAATTTTAAACAGGCAGCCTAACTCCTTCATGTTTTTTGACATAAATGGGGTACCTTGGTCAGTCAGGATATCCTTAGGTATTCCCAACCTGCTAAAGACATGGACTAATTCTCTAGCAATGGTCTTGGTTGACGTATTGCGTAATGGTATCGCTTCCGGGTACCTGGTAGCGTAATCCATTATCACCAGAATATATTGATGGCCCCGGGCAGATTTCATTAATGGCCCAACCAAATCCATAGCTATTCTTTCAAACAGAACCTCAATAATGGGTAACGGTACCAGCGTACTTTTGAAATGTGGCCTTGGAGCATGATACTGACATTCAGGGCAGGATGCACAATAGACAGATACCTCTTTATGGACCCCAGGCCAAAAAAACTTCTGCACAATTCCCTCAGTAGTTTGCTCTGCCCCTAGGTGGCCTGCCGTTATATGACCATGGGCCAGATCTAACACTGTTCTTCTGTATGCTTTGGGAACTATTAATTGTTCCAAACTATCTTCCCCCTTCTTTGTCACCTGGTACAACAAACCCTGACATACTGCCATGTGAGGATATGACAAAGGACTATCGGGGTCTATGGGTTTACCATTAATCACCTTGACATTCTCCCTGGCTTTTACCAGAGTTGGCTCATTCAACTGCTCCATGGGAAAGACCTCTCTCCTGACCTCAAGATCAGGCAGGTGGGCCACAGGCTCAATAACCCTCCCCACCTCAGTGGGAGGCACACCACTTGGTGATCCACCATCACGCTCCGCATTCTCTAGTTTGCCAATCATACTAGAAAAAGGGAACATCTCTGACTCTGCTACTACGTCCATAACTATCTCAAATGAGACAGGGTGATTTACCTCTGTGCAAAATCGGCTTTCCTACAACTTCCAGAAGTGAGCACAGTCTCTCCCCAATATTGCATCATACATTAAGCCCTGTACCAAACCCACAGAGACTATCGTGGAACCACATGGTGCCTCTGTGTTCACTTCTGCAGTAACATAATACCGGGTATCCCCATGTATGTAGGTAACACCAACAGTTTTCCCCTTATGCTTCAAGGGGTTCACCAGTAAAGCTTTCATAAGTGTAACCAGGCTACCAGAATCTAACAGAGCCTCTACTCGGTTGCCTTCTACAGTGAGTATTAGGGGTGAGCGGTTTCGGATTTCTGAAATCCGAACCCTCCCAAGCCCCCCCGAGCCGAGGCAGATCCGAGTCAGGCTTGACTTTTCCCGCCTGACTCCGATCTGAAATCGAGGTAAAACGTCATCATCCCGCCTTCCGGGTCTCGCGGGTTTTGGATTCTATATAAGGTACCCGCGTCGGCGCCATTTTCTCACTCAGCTTTGGACAGTGAAGAGGGAGGGTGGTAGTTAGGGCTGGCTGGGCTGTGTAGTGTAGTGCAGTGTAGTGTTGTGCTGCGCTGTGCTGCTGTTGTCCATAGGGGCTGTGTCCACTCCTCCAAAGTCCATAGGGGCTGGCTGTGTTGTTCTGTGCTGCTGTTGTCCTTAGGGGCTGTGTCCACTCCTCAAAAGTCCATAGGGGCTGGCTGGACTGTGTTGTGCAGTCAGTTGTCCATAGGGGCTGTGTCCACTCCAAAGTCCTGTGCAGTGTCCCAGTCCTAAACGGGTGATGTAGTGTTGTCCAGGGGGTGCTCTGTCCGTCAAGTGCAAAAAAACATATTTCTACATCAGGGTCCATAGGGTATCCATAGGATACCTTGGGGTATAGGTGATGACGTCAGGTATCGGGCACCATAGAGTTAAGTTTTCAGTCTCCCAGGATGCACTAGGGTCCCCCTCCTATACCCCACCCCCGAGCTAAGGCATCTCAGTTTCGTTGGTGCCCGGTTCAGAGTCGGAGCACCTGTTTAGAGGGGGGCTAAGGATAGCCCCAGAAGTTTTCTTTAAGGCAGCTGTGGCTGCCCATCTGGAAGTACAGCATGGACAGTCACTACTGACGTCCATGCGGTCTTCCCTACACCCCCGCCGGTACCAGAACGCCGGTACTGATCCAGGGATGCTGGTAAGCATCTGGGGTCACAGCTAGCGGTGACCTCAGATCTTTTTTTTACCATGGCCGGATTCAAGGGGGCAGCAGGTAAGCAGCGGGCTCCCACGGTGGGTCCCCACTGAAACATGGTCCAGAGTCCCCAGGCAGGGGGCTCCCTGGGGACTGTCTGCAGCGTGGAGCCAGGTAATCAACCTGTGCTTCCACTACCCCCCTGGGACGGCAGACCGCAGCTGAGCGGTAGTGCTGCGGCATCCCAGGGTTTAATTGCATGCCAGGGGAGCGCGCCTTCCCTGTACACAGCCGGCGCCTCCCCCGCTGCACACAGCCCACTCTGCACCTGCCGATTGGCCCTGTGGCAGCGCTCCTCCCCCAGGCCGGCCTCCTCTCTGCTCCTCGGTGGCCATCTTTGCAGAAGCATGGTGAACGCTGCTGGAAGCTGCTGATTGGTGGCATCGTGGTCTGGGTCCCCCGGCATACCTCTCCTCCGTTGGAACAGGTCTGTGTATGCAGCGCTGTGTCCTACCAGGCTCTGTGTCTGCGTAGTTGAGGATCAGCGCTGATAGTGCAGGGATTAATTTCTTTGCAGTGTATGTGACTGCTGCTAGCGTCTGCTGCCTGTGCTTTCACTTTCTACTGTCAGCCATTTCACAGTCCCTGCTCTTCTTCTGCTAAGGCCCTTGCGGTGCGGTGATTGCAGGGTGGTTCTCCCACTATACTAACGAGTATCAGTGAGAGGGGTCACATACTTACCATCATGTCTGAGAGTGATTTTCCTCTCCAGCTTCTGTGTACTACATGCAAGGTACCAATAGCGGAGGGGGAGGGTAACGCGGAGGGGCTATGTCAACGATGTTTTTTATTGGCGCGACCAATTACTGTCACGGCTCTGGTACAGGAACCGCCCTGGGCTTGTTTCGCCAAAGCGCTTACAACCCTAGTAGGCCAGTTAGCTCTGCAACCTGCGTTCTCACAGATGGGATTGTCCCAGCAGTCAGTGGTGTCGTCACCCATGCAGGGTTTCCCGAGACAACTGATGGTACCCCACAGTCTCCCTATTTCCCCTCCTCAGGTCTCTCAGGAGCCTGCGTGGGTTAATTCACTGACAAGTTCTGTACAGCATTTGTCGGACGTGTTACAAGGGGAGTCTGTGTAACGGCCTCACAAGAGGCCGGTGGCGTCTCTGTCCGCTCCTTACGAGGATGACGATGTGACGTCCGATGATGTGCAGATTCTGGATCTTTCTGACCAAGAACCTCTCCGTACTAAAGAGTTGGACGCTAAGTCTAAGGTTTATATTCCTGGCCTTATTCGTGCAGTCCGCACAGCTTTAGTTATTGAGGATGATGATCCTCCGGTGTCAAAGTCCAAATATGCCTTTTTCATGGATATTAAGGGTGACGCCACAGTGTTTCCTCTTTCGGGTCAGTTAGTAGACCATTTAGAGGAGGCGTGGAAACATCCTGGTAAACGGTATCAGCCTCAAAGACATTTAGCGGTGTCTTATCCTTTTGTGGACAATTATTTTTCTAAGTGGGAATCCCCTCCTCAGGTGGATTCTCATGTGACACGCCTAGTCCGAAGTACCACATTGCCCATGCCCTCCATGTCCTCCTTGAAGGATGCTACGGATTGTAAGGTGGAGATCTGCCTAAAGTCCATTTATTCCCTCGTGGGGGGGCATCCAGACCGGCTATGGCCGTATGCTGGGTAGCCAGAGCTATGGAGCGCTGGGCTGATAGTTTGGAGGCGTCTTTGGATTCCGACTGTTCGGCTGAACAGGCCGAGTTGGTAGGCAACCTCCGGGATTCGGCTACTTACATCAATGAAGCGGCCTTGGATATTAGTACCCTTACATCTCGGATTTCTTCGGCAGCTGTTGCTGCTCGTCGCACCTTATGGTTGCGATCTTGGAAGGTGGACGCTGATTCCAAAAAGGGATTAGAAGCTTTGCCCTTTAATGGAGAAGTCCTCTTTGGTCTGGATCTGGACAAAATTGTGGCCACGCTGGTGGCAGCCAAGTCTGCATCTCTCCCGTCTGCTGCGGTCCCTTCCAGTTCGGGTACGTCGTCCTTTCGGCCTTATAGGGCCCAGGGTAGGCCTAAAGCACAGTCCTTTCCCCGACAGGCTGGCCCCAAGAAATCGGCCAAGCCCAGGAAACAGGCCTGGAGTACCAGACTTCCGGCCCCTAAGTCTGATGACAAGCCTACGGCCTGACGGTCCGGGCCTCCCTTTGGGGGATCCCAAAGTGGGAGGCCGCCTGCTGCAGTTCGCCCAGTATTGGTCGGCAACTACGACAGACACTTGGGTTCACGAGGTGGTTTCTCACGGATATGCCCTCTCCTTTCGGCACAGGCCCCCTTCCCGATTCTTCACCACGGGTCTTCCCTTAGACCAGAACAAAGCCATGGAACTGCGGAAGGTTTTGCACACTATGCTCCAGGCTGGAGTTATAGTGCCTGTTCCATTCTCCCAGAGGGGCCAGGGTTTCTATTCCAATTTATTTTTGGTGCAGAAACCCAATGGGTCATACTGTCCGATTCTCAACCTCAAGGCCCTCAACAAGTCCTTGCGGGTGCCGCAGTTTTGGATGGAGACCCCACGGTCCATCATTCTGGCGCTGGAACCTGGGGATTACATGGTGTCGTTGGACATACAGGACGCTTACCTGCATGTCCCTATTCTTTTGCGTCACCAACAGTTCCTCAGGTTTGCAATCCGCAACGATCACTTTCAGTTCCGGGCGTTACCTTTTGACCTGGCAACAGCACCACGTGTGTTCACCAAGGTTATGGCGGTCATGGCAGCGTTCCTGCGGCTGCAGGGAGTCCGCATGTTGCCGTACCTAGACAACCTTTTGTTGGTAGCAGGGTCTCCAGAGCTCCTTCTACGCCACTTGGATCTGACGGTTGCAGTACTGCAACGGCACGGCTGGTTGATAAACTGGCAAAAGTCCACCCTGATCCCGTCTCAGAGGATTCTGCACCTCGGAGCCTTATTGGACTCCAGTCAGCAGCGGATCTTTGTGACGGGAGAAAAGATCTCTGCCTTGCAGTTGAGGGTGCGCAGTTGTCTGCAGAGTCGCCCTGTGTCTCTACACTCGGCGATGAGGTTACTGGGCTCCATGGTGTCAGTATTCGACATGGTGGAATATGCCCAGTTTCACTCCAGACCTCTGCAGCAATTGATCCTGTCCAAATGGAATGGACTGCCTCAGAGTCTAAAATCCCAGACGATGGTCCTCACTCCAGAGGTTCGTCTGTCCCTTGCCTGGTGGTTGCAGATGACCCACCTCAACAAGGGTCGTCCATTTTGGGTGGCGAAATGGGTCATATTGGCAATGGACACCAGCCTTCGGAGCTAGGGAGCGGTCACGGGTCCACACTTGTTCCAGGGCAGATGGACTCAGGCAGAAAAGGAGCTTCCGATAAACATCTTGCAACTCCGCGTCGTTTTCAATGCTCTCCAGCAGACACAGCGGGTTCTCCAAGGTCACCCTGTGCAGATCCAGTCAGACAATGCCACCACCGTGGCCTACATAAATCGGCAAGGAGGAACCCGAAGTCGGGTGGCTCTCGTAGAGGTGTCCCGCATCCTGGTCTGGGCGGAGCGCAATCTCCCGGCCATATCAGCAGTATTCATCCCGGGAGTTCTCAACTGGGAGGCGGACTTTCTCAGTCGCCAGGACGTTCATCCGGGGGAATGGTCTCTGCACCAGTACATCTTTCAACTTCTGGTGGACAGGTGGGGTCTTCCAGAGATCGACCTCATAGCGTCACGGCACAACAACAAGTTGCCGATGTACGGGTCTCGCACAAGAGACGAAAAGGCGTCTCTGGTGGATGCTCTGTCCGTCCAGTGGACGTTCCGGTTTGCTTATCTCTTTCCTCTGTTTTCCCTTCTTCCACGGGTAATCCGGAAATTCAAACAGGAAGGAGGGAGGCTCCTGTTGATAGCTCCCGCATGGCCCAGGCGGCACTGGTTCTCAGATCTTCAGGGTCTGTCCGTGGACATTCCTCTGCGGTTGCCGCTTCGACCGGACCTACTGTCACAGGGTCCTTGTCTTCACCCGGACCTTACTCGGCTGTCTTTGACGGCGTGGCTGTTGAGACGGCCATGTTAAGGTCCAGGGGGTTTTCCAGCTCTGTAGTACGAACTGTGCTAAGAGCTCGGAAGCCTTCTTCTGCAAGAATATACCATCGTGTGTGGCATACGTTCTTCCAGTGGTGTCGGCCGAGAGGTTATGCACCTCGGGAGTTCCGTCTGTCTAGAGTGTTAGCTTTCCTATAGGCGGGACTAGACCATGGGCTTCACCTTGCTTCTCTGAAGGTGCAGGTGTCTGCCCTGTCCATCTGGTTCCATCGTAGGATTGCTACAATCCCTGATGTGCGCACCTTTATGCAAGGTGGTCTTCGAATTCAGCCGCCATTTGTTCCACCGGTGGCGCCTTGGGATTTAGCTGTGGTCCTGAGGGCTCTCCAGGGACCGCCGTTTGAACCACTGGGCTCAGTGGACCTTAAATGGCTGACAGCTAAAACAATTTTCCTTCTGGCCATCGCTTCAGCCAGATGTGTTTCTGACTTAGGGGCTCTATCCTGTAGACCCCCTTTCCTGATTTTTCATGGGAATAGGGCAGTGCTGTGCTCTCGTCCTGAATTTCTTCCCAAAGTTGTTTCACGTTTCCATATCAACGAGGAAATCGTTGTGCCAGCTTTTAACTCACCCAACCTTTCAGTGGGTGAGGCCACTTTGGACGTTGTGCGGGCCTTAAGGATTTATGTTGACCGCACTTCCTCGTTTAGGAAGTTGGATGCTTTGTTTGTCCTCTATGGCTTTCGTAAAAAGGGTTGGCCTTCTTCAAAGCAAACTTTGGCAGGTTGGATTCGTATGGCAATTTCAGAAGCTTATCTTTATGAAGGCCTTCCGGTTCCATCCTCTGTGAGGGCTCATTCCAGTAGGTCTGTGGGTCCTTCGTGGGCAGCTCGGCGTAGTGCCTCTGCAGTCCAGATCTGCAAGGCTGCCACGTGGTCCTCTGTCCATACCTTTGTGAGGTATTTCGCGTTTGACACCTTTGCCTCTCAGGATGCTTCCTTCGGGCGGCGGATTCTCCTTTCAGCACAGGAGCATCCCCACCCTTGAAGGATACTGCTTTGGGACATCCCCAAGGTATCCTGTGGATACCCTATGGACCCTGATGTAGAAAATATGAGATATGGTAAGAACTTACCTTTGTTATCTCTATTTCTACGAAGTCCATAGGATTCCACAGGACTCCTGCCCTGTCGTACCTGTGCTGCAGATGGGCTTTACTCTGGTCACCGGTTTTTCCATCTCCCTCTGGTGAGAATGTGATTCTTGTGTGTGTCCAGATCTTTTTTCTCTCTCTTCCTTCTCCTCCTCCGGCCTATGGCTTGGTAGGTAACTGAGATGCCTTGGCTCGGGGGCGGGGTATAGGAGGGGGACCCTAGTGCATCCTGGGAGGCTGAAACTCTATGGTGCCCGATGCCTGACATCACCTATACCCCAAGGTATCCTGTGGAACCCTATGGACTTCGTAGAAATAGAGATAACAAAGGTAAGTTCTTACCATATCTCATATTTTTTTCTGTGTTTGTGAATTGTGTGCGCAGTAGCCGCACGTGCATCATCAAAGTAGCGCCAAGCGTGCGCCTGTGTCATAAGTAAAGGGCCGGCTGGCTTGACCATTAAAGGGTGCTGTAACCCCCAAAGTGCACTCCAAACCAAATAAAAAATATTTTCTGTGTTTGTGAATTGTGTGCACTGTGGCCCTGATTCAGAGCCGGACACTATTTACGCTTGCTCGTTCATTAAAAAGGGGTGGCTATTCAAATGAACCGTTCGCACTTTGCGGTCTGTTCATGCCTCTATGTCTGAACAAGCGAACAAAACTTGCGGTCGTAATTTTGAAAAAGACGCCCCCTGGCCGCTCGCACCATACGTCATGTCCGCTATTTAATAGATTAATCAAGTACATCGAACAGCGTATGAACTGCTCGCTATTCTTGTGGTTGGTTTTTCCTACCGCAATCTTGCGAGCAGTTCTGACTATAAATCAACCAAGTGACATGGTCAATGAAGCTCCTGTATTAATTATGCACACCCATAAAACGCCCGTTTTGACCTTTAAGCACGCCTGCGTTCTGATTTCCACTCCCCGTTTTCAAGCACCTTCCCCTGTTACCACCCACATACGCCTCCTCCTGTCACTCAAAATAGCAGGCATTCGCTATTTAGCGAACAAACGATTTTCGGCCATACTGACTGGTTCGCGCATGCGTATTAAAATCGGTACGCATGCGCAGATGTGCGAACATCGCTCAGAACGAACGAGTGGCCGCTTACGAGCGGCTCTGAACCAGGGCCTGTGGCTGCACTTGCATCAACAAAGGATCAGCGCCAAGTGTGCGCCTGTGTCCGATAAGTAAAGGGCCGGCTGGCTTGTCCATTAAAGGGTGCTGTAACCCCCAAAGTGTACTCCAAAAAAAAAAATATATATATTTTTTTGTGTTTGTGAATTGTGTGCGCAGTAGCCGCACGTGCATCAACAAAGTAGCGCCAAGCGTGCGCCTGTGTCCCATAAGTAAAGGGCCGACTGGCTTGTCCATTAAAGGGTGCTGTAACCCCCAAAGTGCACTCCAAAAAAAATTTTAAAAATATATTTTTTTGTGTTTGTGAATTGTGTGCGCAGTAGCTGAACGTGCATCAACAAAGTAGCGCCAAGCATGCACCTGTATCATCGGTAAAGGGCCAGCTGGCTTGACCATTAAAGGGTGCTGTAACCCCCAAAGTGCAATCCAAAAAAAATAAAAAATATATATTTTTTTGTGTTTGTGAATTGTGTGCGCAGTAGCTGCTCGTGCATCAACAAAGTAGCGCCAAGTGTGCACCTGTATCATAGGTAAAGGCCAGCTGGCTTGACCGTTAAAGGGTGCTGTAACCCCCAAAGTGCAATCCAAAAAAAATAAAAAATATATATTTTTTTGTGTTTGTGAATTGTGTGCGCAGTAGCCGCACGTGCATCAACAAAGTAGCATCAAGCGTGCGCCTGTGTGATAGGTAAAGGGCCGGCTGGCTTGACCGTTAAAGGGTGCTGTAACACCCAAAGTGCACTCCAAAAAAAATAAAAAAATATTTTCTGTGTTTGTGAATTGTGTGCACTGTGGCTGCACATGCATCAACAAAGGAGCAGCGCCAAGCGTGCACCTGTGTCCCATAAGTAAAGGGCCAGCTGGCTTGTCCATTAAAGGGTGGCGTAACGCTCAAAGTGCGCTCCACAAACAATTAAAAATTCTCCTTTTTTTTCTGTCTTTGTGAATTGTGTGGGCTGTAGCTGCACCTGCATCCTCAAAGCAGCAGCGACAAGCATGCGTCTGTCTGTTAAAGGGTGCTGTAACCCCCAAAGTGCACTCCAACAAAAATAAAATATTTTCTTCTGTGTTTGTGAATTGTCTGCACTGTACGTGCATCCTCAAAGCTGCAGTGCCAAGCGTGCGTCTGTCTGTTAAAGGGTGGTGTAACCCTCAAAGTGCGCTCCACAAAAATTTAAAAATTCTCCTTTTTTTCTGTCTTTGTGAATTGTGTGGGCTGTAGCTGCACCTGCATCCTCAAAGCAGCAGCGACAAGCGTGGATCTGTCTGTTAGAGGGTGGTGTAACCCCCAAAGTGCACTCCAACAAAAATAAAACATTTTCTTCTGTGTTTGTGAATTGTCTGCACTGTACATGCATCCTCAAAGCAGCAGCGCCAAGCGTGCGTCTGTCTGTTAAAGGGTGGTGTAACTCCCAAAGTGCACTCCAACAAAAATAAAACATTTTCTTCTGTGTTTGTGAATTGTCTGCACTGTACGTGCATCCTCAAAGCAGCAGCGCCAAGAGTGCGTCTGTCTGTTAAAGGGTGGTGTAACCCTCAAAGTGCGCTCCACAAAAAATTTAAAATTCTCCTTTTTTTCTGTCTTCGTGAATTGTGTGGGCTGTAGCTGCACCTGCATCCTCAAAGCAGCAGCGACAAGCGTGCGTCTATCTGTTAGAGGGTGGTGTAACCTCCAAAGTGCACTCCAACAAAAATAAAATATTTTCTTCTGTGTTTGTGAATTATCTGCACTGTGTGTGCATCCTCAAAGCAGCAGCGCCAAGCATGCGTCTGTCTGTTAAAGGGTGGTGTAACCCTCAAAGTGCACTCCAACAAAAATAAAACATTTTCTTCCGTGTTTGTGAATTGTCTGCACTGTACATGCATCCTCAAAGCAGCAGCGACAAGTGTGCGTCTGTCTGTTAAAGGGTGGTGTAACCCCCAAAGTGCACTCCAACAAAAATAAAACATTTTCTTCTGTGTTTGTGAATTGTCTGCACTGTACGTGCATCCTCAAAGCAGCAGCACCAAGCGTGCATCTGTCTGTTAAAGGGTGGTGTAACCCTCAAAGTGCGCTCCACAAAGAATAAAAAAAAAATGTTTCTGTCTTTGTGAATTGTGTGGGCTGTAGCTGCACCTGCATCCTCAAAGCAGCAGCGACAAGCGTGCGTCTGTCTGTTAAAGGGTGGTGTAACCCCCAAAGTGCACTCCAACAAAAAAAAAATATTTTCTTCTGTGTTTGTGAAATGTCTGCACTGTACGTGCATCCTCATAGCAGCAGCGCCAAGCGTGCGTCTGTCTGTTAAAGGGTGGTGTAACCCTCAAAGTGCGCTCCACAAAGAATAAAAAATTCTTTTTTTTCTGTCTGTGTGAATTGTGTGCACTGTAGCTGCACGTGCATCAACAAAGGAGCAGCGCAAAGCGTACGCCTGTGTCCCATAAGTAAAGAGCTGGCTGGCTCATTTCTTATAGGGTGGTGTAACCCACAAAGTGCACTAGTCTCCAACAAAAATAAAAAATTATTTTCTGTATTTGTGCGCGCCTTAGCCGCACGTATATATCAATATAACATAAATGGAGGACTAAACGTTCTCCGATAAAAATAAAATAGGGAAAGATCAAGAACCACTTCCTCCTAGTGCTGAAGCTGCTGCCACTAGTCATGACATAGACGATAACATGCCATCAACGTCGTCTGCCAAGGCCGATGCACAATGTCATAGTAGAGGGCACATACAATCCAAAATGACAAAGTTCAGGAAAATGACCTTAAAAAAAACATTTAAATCATCTGAAGAGAAACGTAAACTTGCCAATATGCCATTTACGACACGGAGTGGCAAGGAACGGCTAAGGTCTTTCCCTATGTTCATGACTAGTGGTTCAGCTTCACATGACGATGGAAACCCTCCTCCCGATAAAAAAATCAAACGAGTTAAGCTGGCAAAAGCACAGCGAAGAACTGTGCGTTCTAAGAAGATATCACAAATCCCCAAGGAGAGTCCAAGTGTGGTGGCGGTTGCGATGCCTGACCTTCCCAGCACTGGACGGGAAGAGGTGGCTCTTTTTACCATTTGCACGCCCCCTGCAAGTGCTGAAAGTAGCACCCACAGTCCACTTGCTGATATGCAAATTGAAGATGTCATTGTTGAACAGGGCCGGACTGACCATCGGGCACTTCTGGCAAATGCCAGAAGGGCCGATGGCTGCGTGGGCCGGTCTGTCCATCTACATGGATACAGTACTATTGAAATTGTCTCTCCCAAAATGGCCGCCACCTCATAGGAGACATCGTAGCACATTGACACTTGAGAGGTCTTCATTTGCCATGTTCTGCTGCCGGACACTAGAGGACCAGCTGTACCTCTAGTAACAGGAAGCAGCTAGCTCGGCAAAATCCCTGGCAAGACCTGCTCTGCCTTTCAGGTAAGTGTTTTTGTTTTTTTTTATTATGTGTGTGTCTACTGGGGGGTGGCACTACTGTGGGGGGATTACTACTAGGGGGACTACTACTACAAGGGGGGGACAACTACTAGGGACAGTGCATCGGGGGTGGTACTACTGTGGGGAGATTACTATTAGGGGGACTACTACTACAAGGGGGGGGACAACTAGGGACAGTGCATCGGCGGTGGTACTACTGTGGGGGGATTACTAGGGGGACTACTATTACAAGAGAGGGGACAACTACTAGGGGTACTACTGTGAGGGGATTACTACTAGGGGGACTACTACAAGGGAGGGGGGCTACTGGTAGGGGCACTGCATCGGGAGACCACTACTGGGGGTACTGCATATGGGGGGGACTACTAATAGGGGCACTACAAGGGGGGACTACTAGGGGCACCACAAGGGCTACAAAGGGGGACTACTACTAGGGGCACTACAAGGTGAGGGGACTACTACAAGGGGAGGGGACTACTACTAGGGGCACTGCATAGGGGGAGACTACCACTGGGATCACTGCACCAGTGCTGGGAGCTCTATATAAAGGGCAATACTGGGGGCACTACATCGGGGGATCACTACTGGGAGCTCTATATAAAAGGCAATACTGGGGGTACTGCATAGGGGGGGACTACCACTGGGGGGACTGCATCGTGGGACCACTACTGGGGGTTCTATATAAAGGGCAATACTGGGGATACTGCATAGGGGGGACTACAACCGGGGCCACTATTTAAAGGGCACTGCATAAGGGGTACCAATATTGGGAGCACTGCATGGGGGAACTAACACTGGGGGCACTTCATAGGGTGTACCACTACTGGGGGCACTGCATAGGGGACACTACATAAGGGGCTTACTACTGGGGGCACAAGGGGCACTGCACAGGGGGACCACTACTGGGGCACTGTATAAGGGGCACTGCATAGGGGGATCACTACTGGGTGCACTACTGGAGGCGTGCATAAGGGGGACATCTCCTGGGGCACAAGGGGCACTGCATAGGGGGCACCACTACTGAGGGCACTGCATAGGGAGGGACTACTACCGGGGGCACTATATAAGGGGCACTACTGGGAGACTGCATAAAGGGGACCACTCCTGGGGCACTGCATTGCACAGGGGGGAGACAACTACTGGGGGCACAGTATAAGAGGGATCACTACTGGGGGCCTGCATAAGGGTGACCACTACTGGGGGCATTGCATACTGGGAGTACTGTATAACGGGAACTACTGGGGGGACTGCATTAAGGTACATATGGAAAGGACTGTTCCCAGAGTGACGAGAAAGGTGTATGTGTAATGATTATGGCTTTTTCCATGAGACCACGGCCCCTTAATTTGTTTGGGCATGGTCAATAATATGCCTGGGGGCACCAAAACATATATTTGCTTACCAAAAAATTTGGGCTAGGGCCACCCCTGTCTATATGGCTGGGATTCTACAAGCTGCTGGTGACTGGGCAGGATAGAGGAGGAGGCTTGTGTACTGTACTATATGCTTATTTATATATCCACAACATGTTCTATTGGATTGCTGCAACAGCCCTCTCTGAGTGTTGTTTACTGTGTGCCTTGGACACATTACAGCTAGTGTGAACTATATATACACATATTTTTCTTACTTTTCACCAAATTTTTTTGTTTGTTATAAACTGAGCTTTTCATACTTACCCTCCCCCCTTCTCCCCCTAACCCTTCCCATTAGTGCCTAAACCTAACCCTCCCACTCCTTCGTGCCTAGCCCTAACCCTCCCCCTATTTCTGTACTCATTCTGCTCTCCAGCTCCATTATGCCCCCTGTTCCCCTCTCCCCATATCTGTACCCCTTCTGCTCTCCCGTGTACTCTGCCCTTCCACCTCTGTGACCCCTGTTCCCCTCTCCCCATGTCTGTACCACTTCTGCTCTCCTGTGTACTCTGCCCTTCCACCTCTGTGACCCCTGTTCCCCTCTCCCCATGTCTGTACCCCTTCTGCTCTCCCGTGTACTCTGCCCTCCCACCTCTGTGACCCCTGTTCTCCTCTCCCCATGTCTGTACCCCTTCTGCTCTCCCGTGTACTCTGCCCTCCCACCTCTGTGACCCCTGTTCTCCTCTCCCCATGTCTGTACCCCTTCTGCTCTCCCGTATACTCTGCCTCCCACCTCTGTGACCCTTGTTCCCCTCTCCCCATGTCTGTACCCCTTCTGCTCTCCCGTGTATTCTGCCCTCCCACCTCTGTGACCCCTGTTCCCTTTTCCCCATGTCTGTACCCCTTCTGCTCTCCCGTGTACTCTGCCCTCCCACCTCTGTGACCCCTGTTCCCCTCTCCCCATGTCTGTACCCCTTCTGCTCTTCTGGGTACTAAGTGCCCCCTATTCTCCTCATGTCTGTACCCCTTCTGCTGTTCTGTGCTTTTTTATGCGCTACACGCAGTGAGGCATAAATTCTCATAGGACCCAGACACTATGGAGTGGGACCCCATTTTTCTTTAAAGTGAGGGGTCCCTGGGACCCACACTTTTTTTCATTTAGCGCGATCACTGGGTGTAAGGGGCATTACTGTGTGTAACTCGAATGAGGGGCACTACTCTGCAGTGTAATGTGAGAAAGGGGCACTATGGTATGGAATAATTTCAATTGGGGGTACTATTGTGTGCTCACGCCACTTCTCAGCGAACACACAACTGTTTTTTTCGACGTGCGCCTATGGTGCGCATACTACCATATTCTGTTGTGTCGGGGGAAACCTTTATGTTTACAGGGCATCAAAATGTGTAGTAACAGCTCTGCTTTGGTGGCACAGATGTGTCCTCCTCTGCTCAGCACCCCTGCCCTAACAAATTCCTACAGTGAACACTGTCTAATCCTCTACAACTGCTAGGCTAGGCCTTGGTCAATTTTGAAAATGCCTTTCCTTTACTTTGTGCGTGACATATACCAATGTAGCACCAGCTTTACCTAACAGAACTAACCAAATACCAAATGTTTAAATATGGCACATGTTTAAATCCCCTGCAGGATGTGCTCTTTTGTGTGTATTTTAATACAGAGAATGATGTACACTTTTATGTTCTAATATTAATTATATGTGTAAGCGCATAGACTAAGATGTCGGAGGAGTCTGGATTAGTAAGGGGAGGAGTCTATGCCAGGAGCCAGGTGCTGACGCGAGGTGGGCCTGTGTGCTTTAAAATGCCAGGACCTATATTTAGTCCCAGTCCGGCCCTGCTGTTGAAGTACAACAGGATGAGGATACTGGTGTAGCTGGCGCTGAGGAGGAAGTTGGCGAGGAGGATTCTAATGGTGATGTGGTTTGTTTAAATCAGGCTCCGGGGGAGACAGTTGTCCGTGGGATGAAAAAGCCCATCACGGTCATGCCTGGGCAGAAGACCAAACATTCCACCTCTTTGGTCTGGCAATATTTCTATCCATATCCGGACAACAACTGTCTTGCCATATGTACCATTTTTTATAGGTGAAATAAGTAGGGGTAGGGCCGTTAACCACCTAGGAACATCCTCCCTTATACTGCACCTGCAGCACGTTCATAAAAAGTTACTGTCAAGTTCTGAAACTTTGGCTAAGACCGTAAGCAGTCCAGGGACACCTAAATCCCGTTGTCCTGTTGTATCCAAGCTCCTGCAAACCACACCGTCAACTCCCTCCTCGTCAATTTCCTCCTTAGTCAGGATCGGAAGTAGTCCTGCAGGCCATGTCACTGGCATGACTGACTCTCCTATCCGGGATTCCTCCGGAGGATCCTGCATTGCTACGCCTACTGGTGCCGCTGCTGCTGTTGCTGGGAGTCGTTCATCATCCCAGAGAGGAAGTAGGAACACCACTACTTTTACTAAACAATTGACCCTCCAACAGTCCTTAGCAAGGAGGATGAAGTACGACAGCAGTCATCCTGAAGCAAAACGTATAACTGAGGCCTTGACTGCTATGTTGGCATTAGATGTGCGTCCGGTATCCGCCATTAGTGCAGTGGGATTTAGTCAATTGATGGAGGTAGTGTGTCCCCGGTTCCAAATACCGTCTAGATTCCACTTCACTATGCAGGCGATACCGAGACTGTACAGAAACATCAGAAAAAGTGTCCTCAGTGTCCTGAAAAATGCGGTTGTACCCAATGTCCACTTAACCACGGACATGTGGACAAGGGGAACAGGGCAGATTAAGGACTATATGACTGTGACAGCCCACTGGGTAGATGTATCACCTTATGCAGCAACAACAGCAGCATCACCAGTAGCAGAATCTCAGAAACGCCAGCTCGTTCCAAGGCAGGCTACGCTGTGTATCACCGGTTTCAGTAAGAGGCAGACCGCCGACAACCTCTTAGAGAAACTGAGGGAAATCATCGCCCAGTGGCTTACCCCACTTAGACTCTCCTGGGGATTTGTGATATCTGACAATGCCACAAATATTGTGCGGGCATTACATCTGGGCAAATTCCAGCATGTCCCATGTTTTGCTCACACAATAAACTTGGTGGAGCAGAATTTTCTGAAAAGCGACAGGGGCGCGCAGGAGACGCTTTGGGTGGCCCGAAAAATTTCTGGCCACTTTCGCCATTCAGCGACTGCGTGCCGAAGACTGGAGCGCCAGCAAACACTCTTGAACCTGCCCCGCGATCACCTGAAGCAAGAGGTTGTGACGCGGTGGAACTCAACCCTCTATATGCTTCAGAGAATGGAGGAGCAGCAAAAGGCCATTCAAGCCTATACATCCACCTATGACATAGGCAAAGGAGGGGGTATGCACCTGACTCAAGCGCAGTGGAGAATGATTTCCGTGTTGTGCAAGGTTCTCCAGCCCTTCGAACTTGCCACACGTGAAGTCAGTTCAGACATTGCCAGCTTGAGTCAGGTCATTCCCCTCATCAGGCTTTTGCAGAAGCAGCTTGAGAAAGTGAAGGAAGAGCTAAGACGGAGCGATTCCGCTCAGCATGTGGGACTTGTGGATGAAGCCCTTCATTCGCTTTGCCAGGATTCCAGGGTGGTCAATCTGTTGAAATCAGACCACTACATTTTGGCCACCGTGCTCGATCCTAGGTTTAAAGCCTATGTGGTGTCTCTCTTTCCGGCCGACACTAGCCTGCAGAGGTGCAAAGACCTGCTGGTGAAAACACTGTCAGCTGAAGTGGAACGTGACATGTCAACAGTTCCTTCTTCATTTTCTCCCGCAACTGGGGCTGCCAGGAAAAAACTTAGGTATCCTAAGCAACCCACTAGCGGTGATGCAGGGCAGGCAGGACCAAGTTTGGACATCTGGTCCAGACTGAAGGACCTGCCAACAATTTCTGACATGTCTACTGTCACTGCATATGATACTGTCACCATTGACAGAATGGTGGAGGATTACATCGGTGACAGCATCCAAGTAGGCATGTCAGACAGTCCATACCTGTACTGGCAGGAAAAAGAGGCAATTTGGAGGCCCCTGTACAAACTGGCTCTATTTTACCTGAGTTGCCCCCCCCTCCAGTGTGTTCTCCGAAAGAGTGTTTAGTGCAGCCGGGAACCTTGTCAGCGAAAGGCGTAGGAGGTTGCTTCCACAAAATGTGGAGAAGATGATGTTCATAAAAATGAATTATCAACTCTTCCGGGGAGACCAGCCTCCAGAACGTACAGAGGGACCTGTGGTGGTGGATTCCAGCAGGGACGAATTAATACTCTGTGAGGATGAGGATGTACACAACACTGAAGAGGGTGAGGAATCGGTGGATGAGGACGACATCTTGCCTCCGTAGAGCCAGTTTGTGCAGGGACAGATTAATTGCCAGCTTGTTTTGTGGGGGCCCAAACGAACCAATCATTTCAGCCACAGTCGTGTGGCAGACCCTGGCGCTGAAATGATTGGTTTGTTAAAGTGTGCATGTCCTGTTTATACAACATAAGGGTGGGTGGGAGGGCCCAAGGACAATTCCATCTTGCACCTCTTTTTTTTTTTCTTTGCATTATGTACTGTGTGGGGCCTAGTTTTTCAAACTGCCATCCTGTCTGCCACTGCAGTGTCACTCCTAGATGGGCCACGTGTTTGTGCCGCCCACTCGTGTCGCTTAGCATAGTCATCCAGCTACCTCGGTGCAACCTTTTGGACATAAAAACACTATTGTGAGGTGTTCAGAATAGACTGGAAATGAGTGGAAATTAAGGTTATTGAGGTTAATAATAGCATAGGAGCAGAAAAACCCACAATTTCTGTGATTTTAGCTGTTTTATGTTTTTTTTTTTTTAAAAATACAGATCCAAAACACAAAACCCAGAACCCAAAACACGGAAGGGTGGTTTTGGCAAAACCAATCCAGATCCAAAACACGAAGAAAGATCCAGATCCAAAACCAAAACACGAAAACTGGCCGGTGCACATCCCTAGTGAGTATACACATGTGCTTAATTTGTCTCAACCTGCCGGTCAGCAGTACAGGCTGGTTGTGCAAAGAAAGACATCCTGCGGTTGATATGAGCAGTATCACATTACATAGGTTCAGAGGTAAGCGAACAATTAGCCGCAATATGGTACTCCCAAGCGGGTTAGGATCTCCCGTTTTAACTTTGCATAGTCCTTGGCATCATCCAGGCATACATCACAGTAGGCCTTTTGTTGTTCTCCAGACAGGAAGGGTGCCACAAGACTTGCCCACTGCTCTTTAGGCCACTTCTCTCTTTCGGCGGTTCTTTCAAAGGCCGTAAGGTACGCCTCCACATCATCTCTCTGGGTCATCTTTTGCAGAAAGTGACTGGCCCGTATGGTGCGAGTGTTAGTTAGCAGAGTAGGGGAACCATCTCTAGACCGGACTACAAGCTGTTCTACCACCTCATTTATGGCTGTTTTAAAAAAATTCAGATCCAAAACCAAAACCCGTGAGGGTGGTTTTGGCAAAACCAAAACACAAAGTTAATACAGATCCAAAACCAAAATATGGGTCGACGCACACCTCTACACTAAACTGATCAACAGTCACATAACAGACACATGTTTAGCTGAATTTAATGCAACACAAACATTTTATGTAAAATGTGCTTCACATGTTAAGACTTATGAATTATGCTCATTATGTAGTCTGCTCTTTCAAGATATTAGCATTAAAAAAAACTGATTCCATGATCTCAGACACCATGCTTACAATGAGCAGCATGATCTATTTGTTATGTTGCATTTTTAGTTGGAAAAAAATGATAATTAAAAAAAAGGTTTTACCTACAAAAGTTTATACATACAGCGACTGATTCAGAGATGTATGCAAACCCAATGGTTTACGTACATCTCCGATGCCGGGAGGACTGCGCTTGTGTAGAACGGGTACTGCGAGATTACACGCAGTGCCTCCTAAGCAGCAGCCTGATTGAAAACGGGGGGTGTGTCATTCCCATTTTCTGAGAGTTCCAAGACCAGTGTCTGCATCTACCTACGCAGATTTACTAGTATCGGCCAATCTGAGTAGCCTTAGGCTGCAAACATTGCTACCATAATCCGATCCTGAATTTTACCATCTCTATCACAAACAGGAAAATAATCCACAGTAACTAGCCATTGGCCAAAATGATGTTGAATTGGATCAAAACGCTCAGTTAGAAAACCATAGAGTATATTCTAGTTCACAGATAAAGTGATTTCTATCCATGTCCTTTTATGTAAATCTACCAGTCATGCAGGGCAATTATTATGAAACTGCAAGTCTGTAGCGACAGAATTTAGATCAGTGTACATTACTTCTAATAAGGTAGGCACCTTCACTAGGGCAACCGGGTGCTGTTGGGGTGTTGGTAGAGGGCATAAGTGTGTCTCTGGGTGCTGCTGGGGTTGGTCATAAGGGTGGGAGTGTAACTTTGGGTGCTGCTGGAGTGTTGGTAGGGCTGATCATGGTGTCTCTAGGTCCAGTTGAGGTGTTAAGCAGGGGTATTTTATCTGGTTGCTGCTGGGGTGATGGTTGCTGCCATCTGCTTTAAATTTACATCCCAGCACTTCAACTTACTAACATCAATCGCTAGAGCTACTCAAAATATAAGTTGGATGTTCATTTGCAATAACAATTGTCACAACAAAGGTGAACACTATGGGGCATATCCAATCCCGCGGCTAATTCCCGTGCTGGTCGGGATTCAATTAGTGGGGATTCCTCGCGCAGAAGTCCCTGAGACCCTGCATGCGAGTCCACGCTGTTGGACTTTACCTCATACCTCATGGAGGAGCGAGGTAATATCCATGGAAAAACGGCCTATTCTGATTTGTGCAAGAAGTAAAAACACACTGATTCCGCAGGTCTGGCGGCATCAGTGTCTTCACGCACGCGTGACCTGAATTAACGGTGCGGGGAAAAAGCTATTTAATTGAATAGCTTAACCCTGCGTTGCGGGACTTTTGGCCGACAATTACTCAAAGGGGGTGAACTCCCGCGGCTACTTGGATATGCCCCTATGTTTTCACAGCGGACGTGTGGGGCCACATCCCCACTCCCATGCCTGGCCACACCCCTGCAACCACGCTCCCCGTAATCATGGTGCCCCCCCATCAATATTTTCTTGATCTGCCCCTGGTAATAGGTAAACTATGAATTTATCCTTATTAAACATGCTAATTAGCCATACATCGTTTTTTTTGTCATGATTTCTTTGTGAAATCATCATTATTTGTTGTGATTATATAAACTATATGATAACATTACAAGAACATTACAATTTGTTAGTCATTATCAGCCAGCAGTTTACTGTGCGTTCCTAGTGCAATACACTAGATATACTGTATGTATATGCGTGCTCTCCCCATGCTTAATTTCTCAAGCGGTTCGCCCAGCTAAATTCCCCCGAAAAGTCACTTGAAAGTTGCCGTTGCCGAAAGTCGCTCTACACTGACTCGCGGGTGAATAGTAAAGAGAGTGGACTGCCTGCATCCACTCTGCGTTTCTGCAGCTGCGTGTTGTGTGTTTCTTTGCCTTCTGTGTAGCAAGCAAGTGGGGCAGTATTTGAGCTGGCTATCATTCCAGCCAGAAAATGGGGTAGTATCTGGGCAGTGCTGCCATCTCTATCCGGTTAGCAAGTGTGGCTGGCTATCGGTGTGCAAAAAGCAAGTGGGGCAGTATCTGGTCAGCTCTTAAAAAAAAAAAAAAAAGTACTTGTGTCCAAAATGCAATCTGGCAGTATCTGGGCCGTGCTAAAGATTTTCTACTCTAAAACTAATTAAAACCTGTGTAAGGAATCGCATGAAGCAGAACACCCTAAATAAACTGATGCTGATGTCACTAGGACCAGATCCTACAGACTTTCATTATGGAAAAGCTGCAGACAACTGGGCCTCTAAGAAGAAAAGAATATATGAAATGTTAATCTCGAGTTTAGATCTATATACGGTCAAGATTTCAACATTTCATTTCATGCTCCTGTGAGTGGTTGCTTCACGTGCGAGACACCCCCCAAATGTGGTGCAGCATTGCCCCCAACATGCTGTGGATACACCCCCTCCAGTGGGGGCCCCGGGAAATTGCTGTACCGGGGCCCAAGAATTCTCTTGGGAGCCCTGCACACTCCCCATTTGGGAGCGAGCTCAGAAAAACACTCTCTTTTGTTTCTGCCTGATATTTTTATTTGGGGGGGGGGGCTCCAATGGGAGCTCTTGCCCTGAGCTCCACAAGGTCTAGAACCGCCCTGGCCATGTTCACGTAATTGTATTCATATGTAGTAGACCAACACGTAGGGGCATATTCAATAGGCTGCAAGATTAGCAAAAAACCTGCACCTGCAAGCTTTTTCCTACAGGTGCGGGTTTTTTGCTGACACCCCCCGCAGCGCCCCCCCTGAGGACTAATTAAGCAATTGGAAGTATATAATTAGCTTAATTAGTCCTTAATTACTTACCTCCTGCAGCGCAGTCTTATTCATCCTGCATCGGAAGCTGGCTCTTCTGCAGCAGTGGTGAGTATGTCAGTGTGTGGTGCTTGCAAGTGTGTATGAGTGTGTGTGTGTATGTGTCCCACTGTCAGTGTGCCCCCGCAGTGCTAGTGTGGCCCCCTGGAATGGGTGCTGGGAGAACTACATCTCCCAGCAGCCCTTGCTCCTCCCACCAGCCTCTGGGACTCCCAGCAGCCCCCTCTCCAGTAAGAAGAGAGAGGGGAGGCCACTGGGAGCCGCTGAGACATCTGGAGAGCCCTGGCCAGGTAAGTGATGTTTTTTTGTTTGTTTTTTAAATACGCGGCGCGAGGTTTTCACAGCTGAAAACCCCGCGACCAGTATTTTTTAAATGAATACCGCAGGTATTGGTAGCGTGCATACCCGCAATTTTAACCTCGCTAAACCTCGCGTCTTATTAGATAAGCCCCATAGATGCATGTACACCTTACCAAGTCATATCAATTGCTGGCACATGAGGGCTTGTGCAAATATATACATTACAATAGATTGTAAGCTTGCAAGCAGGGCCTTCCTACCTATTTGTCTGTCTGTTATTACCAGTTTTGTTCAATGTTTCCAATTGTAAGTGCAACGGTATATGTTGCGCTATATAAGAAACTGTTAATACATAAATTAAAAAATACAGTTGTTGGTCACCAGCTCTAGCTAGTCGTTTCTGATTGGCTGATTGCAGATTCATATACAGGTTATTCAGTGTGGTTTATTTCCCTTGATCAGTTGTTTAGATTGCTGTGTAAATTCAACATATTGCTTTGCTATTATTTATACAGTACTGTGCAAACTTTAGGCAGGCGTGAAAAAAGTAAGAATGCTTTCAAAAATAGAAGTGTTAATCGTTTATTTGTATCAATTATCAAAATACAAAGTGAATGAACAGAAAAGAAATCTAAATTAAATCAATATTTGGTATGACCATCCTTTGCCTTCAAAACAGCATCAATTCTTCTAGGTACACTTGCACACAGTTTTTGAAGGAACTCAGCAGGGAGGTTGTTCCAAACATTTTGGAAAGCTAATCACAGATCTTCTGTGAATGTAGGCTTGCTCAAATCCTTCTGTCTCCTCATGTAATCCCAGACAGACTCGATGATGTTGAGATCAGGGCTCTGTGGATGCCATATCATCACTTCCAGGACTCCTTGTTCTTCTTTACACTGAAGATAGTTCTTAATGACATTGGCTGTATGTTTGGGGTCGTTGTCCTGCTGCAGAATAAGTTTGGAGCCAATCAGATGCCTCCCTGTTGGTATTGCATGATGGATAAGTACCTGCTTTATTTCTCAGCATTGAGGACACCTTTAATCCTGACCAAATCTCCAACTCCATTTGCCGAAATGCAGCCCCAAACTTGCAAGGCACCTCCACCATGCTTCACTGTTGCCTGCAGACACTCATTATTGTACCACTCTTCAGCCCTTCGATGAAAAAACTGCCTTCTGTTACATCCAAATATTTAAAATTTTGACTCAGAGCACCTACTGCCATTTTCCTGCACCCCAGTTCCTATGTTTTTGTGCATCGCTTGGCCTTGTTTCCATGTTAAAGGTATGGCTTTTTGGCCGCAATTCTTCCATGAAGACTACTTCTGGTCAGACTTCTCCGAACAGTAGATGGGTGTAGGTGGGTCCCACTGGTTCCTGTCATTTCTGAGCTGATGCCACTGCTGGACATCTTCCGATTTCGAAGGGAAGTAAGCATGATAAGTCTTTCATGTGTCTTTCATGTGATGCACTATGTTTCCTTGGCTGACCACTGTGTCTACGGTCCTCAACGTTGCCCATTTCTTGATGTCCTCAATGCTGAGAAATACAGGCAGGTACTTATCTATCATGCAATACCATGGGACAATGACCCCAAACTTACAGCTAATATCATTAAGAACTATCTTCAGCGTAAAGAAGACCAAGGAGTCCTGGAAGTGATGATATGGCCCTCACAGAGCCCTAATCTCAACATCATCAAGTCTGTCTGGGATTAGATGAAGAGACAGAAGGATTTGAGCAAGCCTACATTCACAGAAGATCTGTGGTTAGTTCTCCAAGATGTTTGGAATGGGATGTAGTTATTATACCTCCGCACGGGATGCTGGCTGTTGAAATCCTGGCGCCAGAATCCCGACCTGCGGTAGAACAACGGTGCCAGAATCCCGACACCAGCTGAGATGCCGACACTGGAATCCCGACAGCAGGCATCCCCGAACATAAGTATAGCGGGCCGGGTTAGCTGTTAGCCACGGGGGGTTTGTTAGGTTTAGGCACCACATGGGGGTTAGGGTTAGGCTGCGGTGGAGAGGTTAGGGTTAGGCTGCAGACAGGGGGGATTAGGTTTAGGGGGAGGTTAGGGTTAGGAACTAAGGGGGCAGGGTTAGGTTTAGGCACTAACAGGGAGAGTTAGGGTGCGGGGGGGGTTAGAGTTAGGATGCAGGAACAGAGGGTTAGGGGGTGAAGGGGGGAGGGTTAGCATACTTACGAAGCCGCTGTCAGGATACTGTGTCGGTATTTTGACAGCCGGCATCCCGACTGCCGGTCTCCTATACCCAACCCATTTGAAACAACCTCCCTGCCGAATTCCTTCAAAAACTGTGTGCAAGTGTACCTAGAAGAATTTATGCTGTTTTGAAGAAAGGGAGGTCACACCAAACATTGATTTGATTTAGATTTCTCTTATGTTCATTCACTTTGCATTTTGTTAATTGATAAAAATAAACTGTTTACACTTCTATTCTTGAAAGCATTCTTACTTAGCAGCATTTATTCCACACCTGCCTAAAACTTTTGCACAGTATTTAATATCCATGATTATTTACCGAAGCCTATCATAATCCCAACACCGGAATCCAGGATGATGCGGGCCCGAACTAGGTAAGTCCGGGGTGCCCATCCTCTTAAACGCAGGGTGGGAGGGTTAGGTTTAGGGCAGCCCGGGGGGATTTAGGATTAGGCACCCCCAGAGAGGGTTAGGCTAGGGGAAGGGGGGGTTAGAGTTAGGCACCACCGGGGGAGGTTAGGGTTAGGCTCCCCCCCCAGGAGGGTTAGGTTTAGGGTGCAGGGAGAGGGGGTTAGGCTTTAGGTGGGAGGTTAGGGTTAGGCACCTCTAAGGGAGGGTTAGGGGGGGGAGAGGGAAGAGTTAGGTTACTTACGTGCCCCTGTCGGGATTTGAACCGCCGGCATTTCAATCCCATTCCCTTGAGACAAGTACCCACATATGACCCCTGTTCCAGGGCCTGCACTATTGCTACAATTCCTGAAACTGTCACCGGCTGGTTAGCTGCCTAACCCCGGTCTGTTTCATGCTCTGGACATCTAGTTTAACTAGGGTTGCACCTCATCCCTTTAAAACTGGACTCATGTGAATTACACAGGTTCTGTGACTAATTAAAACCTGGTGAAATGGAGACTTGAAGTAAGCCAGCCACAGAATCTGTGTAATTCATATATATCCAGTTTTAAAGGGATGAGATGGCAACCCTAAACCCTACTGTAAGTGTAACAGTAAGTACGACTGTTCACAATAAACCACACAACCTGGTTAAGTTCTACTGGACTAGTTGTCTGGATTCTTTATACATCTGATCGTGTGTACACAACTCTGCTAAACCATCAAGTTGTACACACATTTCTGACATAAAATAGACTTTACATTAACATTAATATTTAACATGAAGAACATGGCTGTGCATGCATTCTTCCATATTTGTACCTCTAGTTAGTCAAGCACATCAGGTCCCTGACAAAAGAGAACATTGTTTACTTTCAGTATGAAGGTAGAACAAAACATGATAATAATAATAATAATAATAATAAATAATAAATTAGTAAGTTTATTTATATAGTGCTTTTCTCCAGGAGGACTCCAGGCGCTTTACAGAAATAATGAAAATAATAATACAGAGGTTTATATTTGCAGGAAATAAAGAAACCAGCGAACATAATACAGGGTTGATGCAGCCATTTTGGATAATAAATTCCAAGGATTATTTATCCTACCCATGAAGGTACCAGGCGAGGCAGTGATCTTGGGTTCACTATACTGGATGCAATAGGCAATGCCTGGAAGAGATGACATATAATGGGGAGCTACAGAATACTAAAGTGATATGCAGGATTCTTTCAAATTCATAAGATCTATGCATTGTTCATTGGTCTTTTCCCTATGGTATGACAGGCAGTTCTTTTTAAAGCAAGACTAATAACCCCCCCCCAAAAAAATACAATACAATTCTCTAAATATTTTATTAGGTGCCACAAGGTGTATGTAGTACCATACAAGAGGTAGACATAAAAAACCCCATAGTATAAAGACTATAATATTTGCAACAGTTACCCATCACATGAGTACAAAGCATACAAACATACTACAGTTAAACTCTGGATATTGGTTTGTTCAAATTTGTGCTTAGACAGGAATGTGCACCTGTTGATAAGGACTTCTATGTGCCTATTGTGAGCAGTGTTGGAGATGTATAAACAAATCTTGGAATGCAAGGTCACGTCTGCATTCTCAGAAATAATGAGCAGAACCTCTTGATTATGTGTCAAAGAATATATAATATTAGTATTTGCTTATTAATAATACAATACTGCCCCCTGCTGTTAACACAAGTAATAGCTTCCAGTGTGTACGTGACTTAATCAAATTGTTGATATGCATGCCTAGAAATGATAAGATAACTAATGAAGAAGCTATATAAAGGCTTGACACGCCTAATAAAGCTTAGAGTATTGTTTGACACCATTAATGTGTGTGTCTGCTTACTCTACAGCCGTAACCCTTTCCTTTCCAGATAGCCTTGTTACCTGAGAACTTGCCTTTATCAATAGCAACAAATACAAACATTTTAATAACACCATAGGCAGGGAGTTACAAAGGGGTTTATACGGGATGCCAGCGCTCAGAATCATGACATGAGCATCCCGACTGGGTTACAATGCCAGCACCTACCGGTAAGTAGGCTAACTCTCCCCCTAAATCTAACCTTCTCCAGTGCAGCCTAGACCTAATCCATCCTGCTGCCTAACCCTAATCCCCACACCTAATCCTAACCCTCCCCCCTGCTGCCCAACCCCTTACCCTCCCCCTACAGCCTAACCTTAACCCTCCCCCAGTGCCTAACGATAACCCCTAACACCAATACTTACTGCCAGGATGTCAGCCGTCGGGATGTTGGCGCCGGGATTCTGATTGGTGTTGGGATTCCGGCACCGGCATTCTGAGCACCTGCATACTGACCGCCAGGATCATAATTACATCCCGTAACAAGTACAGGGGGACAGTTAGGGCAACAGTAAGTAGCTAGACTCAGCAGGCAGTGGTAGACTAAGGGGAACTCTGTCTAAACCTGCTGAATACATGCAAGAGAATAATTTATTCTCTTTGTCAGACACTCCTACGCTCCCCAAAGCTTCAAGTGGGCTCTCACAACCCATTTTTTTAAACCAAAAGCAAGGAAATTATTTTTTGTGCTGGAATGAAGACTCATAATGATTTATTAAGATAATTCCCTTGTTGTTTTTTACTATTTATTGAAACTAGTAACTGAAGTACCTGGTGTTGCCCAGGTTTAAATCTTCAAGTTATTTAGTTAGGCATCCCAGACTAATTGCAACCCCTCTGTGAAGTTTGCATCCAAATCCTTCTAGTGGAAGGCCCAGAACAGGCTACCCGGGTCAAAGTTCTGCCCAGCATACACCAATGGGAGATCTGACCGGGTTGCTAACCCCCTAAAACCTAAACCCCCTAGTATGTCTTCTGGGATCCAATGGTACCACTCTGTGACGTTTTCATCCAAATCCATCCTGTGTAAGGCCCAGAACAGGCTCCTCGGGTCAAAGTTCTGCCCAGTGTACACCAACAGGAGGCCTAATTAGGACCCTAACCTCCCTAAAACCTGGCTAGGATCCAACTGGCCCACCTTGCATTGGTTTCATCCCAATCAGTGCAGGGGTGTATCTTCAAATTATTAAGTTTTATTATGTGATGCCATCCAAATCCATCCAGTGGAAGACCCCGAACAGGGTCCCTGGGTCAAAGTTCTACCCAGCGCACTCTGCCGCGAGGTCCGACCAGGACCCCAACCTCTCCCTTAGGCGTCTCAGACCAATTTCCACCCCTCTATGAAATTTTCATCCAAATCCATCCAGTAAAAGGCCCAGAACAAGCTCCCCGGGTCAAAGTTCTACCCAGCGTCCACCACGGGAGGTCCGACCAGGTCCTCAACCCCCTAGTATGTTTTCCGGGATCCAATGTTACCACTCTGTGAAGTTTTCATCCAAATCCATCCAGTGGACGGTTCAGAACAGACTCCCCGGGTCAAAGTTCTGGCTAGTATCCCTGGGTCAAAATTCTGCCCAGTGTACACTTAACGGGAGGTCCGACCTGGGCCTCAACCCCCTAGCATATCTTCTGGGATCCAATGTTACCACTCTGTGAAGTTTACATCCAAATCCATCCAGTGGAAGGCTCAGAACAGGCTCCCTGGGTCAAAGTTCTGCCCAGTGTACATCAACGGGAGGTCAAACCAGGACCATAACCTCCCCAAAACCAGACCGACCAATGAACTTTATATATAAGATTTGGAATATTCCACTGTCTCCTAGGCTGCAGGCTTTAAACCCCCATTCTTTTTCCTGTGTTTCACTGTAGATCCCTTCTCTTCTTTCTTTTGTCAAGGCTATCCTCCTAACCCATCCATTTTGTCCCTGCACGCTTACACATCCCTCTGTGACACCCATGTCTGACTGCCCCTCCCCTTTATTTCTGTAGCCCTTGAATAGCCATGAGTAGCCCTTGAGCACTCGCCTGAGAGTCCTGGAAAGGTATTGCTTCCGTTATCTACCTGGATGCATGCAGGATTGATAAATCACAGGGATCCCATGCGGCTACATCCAAGTAAGGTCACTAATAGACAAATGTAAACACACTCAGACGTTTTGAGCAATCTTGTTCCTCCCTAGTTATTAAGCATACAATGGGGCCTATCCTTTTATTGGGCATGACTAAATGAATGGCAGGCCAAACACGTACCACCCTTTTTCCTGCTTACTGGGAACCTTTTTTTAAATTGATTTTTTTTTAGGTGTTTTAAAATTTTCCGGACAGTAAACAAGTATAAGTTACAAATGACAATTATAGAGACTTGAGGTAACTTGAACGGTAGCATTGATTAAATATAGAAATTCGCTGTGAACACTATGACATCAGCATAGGCATAATAAATGTTAGCAATCACCAGAAATAATCTGGAACATACATGTTGAAAGAGAGTAGGGAGATAAGGGGGATGTGGAGAGAAAGGAGAAAGGCACAAAAACTACATTAGTTTACACAATAAGGCAGATAATAATATACTGTATATACTTTATAAATAAAGGAAATGAACTTATCACCCAATGCTACACTCATTGGGGCTAGATTCAATTAGACATGAGCAGAACATTTTAGGAATTTAGGCATATTTATCAAATTGGTCCTCTGATCTATATGAGTCGTACCTTCTTCATATGCAGGACGCAACATTGTCTAGCCATACATACACACTGCACTGGAATATTAATTGAAAAAAATAAATAAATACATTTAAATAATAGTATCTATTCATGGAAAAATGATTTATTCTAGTAATAAATAATTTTTTTCTACATAACTAATGACTTCCTGAGATGCCAATAATGACTGAAGGACAGAAGCGGTACTTCTACCATCCCTGTCATTGATAAAGCTACTGCCAGCAATATAAATCCTTCCTAGTTCACATTTAGTGGCAGAAACTGATGACTTATTACATTCAAAATATTTGATATGCTCATGAATAAATTAGACCAGAATGTTTAGGAGAAGCGCATATTTTTAATAAGGAATCATATACAAGAAAATTACATAGGTTTACAAGACCCAAGTAAATATATAGAAAAATGTAGCAGTTGCAATAGCAATGATTGGGAAAGTAAGCCGATACCGTTTGCTCATTTAATAGTCAGTGCTGCAGCTTTTTTGTGCACAGATGTATTTCCAAAAGCTGTTAATATATGAAGTTTAGAAGCTCTAATCAAAAATTTCAGAATCACAGGACGTTATTAAGAAAGATATTACTGATCTCACCACAAGAGGGCTCCACATACAGTGATCACTAGCAGCATGGTGGGAGAAGAATTAAGTAAACCTGAATTTGGAGGACAGTCTGTATAGGGTTCCAGACAGGCTGCATAGGCCATGACATGGGCAATGTAACTCTGCTCATGGATGCCATGGAAGAGATGGGCTTGGGGTCCTTTAGCCATAATGGCCACATCTTCCCCTCCATGCGTCTCTGATGAAAGCGGAACAGCCGACTGCTGTTTGTAATTTCCTTCTATGGGAAACAAATATAAATGTGAAGCTGATAACTATGTTTATAAAAGAAATCATAACCAATGCCATGCAGTTCTACAAGATAGAATAAAAGCATATTACATTTACAAGGTAAAGTGTTAGGGAAGTGTAAGACTTTAATTACACATCTACAAGTGTCCACCTGAAGCATCACTGTCCAACTGTCTGCTCACAACCCTGAAGGACAGTGAGCATTTCCCACTATGAGCCTGATTCAGAGGTTTATGCAAGTCTTCGATGTTTAATGATCTGTACATGCTCATATGCATATCTGGTCCTGCAATGTCACTGGCAGTGCCCCAAACACCACAGCATGATTGATATCTTGCTGTCTTTGGGGGGCAAAATGATGGTATGTCAGCCCCATTTTATGGGCATGGCACAGCCAGGGGATACGTCCTTGGCCGCAGCTTCACTGGCCCCAGCAGCGTGGTTTTGCTAGACATCCTGAGTAATCTGAGGGTTACTCAGATGTCCCATCTTCTCCTCAGATGCAGCATCGTATCAGAGAAGCCGGCAGTGTTAATCTTTTCACTTACGACACCTGCTGCAGCTTTTGCATATGTAAGCACAGGCGTTGCGTACAAAGACACAATGATGGTGCCACTAATGTAACACTATGAATCAGGCCCTATTAGCAGTGAAGGAATAATGAATCCATACCTATGTTAATATTGGTAATGTTTTCTCGTAATCCATTTACAAGCTTAAACCCAGGTCCATTGCCATACAGCAGGCTGGTAAAGGGATTTCCATCCATGGCTCTATCTGGAGCTTGTCCTGCCAAAAAAATACAGAATAACCATTTAAATGTGTTTCTGTACAAATATAAAAAAAATAAACTCAAGACAAAAACAGTTGATTAATTTACATATGCAAATATTTGTTTCTAAATGATCATTACAGTAGCTCAAAATATATTCAGAGTCAGAAATCATGACATTAAGCTAATAATACAAAATAAACCTTCCCTAATGTAAGTTAATGAATGTGGCGTAACTAGGGTTTTTGGAGCCTAGGGCAAGTTAAAAAAATTCCCCTTATGCAGTGCTCCTGTAGTAGTGCCCCTTATTCAGTGCCCCCACTAGTGCCCCTTACACAGTGCCCCCAGTAGTGTACCCTTATACATTGCCCCAGTAGTGCATCCTTATACAGTGACCCCAGTAGTGTACCCTTATACAATGCCCCCAGTAGTAGTCCCCCTTATACAGTGCCCCCAGTAGTGCACCCTTATACAGTACCCTAAGTAGTAGTCCTCCCTATGCAGTCAACACTAGGCAGTGCCCCCAGTAGTAGTCCCCCTATGCAGTGACCCCAGTAGTGGTCCCCCCTATGCAGTGCCCCCAGTAGTGCCCCTTATACAGTGCCCCCAGTAGTAGTCCCCCCTATCCTGTACCCCCAGTAGTGCCCCCAGTATTGGTCCCCCCAGTAGTGCACCTAGTAGTAGTCTTCTCTATGCTCTGCCCCCATTATTGGTCCACCCTATGCAGTGCCCCTTATACAGTGCCCCAGTAGTAGTCCTCCCTATGCAGTGCCCCCAGTAGAGGTCCCCCTATGCAGTGCCCCCAGTAGTGCCCCTTATACAGTGCCTCCAGTAGTAGTCACCCCTATGCAGGGGATGCAGTCAGAAAGCAGACGGTCAAAATGCCGACCGCTGGCTTCCCGACTGTCAAATTCCATCCGGGTACTAATGACAGGGATCAAAATCCTGACGCCTGTCATTATACCTATGCCAGGAGCCCGATGCCCGGTATACCGAATGAAGGTAAGCCGGACGGCGGGTGCGGACAGCCTAAGGGTTAGGTTAGGTCTCCCGGGGGGGGGGGTAGGGATAGGTTAGGGGAAGGGGGGGTTAGGGTTAGGCACCCCGGGGGGAGGTTAGGGTTAGGCACCCCCCGGGAGACTTAGATTTAGGCTGCGGGGTCGGGGGGGTTAGGTTTAGGCACTTGGGGGGGTTGAGGTTAGGCACTAGGGGAGGAGGTTAGGGTTAGGGGGGGTTAGGTTAGTTATACTTACCTAAATCCCCTGTCGGAATCTTCACTGCTGCTGGTCTGCCGGCATCGGGATTCATACTGATTCCCCATGCAGTGCTCCCAGTAGTGGAAGTGCCCCCAGTAGTGGTCCCCCCTATGCAGTGCCCCTTACATATATCATACAAAGAAACTCACACAAAAAAACAACACTTGAATCCCCGCTCTTGCGCCCGCCACCATCCGCTCCTCCTTCCTCCCCCTTGGCACTAAGGGAAAGATGTCATGACGTCTCTCCCATCACCCATTGCGGGAGCCGGAAGGTGGAGCTCATGAGTGATCTCCAGCCCGGCTCCACCAGTGGGCGCAGCAGCCAATGAGAGCCTGTCTGACTCTCATTGGCTTCTAAAACAAACGCACCACCACCGGGTAGTACAAGTGTACTACCCGGTTCCTGCGGCAATGTGTTTGTTACTGTGTAGTGTGGTCTGTACTACACTGACTTGAAACCCTGTCCTGGACCGCGGCCGGCAGCGCGCTCCCCCCCCCCCCCGCCGCCATTCAGATGGCGCCCAAGGCACGTGCCCTGCACGACCCCCCTAGTTACACTACTGCTACAAAGTTACATTAATTATTATAACTTAATCAATTAAACACAAACAGGATAATGACAAAGTTGTACATCTATAATTTAACTAATACAGAGGTTTCCCAAACTCAGTCCTTAAGACACTCTAACGATCCAGGTTTTAAGGATAACCATGCTTGGGCACAAGTGACTTAATTAGTCAATTTGATTTAACCATCTGTGATCAACCATGGATATCCTTAAAACCTGGACTGTTTGGATGTCTTGAGGAATGAGTTTAGGAACATCTGAACTAACAATTGCATGGAATATTCAATGTGAACATTTGAAGACTGCAATAATGAACAATCAATACTACGTGATTATTCCAGAATTCCACCCAGAATTCCATATTTACAAAAATGCCAAAGGATATAGTATATATATATATAGTAAATATATATGTACCAACCCCTTAGAAGAAGTCAGGAGGAGACAAAACGCGTTAAGGAGCTCTATTCTCTTGCCACCTGAACTTATTTCTCCTGAATGAAGATAAGCATTTTAACATATTTATTCCCTTTTTTGCTGCTCTAAATTTATTTATTATAGTATATTCTATATTATAGAATATTCCATACATTATAGTATTCTGGTATTTATGGGTTGGGTTGGCTACAATGGTTTGTTTATGGCATCCATTTACCCACGTATGCACTTCCGGGTTTGAGCTGTGGGAGGTGACTAGTTGATTGATGTGGCTATATAAATCGGCTCATTTGGCAGGTGAACTCAGGGTCTCTGAGGTGGAACTATGTTGGTGATTATTATGTCTTGACAAAGGTCAGTCCTGACCGAAACATTTACTTTTTACTATGCACTATGTGAGTAATTAAAACAGCTTTTCTACAACTGGTGAGTGCCCATTCCGTTTGGACTCTGTATATTCAGGACATTGATGTCCTTAGTGGAGCATCCCATACTTTGACATCTATATACAGTGAGTGCAGCTTTTAGGATTGTTTATATATATATATATATATATATATATACACATTATACACATACTGTATATACACATAAACATATAGTTTGCTCCAGCACTCACAGAATTCATATATCAAAGCGTCAGGTGCCTTCAGAGTACTACACAACAAATATCTACAGCAGGTGCGGCACTCACGGCAATAAATCACTCCTTTAGACCATCAAATTGTCACAGAGAGAAACAAGGGTGCCACACTGTATTAAAAGTGATTATTGTCCCGGGACCTACTGCTGGATGCCTTCTTCTGAGAGCTATCTATGGATAATCTTGTGTCTAAAGAAACTCCATTGGGTATTTTCTATGGCTCTCTTTGAATGTTTATTGTCTTTTATGTAATAAACAACATGTTATACTGTATCACATGGTTATGGGCCCTTCTTTTTTAAGTTTGTGATCTTGCAGGAATTCTCAGAAGATTCTCATGTCAATTTCTTGTGGTTCCTAACCACGGGGTGTTGCATCAAACCTTGGAGAGAGATAAAACAACAACCAATCAGCTCTTAACTGTCACTTTACAGGCTAAACAGTTAGGAGCTGATTGGTTGGTACTTTATCTCTCTCCAAGGCTTAGTACATCTACCCCTTTATACACTTAATATATCTCCAAGGTTTGAGACATCTCCCCACAGTCCTCACGGTAAACTAATAGTCCAGGTTTTAAGGATATTAATAAGTTATACCAATTTCGCAATGGAACCACTCACCCAAAATACTGTTGCCACGGTCTGTGTAGCCACCAAAGGTGAAGACGTGGGAGTGGTCAGCGGTCACAACGGTCAGTGTATCAGATTCTGAGGTCAGCTGCCCGCCCCTCTGAATGGCTTTGTCAAACTCAACAGCCTCAGTCAATGAATTTCTTGCATTTGAGTCATGGTGACCATGGTCAATTCTACCACGTATAGAAAACATGTTAACAATGTTAGCATGTATAATACTTTAAGTATCATTGGACCATAGCAAAGAAATGCTGCGATAATAATACGACCCAAATATACTGTTATTATTAAGGATTTGTCAACCATTAGCAATGAACCTGCGGGGTCGATGACATAAGCGCCATCACGTGCTGAGCCGGTGCTTTGAGATGAAATCATCTCCAAGCACCAGCTCTCTCTATGCTGAGCACGGGACATGATTCGTATCAACACGGGTTACCCGTTCACATTGCACCGTAAGCCGGGTTGAACACGCATTCAACCCTGCTCGTTACCCGGGTTGAAATGCCTGGGTTATTTTAACCTGGCCCTTTCACAATGAACAATAACCTGGGTTGCTGCGCGTTCACATGCAATAGCTTGGGTTATTGCTGGCAGAGCAAAGGGCAAAGGGGTATTAGTTGCATGTTAGCATTTGTGGGAAAGGAAGCATTACATGTGTTCTGCTGTTTTAATAATAGAAAATCAAGAGAGGGGGGAAAAGCAAACTTTCTGCAACTATCATCCAGCTGTTGACTAAGTTGCTACTCAGGGCTGTAACTAGGGGTGTGTGAGCGGTGCAGCCGCACAGAGTGCAGGGCTCTGTGGGTGGCACCGTCACTGCCCTGCGGCCCTTGCCTCTGGCTAGTAGGGTGCATGGAACAATAACCTACAGCGAGTATCGCTGCGGTAGGCACCCTGCCATGCAGGGGCGTAACTAGACCTAGTAAAATTTCCACTGGCACCCTAGGTCCCCGGCCCCCCCTCGGTCCATACCCCCCCCTCCTCCCCCTCCTCACTCCCCTCTCCTTGACTTACCTGCTCCCTGGTTGCTCTGTGCAGGGCAGACACAGGTCCTCTCCCGTTCGGCTCCATCACTCCTCACTGACTGATGCTGGGAGGAGTGGGCCAGGCCTGTCAATGAGGCAGGACGGAGGCGGAGCCGACAGGAAAGAGGCGACCACAGAGAGGGGTGCCGTGACCTCCGAGCAGGTAAGTCAAGCAGAGGGTAGTGAAAAGGTTGCGGAGGGGAGTGTGGGGAGAGGGGGGGGCGGATCGAGGCCTGGCAGCCATACCCCCTGCGCCTACGGTAGTTACACCACTGCTGCCATGTATACAGCTGCACGGAGCTTCTTGAAGTTGTTACTTCTCAGCTTTTGTGTTCAGATCTATCCAAACCCAGTTATATACATACTCCGATTCCTTGCAGACCAGGTCACTTATTGTGACAATAAGTAGTTATCAAAAATTGTTTTAGTTCAGCTTTCTCCCCACACAATATACTTATCTTCTACAAAGAGAAAGAACCCGTTGGGATTCTTGCTCAGTATCTTAATGGCCTTCTCAGTCATCTCAGTGAGGGACGGGTCCATGTTAGGATCACGATCAAGCTCATACTTCATATCTCTTGGCTCAAAAAGACCTAAACAATTTCAATCATATAATGTATATAGCAATTACACAACAGTGCCGGTATTATAAAAGTTATGATAAGTACAAGTCATGTATTATCATCCCATATCCCCAGAGATTGCTATAATATATATCGTACTGTATGTACATCATATCATCATGATATTACACTACCAATAAGATAATCAGTTCCAGTTTCATCCACAGCATCAAGTTGTTGTTTGTTCCACACATATCGTGACCCCTGCAAATAAACAAAAAAGTGACATACAAATGTCAGCTACATGCTGTTTCATTACAGAACTCAGAAATAGTTGGTTGTCAATTGTTTTGAGTATGGGATACCAGCGCTCAGAATCTCGATATCGAGAACCCCCTCCCTACCCCTAATCCTCTCTCCCCGGTGCCTAAACCTAAGCACCTCCCCCAACCATCGGGATTATGACCACATCCCTTTCATAGTGCCAGACACACCAACAATGCATAAGTATATGTATGTATATATCTATATATCTATACATCTATAAATATATATATATATTTATTTATTGTGTGTGTGTATATACATATATATATATATATATATATAAACACATCTATATATACTTTTCTAATGTAATATATTAAATAGGTGCTCAGGATTCCTTTAAAACAGGCTTGTCAAACTCAAAATACCAACCAGGCCGAAAATTCAAGGTCAATGTGGGCCGCAACAAAAAAAAAAGTCATATGCAATTTTGAAAGGTTTATTAACTATTATTAATAAAAAAAACAGTTCAGTGCCCCCTGTAGTAGTGCCCCTTATGCAATTACCCCCTGTATTAGAGCCCCTTATGCAATGCCCCCTGAAGTTGTGTCCATTATGCAATGCCCCTTATGCAGTGCCCCCAGTAGTGCCCATTATACTGTGCCCCTTATACAGAGCCCCCAGTAGTGCCCCTTATGCAGTGCCCCCAGTAATGTCCCTAGTAGTGCCCCTTATGTTGTGCACCCAGTAATGCCCCTAGTAGTGCACCCTTAAGCAGTGCCCCCAGTAGTGCCCCTTATGCAGTGCCCCAGTAATTCCCCTAGTAGTGCACATTATGTTGTGCCCCCTGTAATGCCCCTAGTAGTGCCCCCAGCAATGCCCATAGTAGTGTACCTTATGTTGTCGCCCCAGTAGTGCCCCATTTAGTGCCCCTTATGCTGTGCCCCATCCCAGTATAGAACAGGTCCCACTCACATGTGCAGTACTTACCTTTCTTCACAATGGCCGCTGATCACTGCTCCAGTACACGCCGTCATCACTCTCACCCCCGCGTAGACACTGCCGCTGACTGGATCTAATTAGATCCAGAGCGGCAGACGCAGGCTCCTCTCATCGTGTGTGACGTCATGACATCACCTGTGCGCTGCATCACTGAGACGCTGGCCTCTGAAGAGATCAGAGGCTTCTTTAGTCTCTGATCGCTTCAGAGACCAGCGTTGATAGTTTTAAATAAAGTAAACACTGCCCGATCGGAGCTGAGCTCCGATTGTGGCAGGGGTGTGGGCTGCATATTATATAGATTTGGGCCCACACTGTCGGGCCGCATATAATGTTTATTCTGGCCGCATGTTTGACATGCCTGCTTTAAAACAAAAACAATAAAATCACACACCCAAGTAATAATAAGGTGAATTGCAAATGTATTATTCATCTCCTTTTTTTTTTTTGCAGCCTGAAAAGTAGAGATGTGCGTAGACCACCACATTTTGGTTTTAGTTCTAAATCAGCGTAGTGGTTTTGCTCTGGTTTTGCCAAAACCACCCTCATGTGTTTTGGTTTTGCTTATTGTTTGGGATTTCTTTAAAAATATATAAAAACAGCTAAAATCAAGTAACGTGGATTTGTTTTTGTTCCTATAGTATTATTAACATCAATAACATTCATTTCCAATCATTTCCAGTCAATGTAAACCACCTCACAGCTCACAATATTGTTTTCACCAATATTGGCCAAAGACTGCAGCAAGCTGGCTGGCTAAACTAAGCGACAGAGCAGTGCCACAAACACATGGCAGTTTAAAAGAATATATACTATCACATATATGAAAAACAATGGTAAGTAAGTGCAGCTCCCATCAAGTTAACTTCTCTAGCAAACATACACAAGAGCCTGTTTGTACTGGATTGCAGGTGCTAGTTAGTGTCTGACAAACATATACAGTGACAAAGATGCCTGCAGTTCTTTATGCCCTTCCCACCCACTCCAATTACCTACACCTCTCTGTAATGGTGACTAATATGTAGTACTGCAGCATGAACTACAGCCAGCACCCTCTCCATACACTCTCCTGTGTGAAATGGCACCTGAAATCACAAGGGAGAGACTTACATGCAATCCGAAACACGCAAAATCCATTTTTGGGATCCAAACTTGGCGAGAAGCCCCGAGTCGGGACTCAAGGCCTAATTCAGACCCGCTCGCGAGCGTAGGACGCTCGCAAGCGGGTCGATGGTGCCCTAATGCGCATGCGCACAATGGAGGGAGCTCCGTCGTGCGCATGCGCGAGACCCGCATAGCGACAGCCAAGCTGTCGTTCCGGGTCTCGCACCAAAGGGGGCGTGCTGTCGATGGTGAGTGACAGCACGCCCCCTTTATTGGGCGTGCCGGGGGCGTGGCTGCCAGACGGAGGCTGTGATGTCAGTGGGAGTGATTTTGGCTCTGATAGAGCCAAAATCACTCCAGGGCTTGCGGCCACGAGACCCTACCTCAGGGTCTCGTCGCAAGCCCGATGGTCGCGATGGTCTTGACCTTCGCGACCATCATCATGGACGCTCGCATAAGCTGTGGGTGGTAACCCATAGCTATGCGAGCGTCCAAGAGGCCACTCCATTTTTAGGTAGGAGGGCCCTGATTCAGAGCGAGCGCTCTGGTCAGAGCGTCCGGCTCTGAATCAGGCCCTCAGTTCTACTCGGTACCCCAAAGTGAACCAAGCCTCGACTCGGTTCAGCTTGGAAGCCCAAAGTGATCCAAGCCAGGACTCAGTTAGACTTGGAAGCCCAAAGTGATCCAAGCCAGGACTCAGTTAGACTTGGAAGCCCAAAGTGATCCAAGCCAGGACTCAGTTAGACTTGGAAACCCAAAGTGATCCAAGCCAGGACTCAGTTAGACATGGAACCCCAAAGTGATCCAAGCCAGGACTCAGTTAGACTTGGAACCCCAAAGTGATCCAAGCCAGGACTCAGTTAGACTTGGAACCCCAAAGTTTGGGCGTGTTCAGTCTTAACAAAACCAAACTACTCATCTCTACTGAAAAGTTGTACCGTTCATATTGTTAAAGCAATTCTGTGCTGACACAGGTCAAAATGAGATCAAGAAACGCTCGTCTCATGGGAATATATAAGCGCTCAAGACAGCATGCAATGTTTTCTGAGCATGGCCCATTGACCTGTTTGTGTCAGCAATTTCAACCCTACACTTTTGTAACTAGAAAAGCATCCAACTAAGAAGTCTTATGGTAAAAAAAAAATAGGATTATATGTAATTGTTTGGAATCATTCACTTGCATACTGAATATTACAGCTAATGCCTCAACACATTTTCAAAGCTCATACTTCACTACAACAGTGCTGCAGTTCTCTTCCAAACATAAGTGCTGCAGAGAAGCCTACTGTATACTGTATATACTTGCATGCAGGGCCGTTTCTAGGGGCAGGCGACCCGTGCAATCGCACGGGGCGCGCTGCCTCCTACCCCTGCTGTAGAAACAGCATGTTAACTGCCAGGCGCCCGCTGAGATTCAGTTACCAGCGGGCACCCGGCAGAGCAGCTGGAGACGGAGACGGAGGCTCCTGCTTCCGGCTTCCGGCTCCCACAATGTGCACTATGGGAGGACGTCATGACGTCTTTCCCATAGTGCAAAGAGAGGAGCAGCCGAGCGGAGCGGACGCCAGAGCGGGGCTGAAGGTAAGTGTTACTGTTTTTTTTTTTTTTTTTTGTGTGTGCAGGCAGCCTGGACAATACTTGGGGGGAGGCACTACTACTGGGGGCACTTCTGCTGGAGGAGCCACCACTACTGGGGGCACCTGGGCACAGCTACTAGGGACATTACTCTGGGGGCACTTCTACTGGGGGAGACACCACTACTGGGGGCACCCGGGCACTACTACTGAGGACATTACTCGGGGGGGCACTTCTACTGGGGTTATTGCTTAGGAGGCACCACTACTGGGTGCATTACTCAGGGGCCAGGGGCACTTCTACTGGGGGCACTACTACTTGGGGCTTTTCTACTTGGGGCACTACTACAAAGGGAGCATTACTATTGGGGGCACTAATACAGGGGCATTAATACTGGGGAATTTATAAAGGGGACACTACTACAGGGGGCATTACTATTGGGGGCAATACAACTGGGGACACTACTACTGGGGCACTACAACAGGGACCATTACTATTGGGGGCATTACTGATGGGGGCATGACTACAGGGGACATGACTACAGGGGGCACTACTAATGGGGGCTCTGCATAAGTTACACTACCACTGTGGACACTGCATAAGGGGCATAAATACAGGGGACACTGCATAATGGGCACTTTTGCCTGAGAGCCAGTGGGGAAGCCTAAGACCTGTCAGGATGGAATGGCAAGGGAGGGGGCTGGAATGAAGTCTGTATTATGTGAATCATGTTTTTTCAATGTGTTTTATGTGGTTCTGGATTTAATAATGTATTTGAGGTGGATGTGGTTTTAAAACGTAGTTTATGTGCCTCTGGCTTTTCCAATATTTTATGTGGAAGTGGTTTGTTGCAGTGTATTTTATGTGGATCTGGCTGGGCTCGCTCCGAACGCGACTAAAACCGGGTGTGATGCAAGGTCATACTTCTGCAAATGTCACACCACAGGCATGTACACAGAAATGCGGCGTGGGCTTGTGACAGCTAGGCCACACCCCATTGTGCGCATGCTGTCTATCGTTTGTTTAGCTACATATATTTTTCAGCGCTTTGCCTCTGACAGGTTTGCCACCCCTGGGCTCAGTAGTCACAGTGGCATTTTGACTGCTCGCACTGGGAGCCTCAGACCCTAGAAACTGCCCTGCTTGCATGCTGTGTTTCAAAGTGAAGGCAACAGAAACATGTACAGTATAAAAATATTTGTAGGTCATCTTATTATCAGTTGGGGTATTCGTATTAAAGCATTTGGTGGACTTAACATTTAAGTGGCGCAATCTTGCAACACCTGCGTGTGCCTTACAAGGCTGGCCATCCAGCACCAGCTGATGGGCATAGAGGAACGTGCTAACGATAAAATTATTTTAAGCATTTTGCACTGTCCTGCAGTATAAGAGCAGATAAGTGGATGTTCATGACCAGCAGTAAGAAAATACCCCAATGGAAGCGACATCTGGGTGGGAATTTGCTAAGTAGTGGGTTTGCGATAGAGCCAGGATTTCTGCATTTTCCTGGTGGTTTTGCATCCTGCCAATTTACTAAGCTAAAAACAGATGCAAAACTACACTTTAGAGTAAAAGAATGCAGCCCAATATGAGATCTTTATTCTAAGGTTTCCTCCACACACCTCTCCTGTTAAGGAAATTCCAGAATCTCTGGTAAAACACTTGGGGCGGTATTTAATTAGTTTCACATCGGCGAGAAAGTTTTGCCTGCCCGACTTTTCGCCTACATCGCGTGATTTGGATGCAAAAACTTATTGTGCACACCTCCGCTATTTGCCATATTCAATTACAAACCAGGCGAAAACGCCAAGTGGCGAATGCAGAACAGGCTGAAAGTACTGTCACAATTGGGGAAATCAGTCTGAACCCCCTAAAAAGATGCATCAACATTGGGGATCAATGTAGAAGTGTTCCAATAGCCCTAATAAGGCTATTTGGGGTACTGAAGTTGTTGAAAAATCTTGTTATTAGCGTCCTTATAAAAGTGGTGAAAGCAGTACAAAGCAGTATTTTTTGGTGAAAATAAGTAGTCCAGTCAAATTTGAGGTACTTGAAAATGGGTACTAGCATGTCTCTAAAGTGCAGTTTTTAAAAACTTGAAAAACACACCCTCTGGGGGCGTGGCCTGGCTGTTAAAGAAGACGGACGCACATGGCCGGGGCTCCTGCTGAGAGTGGGGTGAATTACCACTTATAGCCTCCCTGACGACCCCTCCTTTCCCCCCTGTCCTCCTGCAGCCTATGAACATCGGTCGGTGAGGTTCGCGGAGCCAGGCCGTGTTGTTTAACATAGCCGCAGGTTGCAGCCCACTGACCCGCCGGGAGCCGGGACCTCGATATTCGGCCGTGAACCAGGGACGTTCGTGGCAGTGCCGTTACCCCTGCAGCGTGTCTCTTTACCTGGCCCCCTACTTCCGCTGACTACTGGGAGCGAACTTACCTGCTTCTGCCGGACAAGACCTCCTGCATGCTGCTGCCTGCCGAGACTGCCTGCCGCGTCCTCCACATGACTCGGTCTCCTGCCGGGGACATACTCCACGTGTGAGCAGTCGGGCCTTGCTGCAGGAAGCTGAATCTGAGGTCTCTGTGAGTAACGGGAGAAGTGGCTGACTCTCTTGTTGTGTCCTGTGGGCCCTTTGTCTCAGTGGTCTCATTCCCTTATTGCTGCTGCCCAGGGGTGTATCTACCGGTCTGTGCGCCCCTGGCAAAATAATGGACTAGCGCCCCCCTCCCTCCAAATTTTCTGAATAATTATATTCTGTCTCCCCAGCCATCCCCCTTCATTCTCCACAGCCATATCCCTTCAGTGTCCCCAGTCATTAGCCTTCCACTTTTTGTGTCCCCAGAATTTTCTATTCTGTGTCCCCTGCCAACCCCTTCTGTGTCCCCAGGCATCCCCCTTCATTCTCCACAGCCTTTCCCCTTCTCTCTCCCCAGCAGTCTCTTTTCAGTGTCCCCAGGCATCCCCCTTCATTCTCCACAGCCTTTCCCCTTCTCTCTCCCCAGCCAACTCTCTTTTGTGTCGCCAGGCATCCCCCTTCTACTCCTCCCCCCATATCCAGCCCCCGCAGCCCACACAGATACTTACCGTATCTTCCTGCTGTGGTGTGGCTGCGGCAGGCTCCTCAGTGAGTACAGCAATGCGGCGCGCGTGACGTCATGACGTCACGCGCGCCATGTGTAAAGGTAAACTTTATTAGTCAGCTGCTCTGTGCTCAGCTCCTCCACAGAGGACGAGGAATAGGAGGACGCAGCCCTGCAATGGAGGAGCTCCAGCCCCTGGCACACAACGAGCCTCAAGCTATCAGAGTCCCGGGTCAGAGCCATGCCGCTGCCCTCCTCCCAACACTCCCTTTCCGGGCATCCGATCTCCGGGTCCTGCAGCATACCCACACAGGCTCCCTTGCCTGAAAACACCTACATCTCTGCTCTGTCCCCCTTGGAGGCAGCCGCAGCATCGTGGGCCTGGCCTGACACCCTCAGTGCCCCAGACGAGCCTCCCCCTGGCCGGTGCAGGCGGGCGGCTACAGGGTCGTATCTACCCTGTAGCTGCAGGTGACACCACCGGGCAGCGCCCCCCTTTGGCCGCCGCCCCTGGCGAGTGCCATCCTGGCCAATGGGTAGATACGTCCCTGCTGATGCCTTCCCCTTGTATATGAGTGCTGGAATGTGAGACATGTTGGCTGGAACAGGGTTTCCATTTCCACACTGGCTTTCGTGATACAGATGTTGAGGAGTTCTGGAGCAAATTGAATATCTATTGTTTTTCCTTTAATACAGCGTACAACACTGGACTTTTTCCTGGTTTAGCTGGATATGTCATAAAAGGCCTTTAATATCCAAATATGCTGATGCAAGTTTGGCACTGCTCTCGGACGGAGTTCATAGATTACTCCAGAATTGATATATTTGAGATCAGATCTCTCATCTGCCCATTCCTATTACGTTTTTACTCCAATATCTCTGTATTGTTATCTCTATTTCTGAAGCAGCTCTGACCTCCAGTGGCCATATTGTTCTATTTTATCAAATATGTGAGATGATGTGCGTCATGTCCATTTGATACAGCTGAATGTGGTAACCCCAATACCCCTCTACATAATGCTACGATAGCTGAATGATTCTTTATATTTCTATATAATAACTATCAGAATCCCATTTGACTACACACCTGTGAATCCTTGATATAAGAGGTGCTCATCTAATTAGGTCTATCCCCTCATGGCTCCGAAAAGAATTAAAGCTGCCAAATCAGCTCCACCTGTTCATTTCTTTAGCTCTTCCTCCAACCCTACTAAAAACCGTCCCCAACAAACATCACCTGAAATTACTCCTGCTTCTCAGACCTTGACTAAATGAGTAAGCAGCCCTGCAACACATCCTCAAGAGGACTTGGATATACTAGATGGTCCAGTTACTCTGAGATCCATTCACGCTATGCTGAATTCATTTAAGATGGAAATAACTTCAGAATTAAAATCGAACATTCAAGCATTACGGGCTGATATATGTGAGGTTGGAGATCGAACTGACCACCTAGAAACCAAGATGGAAGAGCTCGTCGCATCGCATAATGATCTGATATCAGCTCATGATCTACTTCAAGAGGACCTGAATGCTATGCGTGATAAAGTGACCAACTTAGAAGATCGCTCAAGGCGCAACAACATAAAAATAAGAGTTATTCCAGATTCTGTCACAAATGCAGAACTCTACGATTATGCAACAGACCTCTTTCAGAAATTGCTTCCTACTGCCTCTTCTTCGGACCTCCTTATTGACAGGATTCACAGACTTCCTAAATCGAAACAGGCTACAGCCCATTCTCCCAAAGATACTCTTCTTATGGTACATTTCTTCCACATTAAGGAACGCATTATTAGAGCTGCTCTGCCTTCCTCATCTACAGCTGAATGTCTGGATAATCTTCAGTTGGCAACACTTGCTAGAAGACGTCTTTTCCACCCAATTACGGTGGCCCTATGCAAAGGAAATGTGCAATATAGATGGGGATTTCTTACCAAACTGATCATGTCCAGAAATGGTAAATATACCGTCATACATACACTCCCCGGAAGATGGCCCTGCTATTCTCCAGGATTGGGGCATTGCTATTGACAGTTCTCCTAATCTAGAAAAAAATATAGGTAGGAACCTGCGCTTCAATTTTATGGATGCTGCACTTCAATCCACTGAGGTGGTCACACAACACCTCACAAAATGGCATAAACAATAAAAATGGGAAAAAGGCGCAACCTTCTAGAATATAATAAACAATAAATATAAATAATCCCAATTAAAGTCCACAAAATCACTAGAGAAGTGAAAAATGTCCTCCTTCAATTTTCAGAGTGGGGTAATTCCGACAAATGAGATCCTCATAGTTGACATGCAAAAAAAGGGGAAAATCGCAATATAGCGTAATATATTGATTTTAATCACATAAAAGTTAACACAAAACGTATATCCAACATTTAAAATCCTCCACCAATATCAAAGCAGCGTACCAGAGGTGGCGGTGTATAATGCACACCCATTCACGTATAAGCCAAACAATCCAAAGTCTCCCGGGTACAACCTGGAATGACAGCTCCTGGATGTGCACTCTTTGCTTAGATGTTAAAAATCCACTGGTGCTGTGTTCCTTTCACCAACGCGTTTCAACTCCTATCTGGAGTCTTTTTCAAGGTGTATGTGGTTGTGGTTTAGTCAGTACCTTAAATATCCCCTACTACCCTCTTATAGGTTAATCTGGGTAGGAGGAGTTCAATAATATAATACATTTCTTCAAATGTGCAAATAAAACAATCATGATACCTTTATAAATATAAGCATATCTAAAAACAATTCTATAGATCTACAATAAAAATGAATAATATAAATTGCACTTTCATTCTAAAAATACATCGTTCAGTGGGGACGCGTCACTTCCTGTTTGTACAATACCCGGAAGTGTGCCGCTAATTCCCCCGACTTGAACCAACCTTGTGGCCTCAGCAAGGACCGCGTCAGCCTAGAAGTCCTTCCAGCAAAACAATCCCCTCCGCAGCGTCACAACCGGACGCTTTGCCAGCGCATGCCCGCCGGTACACGGGAACAAGCCTGTCCCATGTGCCAGAAGTCGGGTGCCGCAAGGCATCCGGTAGGGAGATGGTCCATACGTCACATCCGGAAAGAGCACTGCAGCGTGCTGTATGTAAACAATGCATCACTTCCGATGTAAACAGACCCACTCTTATACATAATACATAAACAGGGTAACAATAAAAAACCAGGGAACAATAAAAAATGGTGCTAAAGGAACCATTTAGGTTCAAAATCGACGTTTAATCCATTAGGTGCTAAAGTGCCAATTTCATAAATAGATTTCATCTTTGTTTTAGCTAAAGAAGTTTCCACATCTCTTTTTCTCCAATGGCCTTCTACTTGTTGGATTCCTATCACCAATTTCAAATATTTAACGGAACATTGATGAACTTCTTTGAAATGTTTAGAGAGTGAGTGGTTTTCATATCCCTTTTTAATGTTCCTAATGTGCTCGGCCCATCTTACTCTTAAAGGCCTAGATGTTCGGCCAATATATTGGAGGCCGCAACTGCACTCAATTAAATATACACAATTCTTATTATTACAAGTGATAAAGTCACGAATCTCCTATTGTAAATTTTTTGAATTGGCACAATATTTTTCTATTTTACTTGACTGGTTCTGATGATTTTTGCACATAATACACACACCACATCTATAAAATCCTTTGCTTTTGACTCTCCCCTCTCTTTTCTTATAAATTGCTCCTTTCACTAATTTATTCTTCAAGTTGGGAGCTCTCCTATAGATAAATTTTGGATTCTTAGGGACAATAGATTTGAGTATGGGATCTTCTTCTAAAAGATGCCAGTGTTTTCTTATGATTTTTTCAACCTCCTTATGTTGTCCATTAAAAGTAGTTATAAAAGGGAGAGAAATCTCTCTTTTAACTTTTTCCTTAGTAATTAACAACTCTTCCCTATCAATATTTTATCATTTGTTCTATTACGGGATCAATGTCAGTAGTGGTGTATCCTTTAGATAAAAATTTTGATTTAAAATCTTCTGCTTGTTCTTTAAAAACTTGGACATCTGTGCAGTTCCGCCTTATCCGTCTAATTTGTCCCTTAGGGATATTGTTCAACCATAGGGGGTGGTGGTTGCTCTCAGTACTTATATAGGAGTTACTGTCAGTCGGCTTACAATAATTCCTAGTATGTAAAGTGCTACCTTGTATATATAAGACTAAATCTAAAAAACAAATTTCCTCAATACTGGATTTAAAAGATAAATCAATATTAAAAGAATTGCAATTAAGTCCAGAACAAAACGTATTAAGACTGTCTAAATCCCCCTCCCATATAAATAAAATGTCATCAATAAAACGATACCATTTAAAAATGTTGAGAATAAAATTGTTATTGGTCCATATAAAATGCTCCTCCCACCATCCCATAAAAAGATTTGCATGTGCAGGGGCAAAACGTGTCCCCATGGCTGTTCCCTTCCGCTGTTGGTAAAATTTCTCATTATACCAAAAGAAGTTATTTTCCAGAATAAACTTAATACCCTCACAGACAAAGTTGATTTTACACAACGAAGAATCACTCTTGGTGAGAAAATATTTAACAGCCTCTATTCCATGGGAATGGTCAATAATAGTATAGAGCGAACTAACAGCTGTGACCAATATATAATTATCCTTCCATTTTACTTCTTTTAATTTATTTAAAACGTCAGTGGTATCTTTTAAATAAGATGGAATCTTTAAATCCTCCAGCTGTAAACAGTGATCAATAAAATGGGACAGGTTTGAGGTGGCAGAGTCTGTACCTGCCACAATTGGACGTCCTGGGGGATTAGTACAGTCCTTATGGACCTTGGGGAGAATATAGAATATTGGAATAGCAGGTTTTTCAATATACATATATTTTTCCTCATTTTCCGTTATAGCCCCTTCTATTCTATATTTTTGTAACATACTTTTGAGATTTTTATTTATTTTGTCACTAGGATTAGTTTTCAGAGGTCCATACGTCTCTCTGTCATTGAGCTGCCTCATAACTTCTTTACCATATTTAACAGAGTCCATAACTACAATTCCACCTCCCTTATCGGCGGGTTTTATCGTAATATCTGAATTTTCACTCAGATTTAATACAGCTTGTCTTTCCTTTGGGTTCATATTTCCAAATTTGCCCCATTTAGGTTGGATCCTATTTAATTCTGCCGATACAAGTTTATTGAAACTCTCTACTAAACAACCTCTTTGAAAGATGGGATTGAAAGTGGATTTGGGTTTAAAGATCTCAATTTCTTCCGACCTCTCCCCCTTTTGGCTCAAAAAATACTTCTTCAAGGAAATTTTTCTAATAAATTTCTGCAAATCCACATAGGTTTCAAATTTATTGAGTCTATTATTAGGAGCAAATGTGAGTCCCTTTTTCAAGACTATATTTTCTTCATTAGTCAGAGTGTGGTTGCTTAAATTGAAAATTTTTGTTTCTCTCAAATCATTGGGTGTAGATGTTGGAATATTAACTTTCGAAATATTCTCACTAACTTTAACTTTTTTGCTTCTACCTTTCCCTCTACATCCCCTTTTATTTATCTTCTTTTTCATATTCAGAAATGTGTTTTCTTCCCTCTCTGACTCTTTCCTAAAAAATCTTCCTTGTTCAAAATATCAAATTTGTTTTGTGTGGGTATGGAATAATTCGATCTTGAAGGGTCTCTAGCATGCCACTCATCTTTCACATAAAATTTTTCTTTGCCCTGGTTGAAGTGGTATCTATTACGGTAATTCATCCCTCTTCTTGGTATGGTGTCATGGTGATAGTTCCATTTTCTAACAGGAGTATTATACCTATCATCCCTCCATCCAGTTCTAGGTCTTATCCAATTTTTACCAAAGTTGGAATTTCTCCTCACCCTTGCTCTATCCCCTCTCCGGTCTCTATTGTATTTGGAATATTTCTTAAAACTTCCGTATCTATCATGTTCCAATTCATCACAACTGCATATGGAATCAGCTTCATTATCTGTGTCGTAATTGACAATAGGGTTTCTGAATATATTAGACCCGCTTATATTATCATGGGGTACACTCTCTTTGTTTTCTTCTATTCCTTCCTCCCTTTCCACCTTATCCCTTAGGAATTTACGTTTTTTTCTCAGAGTGATTTCTTTCTCCTTTTTAACAATTCTGAATTCCATATTTCTTTCCATGGTCTCGCAATTTTCTGATCCCCTTAAAGGTTCAATTAGAGCAGTAAAATTCACAATTTGTTCTTCTAAATTAGCTAACTCCTTTCTTCTTTCCTGGACAATTAAGTCCATAAGAGAGAAGGAACAATCATTTAAAATTTTATTCCATCTATTTACAAATTCACCCTTCTCTAGTCTGACAGAGGGTGGTTTGTTAATTTTAAATCCTTCTGGAACTAGTTGTTCACTATGTATTTTTCCATAGTAACACTTTCCCACCATGCACGACTCTCCTTAGATAAAATATTCTCTAATTTTTTCAAAGTTTGGAATAAATCTTCCTCCGTTAAATTTGCATGATCAGTGTCTGTGGTAATATCTTCTTTACTATTAAATACAGAATTAATCAATAGTTTTCTCTGATTCCTATATCCTAGCATGATGCTGCAAGGTTCACAAGAATGACACGGTAAAAATCTAGAAAAAAATATAGGTAGGAACCTGCACTTCAATTTTATGGATGCTGCACTTCAATCCACTGAGGTGGTCACACAACACCTCACAACATGGCATAAACAATAAAAATGGAAAAAGGCGCAACCTTCTAGAATATAATAAACAATAAATATAAATAATCCAATTAAAGTCCACAAAATCACTAGGGAAGTGAAAATGTCCTCCTTCAATTTTCAGAGTGGGGTAATTCCGACAAATGAGATCCTCATAGTTGACATGCAAAAAAAGGGGAAAATCGCAATATAGCGTAATATATTGATTTTAATCACATAAAAGTTAACACAAAACGTATATCCAACATTTAAAATCCTCCACCAATATCAAAGCAGCGTACCAGAGGTGGCGGTGTATAATGCACACCCATTCACGTATAAGCCAAACAATCCAAAGTCTCCCGGGTACAACCTGGAATGGCAGCTCCTGGATGTGCACTCTTCGCTTAGATGTTAAAAATCCACTGGTGCTGTGTTCCTTTCACCAACGCATTTCAACTCCTATCTGGAGTCTTTTTCAAGGTGTATGTGGTTGGTGGTTTAGTCAGTACCTTAAATATCCCCTACTACCCTCTGATAGTTTAATCTGGGTAGGAGGAGTTCAATAATATAATACATTTCTTCAAATGTGCAAATAAAACAATCATGATACCTTTATAAATATAAGCATATCTAAAACAATTCTATAGATCTACAATAAAAATGAATAATATAAATTGCACTTTCATTCTAAAAATACATCGTTCAGTGGGGACGCATCACTTCCTGTTTGTACAATACCCGGAAGTGTGCCGCTAATTCCCCCCGACTTGAACCAACCTCGTGGCCTCAGCAAGGACCGCGTCAGCCTAGAATTCCTTCCAGCAAAACAATCCCCTCCGCAGCGTCACAACCGGACGCTTTGCCAGCGCATCCCCGCCGGTACACGGGAACAACCCTGTCCCACGTGCCGGAAGTCGGGTGCCGCAAGGCATCCGGTAGGGAGATGGTCCATACGTCACATCCGGAAAGAGCACTGCAGCGTGCTGTATGTAAACAATGCATCACTTCCGATGTAAACGGACCCACTCTTATACATAATACATAAACAGGGTAACAATAAAAAACAGGGGAACAATAAAAAATGGTGCTAAAGGAACCATTTAAGTTCAAAATCGACATTTAATCCATTAGGTGCTAAAGTGCCAATTTCATAAATAGATTTCATCTCTGTTTTAGCTAAAGAAGTTTCCACATCTCTTTTTCTCCAATGGCCTTCTACTTGTTGAATTCCTATCACCAATTTCAAATATTTAACGGAACATTGATGAACTTCTTTGAAATGTTTAGAGAGTGAGTGGTTTTCATATCCCTTTTTAATGTTCCTAATGTGCTCGGCCCATCTTACTCTTAAAGGCCTAGATGTTCGTGCCAATATATTGGAGGCCGCAACTGCACTCAATTAAATATACACAATTCTTATTATTACAAGTGATAAAGTCACGAATCTCATATTGTAAATTTTTTGAATTGGCACAATATTTTTCTATTTTACTTGACTGGTTCTGATGATTTTTGCACATAATACACACACCACATCTATAAAATCCTTTGCTTTTGACTCTCCCCTCTCATTTCTTATAAATTGCTCCTTTCACTAATTTATTCTTCAAGTTGGGAGCTCTCCTATAGATAAATTTCGGATTCTTAGGGATAATAGATTTGAGTATGGGATCTTCTTCTAAAAGATGCCAGTGTTTTCTTATGATTTTTTCAACCTCCTTATGTTGTCCATTAAAAGTAGTTATAAAAGGGAGAGAAATCTCTCTTTTAACTTTTTCCTTAGTAATTAACAACTCTTCCCTATCAATATTTATCATTTGTTCTATTACGGCATCAATGTCAGTAGTGGTGTATCCTTTAGATAAAAATTTTGATTTAAAATCTTCTGCTTGTTCTTTAAAAACTTGGACATCTGTGCAGTTCCGCCTTATCCGTCTAATTTGTCCCTTAGGGATATTGTTCAACCATAGGGGGTGGTGGTTGCTCTCAGTACTTATATAGGAGTTACTGTCAGTTGGCTTACAATAATTCCTAGTATGTAAAGTGCTATCTTGTATATATAAGACTAAATCTAAAAAACAAATTTCCTCAATACTGGATTTAAAAGATAAATCAATATTAAAAGAATTATAATTAAGTCCAGAACAAAACGTATTATGGCTGTCTAAATCCCCCTCCCATATAAATAAAATGTCATCAATAAAACGATACCATTTAAAAATGTTGAGAATAAAATTGTTATTGGTCCATATAAAATGCTCCTCCCACCATCTTTAGCACCTAATGGATTAAATGTCGATTTTGAACTTAAATGGTTCCTTTAGCACCATTTTTTATTGTTCCCCTGTTTTTTATTGTTACCCTGTTTATGTATTATGTATAAGAGTGGGTCTGTTTACATCGGAAGTGATGCATTTTTTACATACAGCATGCTGCAGTGCTCTTTCCGGATGTGACGTATGGACCATCTCCCTACCAGATGCCTTGCGGCACCCGACTTCCGGCGCGTGGGACAGGCTTGTTCCCGTGTACCGGCGGGGATGCGCTGGCAAAGCGTCCGGTTGTGACGCTGCGGAGGGGATTGTTTTGCCGGAAGGACTTCTAGGCTGACGCAGTCCTTGCTGAGGCCACAAGGTTGGTTCAAGTCGGGGGAATTAGCGGCACACTTCCGGGTATTGTACAAACAGGAAGTGACGCGTCCCCACTGAACGATGTATTTTTAGAATGAAAGTGCAATTTATATTATTCATTTTTATTGTAGATCTATAGAATTGTTTTTAGATATGCTTATATTTATAAAGGTATCATGATTGTTTTATTTGCACATTTGAAGAAATGGATTTTATTATTGAACTCTTCCTACCCAGATTAACCTATCAGAGGGTAGTAGGGGATATTTAAGGTACTGACTAAACCACCAACCACATACACCTTGAAAAAGACTCCAGATAGGAGTTGAAATGCGTTGGGGAAAGGAACACAGCACCAGTGGATTTTTAACATCTAAGCGAAGAGTGCACATCCAGGAGCTGCCATTCCAGGTTGTACCCGGGAGACTTTGGATTGTTTGGCTTATACGTGAATGGGTGTGCATTATACACAGCCACCTCTGGTACGCTGCTTTGATATTGGTGGAGGATTTCAAATGTTGGATATACATTTTGTGTTAACTTTTATGTGATTAAAATCAATATATTACGCTATATTGCGATTTTCCCCTTTTTTTGCATGTCAACGATGAGGATCTCATTTGTTGGAATTACCCCACTCTGAAAATTGAAGGAGGACATTTTTCACTTCCCTTGTGATTTTGTGGACTTTATTTGGGATTATTTATAGTTATTGTTTATTATATTCTAGAAGGCTGCGCCTTTTTCCCATTTTTATAGTTCTCCTAATCTGCCTGCTAAGTCTATACCTCAAGAGTGGTCTTCAGTGCAGAAGTGAATTGTCCAAGTGAAGTCTTTTTTGATATTTCTGATCCCTAACTGCAGTTGACGACAGTAGACTTACGCTCAATTTCATTATGTTTTTCTTCTAAATAACTACTCTATCTTTAGTCTTTATAATTAATATAATGTTGAGATTGAATCTTACTGTTATGCAATAGGAGATAGCTTTATAGATGTAATATTAGTGGTAGAATATGCCATAAATTAAGCTCTGTTGGCTTATATATACGGGATTCTTTTAGGTAATATTTGTTAGATTTATATAGTGAGGGAATTGTTCCATATATTGGGGTATTGTGTGGGTTTTTAAGCTGAGCCCGCTCTCCAACACCTCTAATTATTCTGTCACAGTGTTTTAGTGACAGAAGCTTTAGGTCCTTTATGGATGCTATTTCTGTCTATATTTTGTTATGGGTATTTTATTTATTTTTTATTTTTTATATTTACTTAATTTTATTTTATTCTTATTTTTCTTTTCATTATTTCTATTTTACTGGTGTTTATATACTTATTCCCTGTCGCAAATACCATTGTATAAGAATGATTATAGTTGTCTCATACCATATTTACATGTCTTTTTCCCATGGTTAATTTCTTAAGTATCAACGCTAAAGGTCTTAACTCCCCGCATAAGAGACGCCTAGCTCTAAAATATTTTGCAAACCAGAAAGCTGATGTAGTGGCAAGTCAGGAATCTCATTTCCTTCTACACTCTACCCCACAGTTCACTAATAACGCATATCCGGACTGCTATACTTCTTGTGGTCCGTTTAAAAGGAAAGGGGTAGCAATATTATTGAGTAGATCCTGTTCATTCAAATTGGAAAACAAATGGGCAGACTGTAACGGTAGATATCTCATTTTAGTTGGGAAGATCGGTCCTAAATATGTAACTCTCGTGTCTGCATACGCTCCTAATACTAGACAACCTCGTTTTCTTAAAACATTTCTACTTAAAATTCAGGAGATTAAAAAGGGAGCCTTGTTTCTTATGGGAGATTTTAATCTTGCACCAGATCCTAAACTAGCCAAATCTTCTTCCCTGGACAAACAGTCACTCAACACAGCCCGTTCTCTTGCTTCCTCCTTTTCGCACCTTCTTGCGGAGTTTGATCTATATGACGTGTGGCGGATTAAAAACCCAGGAACTCACGGCTACACTTTTTATTCTGCGGTACATAAATCATATTCCAGGATAGATTTGCTTTTAACTGATAAATGGTCTCTTCAGTTTATATCTCAGATTAATATTTTGCCAATCACCTGTTCTGATCATGCCCCTTTACTATGGTCCTGGTCCCCTTTTTCTAACTCCCCTTGTCTTAGTCCTTGACGCTTACAGGAATATATTCTATTAGATAATGAAGATTCACATATTCTACAAGAAGCGTTGACTTCTTATATTGAAATAAATTTACCTAATGACACTTCTGTAACAAACCACTGGTGTGCCCTTAAAGCAGTTATGAGAGGTGCTGCTATACAAGCTGCAGTTAAGATTCGGAAAACCACTCAGGCTTATCTTGCATACCAATCTGATCTTTTAAAATTGGAGAAGCAGCATAAACAACAGCCATGGGACTCTTTGGTCTTTTCTGCCCTACTTGAGGCTAGGAAAAAATTAATAACTTACATCTCTCCCAGGTTCAACATGCTATTACTAAACTAAATCAAAAGTTTTATTCCCTTGGTAATAGAGCTAATCGACTACTGGCGTGTAAACTTAGGGGAAAAAATTCTATTAACTGGATCAAATCTTTGTCTGGTCCTAATGGACTTATAACTGGCAACCCTAAAGATATCGCTCAATATTTTGCCTCTTACTACGAAAAACTCTATAACCTCAACCAAGACTCTTCTATTCCTCAACCTTCTGAAACCTTGATCAATTCTTTCCTAGACTCTGTTAACCTGCCTCGTCTCTCCTCTTTAGATTCTGAAGCATTATGTTCTCCCCCTAAAGAAATGTTAGAGGCACAAATTATTACTATACCTAAGCCTGGCAAGGATCCGACACTCTGTCAAAATGATAGGCCTATAGCTTTGTTAAACTCTGATGTTAAAATATATGCAAAACTAATTGCTAACAGATTAAATCCTATTCTTCCTGACTTTCTCTGGACGCAGAGAAAGCTTTTGACCGGCTTCATTGGCTCTTTATGTCTCGGGTTCTTGCTAGGTTTGGTTTCTCTGGTTTGTTTTTGAAAGCTATTCTAACCCTGTACACTTCAGCTCGCGTCTATAGCAACGGTTTCTTTCTAATAGCTTTAGGACTAGACAGGGATGCCCCCTTTCGCCTTTGGTATTCCCTCTAGTCATGGAACCGCTCGCTGATGTCTTTTTGCTGACGATGTACTTTTATTTATCACAAAACCGGACACTTCTCTTCCAGCTCTTCATACTATCCTTCAAGAATACTCTGCGGCTTCATACTACAAATTAAATACCTCTAAAACGGAAGTATTAGCATACAATATTGATCAGCCTGCTTTAAGTTCACTTCAGAGTAGCTATCCCTATGCTTGGCAGTCCTCAAGTCTTACATATCTGGGCATAAAAATCCCTTTAAAACTACAAGATGCCATACTGTATAATTATCAGCCCCTCCTAGAACAATTCTCAGCACTTACTAAAATGTGGGTAAATTATGAAATATCTTGGATGGGACGCCTTGCCACCGTAAAAATGATGTTATGCCTAAATTCCTCTATTTATGTAGAGCCATTCCATTTTTAGTCCCAATAAGCTTTCTGAATACATTTTATTCAGTCCTCTCTCTATTTATTTGGAATGGTAAATGTCCTCGTATGGCTAGAACTCGATTGTGTAGATCCAAGGCCGCAGGGGGGTTGGTGGCTCCCAACCATGAACTCTATCAGTATGCCTGTCTCCTAGATCAGATGAAAGACTGGTTGTCCCCTCTGCCATCTAAACCATGGGTAGCCATCGAATTTTCTATTTGTTCCAATTTCCCCCTACGGGCTGCTATCTGGGTTAAACCTGCTGATAGGCCCTCTCAATTTCTTGCTTCCAGAAGTGTTTCTGATACCCTTAAAGTTTGGGACAAATTGATTGGTGCCCAGGGTGAATTTTCCCTTCCATCTTCCATCTCCATATTGGCACTCTCAAAATTAATCCATGACCTCTCTTTGACTAATTGGCATGAATGTGGTATCCTAACGGAATTGGTATGAAATACCGCCGGCCGCATGGCCAGCGGTTCGATTCCCGTCAGCGGCAGCCCGACATGAGCAGAGATCCCGGCAGCAGAAGCCCGACAGCGCTGGAAATCCCGATCGTGGATAGGGAAGTATAGACTAACCTAACCCCCCTAACCCTCCTTAGGGGTGCCTAACCCTAACCTCCCCCCCAAGTGCCTAACCCTAATCCCCCCTCTAAGTGCCTAAAACTAACCACCCCCTTCCCCGCTGCCTAAACCTAAGTCCCCCGGGGGGTGCCTAACCCTAAGTCCCCCCCGGGGGTGCCTACCCTAACCCTCCCTCCCCCTAGCCTAACCCTAACCCTCCCGGGGGGTGCCTAACCCTAAGTCCCCCCCGGGAGCCCTAAACCTAACCCTCCCCCCCGCGGCTGTCCGCTCGCGGCGCCCGGCATCACTACGATCAGGATGCCGGGCGCCGGTCTTCCGGCGTCGGGGAATGCCGGGCGTCTACATATAGACGCCCGGCATTTCACCCTTGCCGGGATATGACAGTCGGGAAGCCGGCTGCCGGTATTTAGGCAGTCGGCTTCCCGATTGCATACCATCCTAACAGCTAAACATCTATATATAGATCAACAACTTAAATCATTCCAACAACTTCGAGATTAATATGATATCCCTAAGAAAGATTTCTTTAAATACTTGCAGGTGAGGCATTAGATACTCTCCAATTCTTCTTTGTCATGTCCCCTTCCCTCTCCTCCTCCATACATACTTTCTAAATTTGCTACTGCTGATCATAAAGGGGGTATCACTATGTGGTATAATATGCTATTATCGCCTCTAGAAGATGGTAGGCTCTCTATACAATCCAGATGTGAATCAGAACTTAATATTTCTCTGACAGACGAGTATTGGATTACTCTATTTACAAATATTTTTAAAATGTCTAAGTGTTTAAACCACTCAGAAATGTTATTTAAGTTATTGCATGGTCTATATTACACTCCAGTTAAATTACACAATATTTGTCCTGATTCCTCTAAGTTTTGTTGGAGGAATTGTGGAAATGAGGGCACCCTTCTACATACTGTATATTCTGGTCTTGCCCCGTGATCCTTTCTTTATGGATGGAGGTATTTCAGTTGATTACCCAGATCACAGGGGAGGCCCTTCCACAGTTGCGTGAAACTGCTCTCTTACATTATTTCCCCCTTTCAGTGCACAATAGTAATAAAAAATTTATTGGGCATATCTTTATAGCTACTAGAGCGGCTTTGGCACAATTTTGGAGGAGATCTGATCCCCCCCTTCTCTCGACAATAATCTCCAAGATCCAGAGAAGTTTTGAAATGGAAACTTTTGGGTTCAAATATTCTATTTTATCTTCATCCCCTTTGAGTCAGTGGCGACCTTGGTTTGATTTCTATGATGCTCACAAATCAAAGACATCTCCTATTAGTATTGTCCGTGTTTCACATTGATAATACATGTAATACGGTGGTTGTATTTCTTTATCTTTATTAGTGATTGTAATGTGTATGTGTTACTATTTTTCTCTTTATTTTCTTTTTATTTCTTTTTCTTTTATTTTCTTTTCTATCTTATCTCCAATTTTATTGATTTGTTATTATGTTCATTACTACTATATTTTAATTTTTTGCTCTGTATAGTAGATTTCTGTATTGATATATATGATCTGTATTGAAAATTTTTCACTAATAAAAATACTTGAGTTGAAAAACAGACCTTTAGCAAGCACCTGCAATCCTAAAAACACCTGACACATCCCTGCAGACCCCTAAGAAGGCTATTTCACTAGTTTTAATGCTTGTCCCCCCACTTTGTACTTTTTTGCCCTCAAAATGAAAGTACTTTTTTGGGGTGTTAAGTTTTTTCCCTGGATTTTTTGATGCAGTTGTCCTTTGGGGGGCTGTCCCAATGGTTCTAAATGGTTTCCCCATGTTTGTACTTAAAATAAAAATTGTGCACTTCTGTTCTCCTACTGTTCTTAGGCGAATCTTTGTCACCTATTACTGTACATTGCATTGACTTTCTGTGTAGGTGAAAACCGTCTGGAATTGAATTTGGAGATAACTTCCGACCACACGAAAAGCCCTGATCCATGATACATTTCCGCGGAAAATGGCTTTTCGCTTCTAATTGAATACGCCCCTTGGTCAGCACAACTTTTTTAAACAAAGACAGTCTTATTGGAGCCCTCTGTCCCTCAACATCTGCTGACAGGGACATCGTTCAATGTACAGTCTCAACTAACACTTTCCTAGATGGCTGGGAGGGATTCTTTGAAGCAAAAGCATTAATGAGAACATTTTAAATAGAAGGAACAAAAACGCACACTAACCTATAAGAACTGAGAGTAGTTAAATTATCTAGTAAAGCCCTAGTTCCACTCACAGGTATTGTTACTTTGAAAATAATTAGAAAATTGAACACCAGTCTTTTATTAAAATAATATGGGAGGTACACAATCCAAACCCTGTGTAGTTGCTGCTACAGAAATCTGGACCTGCACCTTATAAGAACAAGTTCATATTGCCACCATACCTCCCAGGAGAGGTAAACTAGTCATTGCCAGACTGAAAACTTTCTCTAACCTCCACAAGCCCAAAGCTTGCCTCATTTCACAAAATACAACTAACAAAGGAAGGTGTAGACATACTTCTAAGTTATGTTTTTTTTAATCTCTTTATTTATTACAGGTAGATAGCAATAAATAAGAAAAGAAAAATTATATACAGCCATAAAAAAAAGATAATAAAAGGTGTCAAACTACCCTGTTTGTGATTTTGCATACTTCTAAGTTTTAATCCATCTACTGCACAGACGCAATGGTTTGTATCCAGAATCTGGTTGTTCCATTGGGAGAGCCGGACACTTCTTTATGCCTTTCCTCCCCAGTACTATAACTGTCTTACAGAAAATAAAGGCTGACTGAGTCAAGAATATTCTAGTTTCTTCCTAATTTGGCCACAAAGGACTTGCTCAAACTATATTGTACAAGGGTTCTTACAGAACTACATTGAGGAGACATCAGACTTAGGGAGGTAGTAGTTGCTTCTGCTAATGAACTAACACCCAGGGCCGGATTAACAATGGGGCGGGTGGAGCTACAGCTCCAGGCCCACCCACAAAAATAGGCCCACAGGATCCTCTGCAGTTTTGACATTGTCACCACTAACAGCCGCACCGCAAAGCCATTTACCTCCGGCTTTGCTAGGCTATGCCCAACCAGCCCCGGCCGTCCAGAAGCTCTGCAATGGTTGGATATCAGAAGCACCACCCAGGTGTCCAAAGCACTGCCCGTTCAACCAGCTCTATGAAGCCCCGTCCATTTGTTTACATCTGTCGAAGCCCCTCCCACCCACTGCACTTAAGCCCCGCCTAAAGAGCCCTGCACATTCACTTTCCACAATCCCTCCCTCCTCAGCAACTCATTTGGTGGGCACCTGGTTCCAGGCACTAAAAATATATGAAAAGTGGAGCCACAAAGAACTGTCTCGAGAAGACCTGATTAATGGTAGCTGGCTGAGAAACACATGGGCACTTGGCAGCTATAACCATCTGTGAGGTGAAGTCTACATTAATCTAGCAAGTCAGTCACAGTGTAATGTCTGGTGCTGCTCTTCTTTGTGTGATATGACCTTCCCCTGGGGCAGTCTATCTATCTATCTATCTATCTATCTATCTATCTCTCTCATATCTATCTCTCTCATATCTATCTATCTCATATCTATCTATCTCATATCTATCTATCTATCTCATATCTATCTATCTATCAATCGATATAGGCTTATATATTATTCCTGAGTGCTGCAAATTTGATGTATGTATGGATTTATTTTGGGGGCACCGTCAGACGGTAACTTTTTTACGGGAGTGCCGGACCTGCTGCAGTGTGTATATATGGGATGTACTACCAGTGCCAAAATCCCGGCACCAGTATCCCAACCGTTGGCATCCCAAAAGTAAGTATTGTGGTGCAGGGGGAGGGTAGTGTTAGCTAGCGATGTTAGGCACTAGGGGAAGGGTTAGGCACCAGAGAGGGAGGGTTAGGGTGTGGGGAGGGGGTGTTTGGTTTAGGGGGAGGTTAGGTTTAGGCACTAGGGGAGGAGGTTAGGCACCGGGGAGGGTAGGTTAGGGTAGGGGTTAGAAAAGTACTCACCACAGCGACCTATGGGTGTCGGTATTCAGGCTGTCGGGATGCCGCTGTCTGTATTAAGACCAACGGCATCCCGACAGCTGGGATATCATACCCAACCTGAATATATATGTATATATAAAATAAATATATATACATACACACACATATGTATTTCCTATCCTCCTCTGTCCCACCCCGTCTCTATTCCCACTCCCCTCTTCTTCTGCCATGCCGGCCCCAACATACAGGACTGGGGTTCTAGACCAAGTGGAGTCCAGGCCGAGATTTGGTGCTACCCCCTTCATACACCATCTGCCACCCTAAGCTAAGTACACACTAGATGATATTTTGGATGATTTATCATTTTGGGATGAATCGGAATGACAAATTGTCCACATCATCCAGTGTGTATGCACTATTGCGTGCTCCTGTGCATCTTTCGTCGCATGATCAGATCCGCCTGCAGTGCAGGACAATCTGGATATATGGTGGCCAACACCATGGTTCTGGATACGGCAGGGGAACAATATATCTGCTGGTCATACACCAGATCGTACAGTGTGTTACGAACCGCACGATTTATATCGGGCCATCGCTGAGTACACACATTGTCTAGTGTACTCCTTCTAAAATCCTGGGGATGCTTAATATTTGCAGTGGCACACTATAGGCCCTTCATGAATTTCAGCTCCAGGCCTATGTAAACCTTAATCTGGCACTGCTAACACCCTGCACAAGGGCCAGATACCTTTAGATAAGACAAGAATTAAATGATTGGAAGAACTCTTAAATCTTATGACTCAGGGCCTGATTCAACTTCAGACGGAATTGCAAAGCTGCTCGCAGGCTATAGATATATGATGTATTCTCACAAGCAACTTTGCATTTCCGTCTGTGCCGATATGGTAATGCAGCAGGAGGCATTACGTATCCAAGCTCCGTTGTCCAACGTAGCATCGGATAATCTGCGTACCATCAGTCGGCAAAGATGACCCATGGGGTCACGCTGCCGGCCGCCGTAGTTGAGATGAAGAAGCCAGGAAATCTCCATCAGCCAACGGAGATCCTGGCTTTTTCCCTCCCTCCCAACGGCAGCGACACGGCCCCCTACCCTCCCACAAACGGCAGCTGACTGTCAATCACTGACAGTCTGCGAGCAGGATCGCAGACCCATTCTGAGCATATGCAGAACGGGTCATGCGCCTCCGCTGATTCCCGAACATCAGGAATCTACGCTCAGCAGTGCACTAGCATGAACTGCTGAATCAGGTCCTCAGTCCTTAGCTTGATTATCGATCTAGCAAAAACAGATTGGCACCTTATCCTGATTATGAACAGTTGGGATAGAAGCAGTTACAGATTGAGGCATTCCACCTATATCTCAGCCAGGTTGATTGAGTAATTGGTTTCAAGGTGTCTTTATAAGGCTGTCTCACTGGCTGGTATAGCATGAGTCGCTTAGGTTCTGTTCTCTGTATCTGTTTGGGTCTATTTCTCTCAACTGTTTAAAGTTTAATTATTAATTAATGTCATAAATCCTATTAAACCTTCGCGTCTGGGATCCGTTTAGGCAAGCTTGGCAAAAATATTGGCTTGGCATCTGTTGCTGACTGCCTCAGATGACATATAGCTACCATTCCCAGCTCGACGAGTATAGCTACATTAATGCCAGATTTACAGTTAGACTCTTGGGCCAGTAGCAGTTTTCCTACATTGGGAGATGTTCTGTCTGATAATGGGCTTTGCCCGTTTTCATATTTACAGTCAGCTTATAATATCCTGGACTTCTATAAATGGGCTACAGACATAGGAGTCTCCAGGCATGCAGAGGACGCAGTTGCTAATTTATGGACACCCAGAAAACAGTGTTTAAATGGTCTGACATGTCTGCGTTTTCCTAACCACCTCTGTTTCCTTTCCCAAATGCTGACTACCTGTCACTCAAATTCCAAATGAATCCTCTATGAGTAAGTGATCGCAAAAAATCACTGCACATGCGGCTTTCATGTATGCGCAATTGCTAAAAATAACTCAAACTGCGTAAATATTGGCATTGCGTGCGGGTCTGAATCAGGTCCAATCTCTGCAATTAAGACACTGGATTCAGAATTCCATACCTGCCCCCTTAAGGAAGCCAACGTTCCCAGGATATACACTAGCATGGATCACTTCACCTACTCACAAAGGGGGATTACCTGGTGGTATCGTTCCCAATATATGGAAGTTAAACAGGAGAAATATGTCTGTCATACTAAATGGGAGCATGACCTGTCTCAGCCAATTTCTTAGGGGACTTAGGGTTAGGCCACCCCCCGGGAGGGTTAGGGTAGGGAAAGGGGGGTTTAGGGTTAGGCACCCCTCCCCCGGGAGGGTTAGGTATAGGCTGCGGGGAGGGGGGTTAGGTTTAGGCACTGGGTGGGGAGGTTATGGTTAGGCACCACTAAGGGAGGGTTAGGGTAGGGAAAGGGGATTTCGACCCGTCGGGATGCCGTTGTCGGTATTTGATCCAGCGGCTAAACAGCCACCGGCATTACATACCAATTCCTTTCCAGATATTGTTGGAGAAATTGTAAGCAGGTGGGGACATGTTTCATATTTGTTGGAATTGTCCGCGCTTGCAGCTAATTTGGGCAGAGGTCTTTACGTTAATAAGAGAAGTTACAGGAGTAACTGTACCTGTTGACCAATTAGTAGCTCTGTTTCACTTTTATCCTGGGGAAATGACACCGGGGGACAAGTATATTATGGGCCATATTTTGGTGGCCACAAAAGCTGCCATTGCTCAATTTTGGAGGACCGCTGCTGTGCCCAGTTTACCAGTTATTGAGAATAAGATTCAGGAATACTTTAACTTTGATACTCCTCCTCATTATCCCCTCTTATGAAACGGCTCAGATGGAGTGTGTATCGAGAGGCGCAGGGACATATATAGCATATAGGATGTAGTCATGATGCCGATAGACGGGATGCTGGCTGTTCCCAACCCTATATGGGATGTAGTTATGATGCAGGCGGACAGGATGCCGGCTGATGAAAATGCGGCAACGGAACTAAACATGGGCGCCTAAATCCCGACGCCAGTTTAGATACCAATGCTGGAATCCTTACAGTCGGCATTCCAAACATAAGTATAGTGGGCTCGTGTTAGGTGTTAGCTGCGGAGGGGGGTTAGGTTTAGGCACCACAGGGGGAGGTGGTTTAATATTAGGTTACAGACAAGGGGGGTTAGGTTTAGGCACCACTGGGGGGGAGGTTAGGGTTAGGCACTAAGGGGGGGGTTAGGTTCAGGCACCCTGGGGGGAGGGTTAGGTTTAGACACCAACAGTGTGGGCAGGGTTAGGGTGCAAGAAGGGAGGGCTAGGGTTAGAGGCTGAAGGAGGGAGGGTTAGGATACTTACGTACCCCTGTCGGGATACTGAGCATCGGGATGCTGCTGTCGGTATTTTGACAGCTGGCATCCCAACTGCCGGTATTTCATACCCAACCCCTTGCAAGTATGTGTATCATCGCTACATCTCAAGTGTTCTGCACTTTAGGCCAATATGAACAAAGAAGTTAGATATCCCTTCCCTGGGCCTCAACCCAACCTGTATTCTGTTCCCTTTGCTCTCTTTTCCTTTCTCTATCCCTTTTATAATTTGTAAGTGAAACTCTCAATAAAAAACTAATGTGTAAATAAATAAATAAAAATAAATTACCTCTCTCTTACTCAGCCATATATTTGTTAGGTTCGCACCATCCTTGCGTACACCTTCATTTTGTGAACTAGATGGATATTCTGGGTCAGGTGTCCCCCGAGGACTCATGTAGGCTCTTCCCCCTCCTAATATCACCTGCAGGGAAAAACATGATGAAAACGGTGAATTATTCTGATAGGTCACGTATACAGACACACAAACAGATGAAAAAAAATAAGAGATATAGATATATACTGTATATATATATATATATATGTGGTGGAGACGGCGGTACTCACAGGACTTCCAGTAAGTTAAATCATAGGATGCTTAGACCTAAGCATCCTATGATTTAACTTACTGGAAGTCCTGTGAGTGTCGCCGTCACCACTACATATATTGCACGGAGGATATTACCCCCAGGGAGGGCACCAAGGCAAAGTTTAGTTTTTTAACGTGGAGTGCCGGTATTCTCTCTCTATAAATATATATATCTCATTTACTATTGTGTCCGTCTAGTGCTGGCGCAGTGAGAGCTGGAGGGCCATGCCCCCACCTCCTCGGGGTGATGCAGAGTTAAGTCAACTCCTAAAATAACATATAGAAAGATAGATTATTTCTGTGGTGCTGGCCAGCGGCAAATGTGTGTAATAAACCTTTTCTTGAGGATATAAATATTCCATCATTTCACAATGAGCTATATAAAACACTGTCCATCTGGTAGTATATTCAGGTTTATAAAGGTTATCATTTATTTAATAATCAGAGAACAGCAGAGAAATGTCCTGGAGTTTGTACTTCTATTGTGGACATAAAACATTCAAATTGCTGGATTCAAATAGTTCACTTCAGTTGCAGTGATAATAGTTACTAAAAAGCACATGGCATTTATTTAAACAAAAAATTATTAAATAAAAAAAATAACAAAAGTGTAAAAAAAAAATAAAGCATAAAATAAAATCTAAAAACTAGGTATCTGACATAAATCAATCTGAAACACATTTTGCGGTAACATCTGCTTCTTCAGCCAGCGAAAAAGTGGAGGTAAAAAAGAGACAGTGGGATAAGGAGAGACAGGATTAGGGAGGAAAGAAGAGATTGGAAGCGAGAGGAAGAGAGAAGAGCAACAACAGTTAGTAACCTAGCAAATGCTAGCAAATGACAATTCCGAAATACCAGTACATAAATATGTGAGAAAATTCAGAGGCACTCTGTGAATGATGGTATCAAAGGGAATTTAGGGCCTGATTCAGACCCGGACGATAAGATGCGCTCGCATTGAGCGGTTTTTCGCAATCTGCGCATGCGTATGAGATGCAATGCGCATGTGCGAACCAGTCATTGCGATGGCAAAGTGATCGCCATTAGCCCGCAGTTGGGTCGCTATTTTGAGTGACAGATAGTGCCGTTTGTGGGTGGTAACGGGAAGATGCTTGTAAACGGGGGTGTGGATGTGCGAACGCAGGCGTGCCCGACCGTCAGAACGGCGTTTAATGGGTGTGCATAATTAGCAAAGTAGCGTCATTACAAACGTGACTGGGTTGTATATTAGCCTGAACTGCTCGCAATGTTGTGGAGGGCAAAGGCTACCACAAGCACTGCTAGCAGCTCCGATGGCTCTCGTTGGTCCAGATTAATCCTGCAACTGCCGGAGATGACGTGTTTTGCGAGTGGCAAAGGGGCGTCTTTATACAGGTGCGAGCAGATAGTGCGGTCGCTTGCTATTACTTAGTGGGCGGCTTTACGCGATGCAGTGCGAGCACATGATTTAAATAGCCGGCTCCTTTTAGCCAGCGAGCGGATGCAAATAGCGTCCATGTCTGAATCAGGCCCTCATTCCACACAACAGTAACACAGTACCAACAATTCAAGACCTGTTGATATCTTTTTAAATTTGAAAGAGAGATCTAACAGGTCTTGAAATGTTCCTGCAACTGTTGTGTTGAATAAATTTCCTCTGATACTTTTCCTTCCTGGAGTACCATCTAATTTTACACTGGCACCAAAGGTTGCTGTCTTAAGACAGCATTTTTCATACATTAATATATACATATTTTTTTTATTTGTAATTAATCAATTGTGGAACTTGTAGCTTCCAGAATAGAAGTGTAATGTTTTAGTAACTTTCAAGTAGTGTTATATGGATAAAGTGATACTGTTGCTATTATTAAAGACATTGGGGCCTATGTATCAAAGCTTGATGAAAGATAAAATTGTGAGTGATAAATCACCAACCAATCAGCTTCTAATTTACATTTTGTAGGCTGTGTTTGAAAAATAACAGTTGTGATCTGATTGGTTAATACTTTTTCTCTCAGAATTTTATCTCTCATCAAGCTTTGATACATAGGCCCCATATCTCCTTACCACTAATGAAGACAACAATCTGTCAATTCCTACTAATAAAGTTATATCTGTTTAATCTATTGATGTTTCACCATAGCCCACAAGTTTTTTATAATTACATTAATATCTGTGTTTTCTACTAGCTGGTATGCAATGTCCTTGCAGCCACTGTCAATCATACTTTGAGTCATCTCATTGTCTGAATACCAATCCCTATCGGCACTATGGGCATACGCAGCAGCTGGAGAGGCATGTTGGACACGGGTTGTTGTCACAATACCAACAGATTTACCTGTAAATACACATAATTTAAAAATGTAAACAAAATTGCAGGTATAAAGAAAAGAGGACAGAGCCTGATTAATGTGTCATGAGGCCCTAGCCAAAATGCTGTAAATACAATAAAATAAAAATAGAAACAGGTTACAGAAATTCAGCAGCAACAAACCCACAGGACCTAAAACCATAGCCTAGGTTACATAATGGAGTGGCAGGCATAAATTGGTCAACTCCATTAATACAGTAATGTACACTGTGTAAGATGGGAGAAAAGGCTATTCCATTTTATTACTTTAACGCAAATCAAAGCTGATGGAGTGCTCAACCATTATTCAGCCCCGGTCATCCCTCCTACCGTTAAGTGGGAGTTTTTTTGTTTTGTATTATTGAGGTCTATTCATTATCACTTAATTTCTATAAAAGCAGGTAAAAATTTTAATTTTCACCTACTTTTGTGAAAATTAAGGATCAGGGCTATTCATTATAAAGGTAATGCGGGACATATCACTGATACCTCTGGCTTACCAACCCCAATCTGTCCCGCTGTCCCCATCAGTGGCGTAAGTAGGGCATGGCGAGCGGGGCACATGCCCTGGGCACCATGGCAAGCCCTGCAGAGGGGGGCGCCGCCGGCCAGGACATCGTACCCGCACGCCCTCCCCAGCACCACTATTGTGTCCTGAGTCTGTTTTTTAACGAGCAGGCAAGCCCCTCCTAGGCAGCCTTCCTACCAGCTCTATCCTCCTGACCTGCTGGAGTCCTGGACTAGAGCTGCCGTCTGCGTCGGGTGAGGAGTGATCTTCCCTCCCCAGCGATCTCCATCACCGCTGCCCGCGCACACTACAGGTAAGTTCTTGGGGGAAGGGGGAAGGCTAATAGCTAAACTGCTGCGAGGGGGATTTGGGGGAAGGAGATTGGATGGCTAAACTCAGTTGCCGCGGGGGGGGTATTGAATGGCTAAGCTGCCATGGGAGGTGAGGGGGTGTTCATTTTTTGTGTGCGGGGCTGCTGGCTGCATTTGTGTGCGTGTAAGTGTGTGTCTCTGTATAGGTTTTGTGTGTGTGTGTAAGTGTCTGTATATGCTTTCAGTGTGTGTAAGTGTGCCTCTGTATAGGCTTTGTGTGTGTAAGTGTCTGTATAGGCTTTGTGTGTGTGTCTGTATATGCTTTCAGTGTGTGTAAGTGTGTCTCTGTATAGGCTGTGTGTGTGTAAGGGTGTCTGTATATGCTTTCAGTGTGTGTAAGTGTGTCTATGTATAGGCTTTTTTTGTGTGTAAGTGTGTCTCTGTATAGGATTTGTGTGTGTAAGTGTGTCTCTGTATAAGTATTGTGTGTGTGTAAGTGTGTGTCTCTGTATAGGCTTTGTGTGTGTGTAAGTGTGTCTCTGTATAGGATTTGTGTGTGTGTAAGTGTGTCTCTGTATAGGCTTTGTGTGTGTGTAAGTGTGTCTGTATAGGCTTTGTGTGTGTGTCTGTATATGCTTTCAGTGTGTGTGTGTCTCTGTATAGGATTTGTGTGTGTGTAAGTGTATCTTTGTATAGGCTTTGTGTGTGTAAGTGTGTCTCTGTATAGGCTTTGTGTGCGTGTGTTAAGTGTGTGCCTCTGTATAGGCTTTGTGTGTGTAAGTGTCTGTATATGCTTTCAGTGTGTGAAAGTGTGTCTCTGTATAGGCTTTGTGTGTGTGTAAGTGTCTTTATAGGCTTTGTGTGTTAGCAAGTGTCTGTATATGCTTTCAGTGTGTGTAAGTGTGTCTGTATAGGCTTTTTGTGTGTGTCTGTATAGGCTTTGTGTGTGTGTGTGTGTGTGTGTGTGTGTGTGTGTGTGTGTGTGTGTGTGTGTGTGTGTGTGTAAGTGTCTGTATATGCTTTCAGTGTGTGTGTGTGTGTCTGTGTAGGCTTTGTGTGTGTGTAAGTGTATCTCTCTGTATAGGCTTTGTGTGTGTGTCTGTATAGGCTTTGTGTGTGTAAGTGTGTCTGTATAGGCTTTGTGTGTGTGTGTGTGTGTGTGTGTGTCAGTATAGGCTTTTTGTGTGTGTGTGTGCCTCTGTGTAGGCTTTGTGTGTGTGTGTCTGTATAGGCTTTGTGTGTGTATAAGTGTGTGTATCTGTATAAGCTTTGTGTGTGTAAGTGTGTGTCTCTGTATAGGCTTTCAGTGTGTGTAAGTGTGTCTGTATAGGCTTTCAGTGTGTGTGTGTATATGTGTCATGGTTTATGTGTGTATGTGTCAGCGTGTGTGTGTAAATGTGTCAGTGTGTGTATATTTGTCAGTGTGTGTGTATATATGTGTCAGTGTGTGTCACTGTATGTATATGTGTGTGTATATGTGTCATGGTGTGTATATGTGTCAGTGTGTGTCAGTGTATGTATATGTGTCAGTGTGTATGTATGTATATTATCAGTGCGTGTGTGTGTATATGTGTCATGGTGTGTGTGGGTATATGTGTAAGTGTGTCTGTATAGACTTTCAGTGTGTGTGTGTAAGTGTGTCTGTATAGACTTTCAGTGTGTGTGTAAGTGTGTCTATATAGACTTTCAGTGTGTGTGTGCAAGTGTCTCTGTATAGGCTTTCAGTGTGTGTAAGTGTGTCTGTATAGGCTTTCAGTGTGTGTGTGTCATGGTGTATGTGTCAGTGTGTGTGTAAATATGTCAGTGTGTGTATAAATGTGTCAGTGTGTGTGTATATTTGTCAGTGTGTGTCAGTGTATGTATATGTGTCAGTGTTTGTGTGTATGTATATGTGTCAGTGTGTATGTATATGTGTCATGGTGTGCGTATATGTGTCAGTGTGTGTCAGTGTATGTATATGTGTATGTATGCATGTATATAATCAGTGTGTGTATATGTGTCATGGTGTGTGTGTGTATATGTGTCATGGTGTATGTGTAGATGTGTCAGTGTGTGTGTGTGTGTGTGTATATGTGTCAGTGTGTATCTATGGTAGTGTGTTTGTATGTCTGTGTGTATCTGTGTCAGTATGTATCTATGGCAGTGTGTGTATATGTGTCAGTGTGTGTGTATATGTCTGTGTGTGTCTGTGTGTTGAGAGACAACGCGGGGGGAGTGATGGTGTGCTGAGAGTTGATGCAGGGGGGGAGATGATGGTGTGCTGAGAGACGACGCAGAGAGGGGAGGCGATGGTGTGGCTAAGAAGAGATGACACGCAGTGAGATGATGGTGTGGCAGAGAGACAACACAGGGGGAAGGAAGTTACACAGGGGGAAGGAGTCTGGTTGAATCTCTAATATTCCTACACAAACAGGCATCTTCCGGACAATGTGACCTACATGAATATTGAATACAGACTGAAGACGCCGTCGTCCCAGGGAGGATGTATTTCTTAAGAGTTCCACATTGTGAGAAACCACCGTATAGGTAAGGTGCATATGGAATAGAAAGGAATGTTCCCAGACTGGCAAGAAATTGGTGGCGTGTCATGTTGGCCCGCCCCATTTTCAGTAGCCGCTTGGACGCGCTACACTTATTTTCCTGTGTGTGTGTGGGGCTCCAATCTTAAATTTGCCCTGGGCTCCGAAGACCCTAGTTACGTCTCTGGTCCCCATACACTACTATGGGGACCTAACTTCATCAAGCTCTGAAGCTTTACTGTGGGAGCATTCGCCATCTACGGGTGGTATTTGCTCCCTCACCCCCGCTCCTTCCTTATGGGAAGGAGTACCGGGTTATGAAGAGTAATCCGAAACCGCCCCTTTCCAGCTCCTTTCGCCGGGGCTTTATGCGCCTGCGTGAAGCCCAGTTTCCTGGCCCCCGATAATAAACATGATGAATGGCTCCCTTAATTTGAAAATTTTATTACAAATTTTGAAAATATAGCCTACATGGGAAATAATACAATTCACGACAAATAGAAATAGCATAATACAAATAAAAGGAAAACAAACAAGAACATGTCATTGACAATAGCCATATCCATAACAATATAAAAGATAAAAAGTAGGGGTAGGACAAGAGGCGAAAGGAGAAAGGGGAAATTATCCAGAGACAATAAAAATCTTAAAACATTCTATGGTTCATACAAAATCAAACATATAATATTTATTTTAGAAAAAAGGAGAACATTGATGACAAAGCACTATCCAACAGTACAACATTAAGAGAACCAAAACCCACAGAACATTATAAGGGTACTTTGCTCACAGGGGGGCTCGATGTGGGTCTTAATGAGGAATAATATTCAAACCACAGTCTCCACTTAACCAAAGGAGAAGACGTTGAGGTAGAATATTTAAAACCCAGAATTTCAATGTCATAGCTCTTTTGGACATACCGTAAGTAACTACCATAATGTGCGTATCCACTAGCAGACTGTGAAACGACTGCACGATTACAATGTTTTAATTGTGCAGTCGTTTCACAGTCTGTGCTGTGCTTACACTGAATGATCAGTGGTTCAGTGTAGGGACCCTTCCTCATCCCCGAACATGGGCAATCTGTCATTATCGGCAGATTGACCAGCATGTTTGGGCGATGATACAGAAGATGTCAAAAACGACCAGCGGGCATGCGCATCGCTGGTCGTTTTTTACATTAAACTGCCCGGTTTGTGCCCAATTAATGAACTATTCAACGATAACAATGTTGTTATCGTTCAATCGCTCTGTTTAATCAGGTAGTGGATACCTGCCTTTAGAGCAGGCTGGGGAATTAGGATTCTTCCAGTATTGAGCAATGGCTGATTTTGTAGCACAAAAGACGTGACCAGTTACATACCTACAATGGGTTTAGAGAGAGATGGAATAATGATGAAGTAATGCCGTTTATGCAACCATGTCAGAGTGAGAAATATTCTTTTTATAAACGTAACCAGCATTTCTGATATGGAAACCCTCTCACCAGTTAGTTTGCACCTCACCACGGTCTAAAGATACTTATATCATGCAGAAATGTTGCCTTTTCAAGACATGAAGGACAATTTGAACATTACAGCAAATGCCGGACAAGCAGATATTTATAAAAGTCACACGAAGGAATGCTATATTTGGATTGCAGTTGAGTAAACGATTTGGCACTGGTATTCTCCAGGTGGTCAAGACATGTGGAGAGCCCCGAATCCAACCAAAGAGACAGGGAAAGGGCCGGGATTAATTTAGATATGGCTTGCAAGGATAGCTTGGGTTAAGGGCAACACAATATTGCCGTTGATTTTAATAATAGTATCCCAGGCATGTGCTGTAGATGCTGTAGATGTCGGGATCTAGCCAAAGGAGGTCTGTTAATGGTAAAGAGCCAGACAAAAAGTGTTCAAACTCTACCCACGGCTTAGGGATAAGTTAAACCAGTCTGAGAGCTGGGTGAGCATACTGGCTAATTGGTAAAACTCCAATTTGGGTGCTGCTAGGCTGCCCTAGTCTTAAATCGAAACATGCGGTCAGAAGAATGTCTAGGTCATTTCCCTTTCCATATAAAGGAAGAGGAAGCCATATAAAATTGGTTAAAAAATGAACGAGGTAGTACATATGGAACTGCGCGAAAAAGATAGAGAATTTTGGGGTGGAGCATCATCTTTACAGCAGCCAACCTACTCATCTACGATATCTCGTAACTGAACCATGATTTGGTAAGGGTAGTAAATTGTTTTAGCAGTATAGAATAGTTACAATCTCTAGTAGTTTGAATATCCGCAGGGATTATATCACCTAGGTAACCTATAGAGGATTCTTCCCAGGTATATGAGTACAAGGTTTTAAGGGACTAGAGCAATGTTTGGTCAAAGTGGGAGTTTTTGAAGGATATTGTGCTTCTGCCTATTTACCATAGCCTCCCTGCTGGTGAAAACTAGCAACAGCTATCGCAGGCTATAGTCTTCACCGGGGGATTCCTTCAAATTCTAGTTATAATGTAATACAGCAACAGTACCACCTCTGTCCTCCGATAGCAAATGCCATCTTGGGATGGTTTTCACCATATGTGCCCATAAGAAAAAAATGTTTTCTTATTAAAATAAAGTATTTTTTTTTTTTACATAATTTTTTTTTCTGTTTAACGAACTTTGGACAGGATTCAGAGATGGGCGGATTTGATGAGCTGCACAAAAACAGCAGTGCAATTCCGTCCAACTCAGATGCTAATGCAGAATGAGGTGTCAGACACACCCCAGTTTCCAGGAACGGTGACCAGGCATGTCCGCACTTTGCCCCCAAAAAACCGCAGCATGTCTATCATGTCCCATCAACATCAGAGATGTACGTTAATCATCGGATTAATGTACATCTCTAAATCAGGCCCTCTATCATTAAACTTTGTAGATTCAGGAATTGTAAGTCTGATTTCCAGTGGCACCAGATAAGCCAGCTCATGTATGTGCTATGGGCTTCTATCGGGAGAGGGCTGTGAGAGAATTGGATCACTCCCAGCAACCACTGCTGCACGTGCGTCCTCCTGCCCATGAGCAGAAGGACGCTGTAGGGGCTTCTGGGTCATAGATCCGGAAAATTATCAATCACAAAGGGCTGCTCTTACCAAGAGAGCGGTCCTTTGCGGGGTTCTTCAGGCATACCGGTGTTGCTAACGCCAGCATGCATGCGAAGGGTGGAGGATGCATCGCATCCAGAATGCGATGTGCTATGCTCCCCGCCCCAGGTTTATGGAATGATTTGTAAAGTGGAAGGCGCTTAGGCATTAAGAGGCATTTATTAGTTCTACGGTCCTATAATTTCTTAGGGCTGCTATTCGCCAGAATGTATTATAATTAGAGATGTGCGGTTCGGTTTTGGCTACCCAAAACATGTGAGAGCCGAACATAACAGTGTAAAACCGAACAGCTCATCTCTAATTAACCACTTAACTGGCTAATATATTTACCAAAAACCGGTCAAAAATTGTTGGGTTTTTTATGCTTGAATTACGTTAAGAAGATCAATTAAAACTTATCCAAAATGATTTTATTGAAAAAAAATTTTTTAACTACGTAGGGGAGATGTACTAAGCTCTGAAAAGTGATAAAGTGGAGAGTGATAAATGACCACTCACACTCAGGGCCTGATTCAGAGCTGAACGCTCTGACAGTAGCGCTCCCTCTGAATCAGGGCTGCCCTATTTACATGTGGAGCGGCCTTTTGGACGCTCGCATAGCTGTGGGTTACCACCCACAGCTTATGCGAGCGACCATCGGGCTTGCGACGAGACCCTACGGTAGTGTCTCGCTGCCGCAAGCCCAGGAGTGACTTTGGCTCTATCAGAGCCAAAGTCACTCCCACTGACATCATTACTGATGTCAGTGGGGCCGGACTCAGACGGTAGGCGTTCCCATGGGAACGCCTCCGTCTGGCAGCCACGCCCCCGGCACGCCCACCAAAGGGGGCGTGCTGTCAGTCACCATCGACAGCACGCCCCCTTTGGTGCGAGACCCCGAGCGACGTATTTCTCATCGCTCGCCGGGTCTCGCGCATGCGCACAACATCGACTCGCTTGCGAGCGACCTTTGCTCGCGAGCGGGTCTGAATGACCCCCTCAGCTCCCAACTGTCATGTTACAGGCTATGTTTGACAAATGACAGTTGGGAGCTGATTGGCTGGTGGTTTATCACTCTCCAGTTTATTACATTTCAGAGCTTAGTACATCTGGTCCCCATACCATAAAACTGGCAATTTTTATAGTATACTGTAGTGAAGGCTATCGATAGCTGTACCATTGATGGGCGATAGTTTGGACCATCATTAGAAAACCATTGATAGTGCAGACATCGATGGTTTGTATTGCACATCTGCAGAGCGTGACCATCGTTTTATATCAGACGTTGCCACTGATGGGACGTCATCAGTGCTTGCCGTCAGGCACAGATCAACGATGGTTATGTACCATCTATGTTTGATGGCTGTCCCTAGTATACTGTGCATGAACTTTTTGAAAAAAAACAACAGTTTTTTAATATGTCAAAACTCGATACATATGGATAACCGACACTTTCGCGGGCAGCCGGGACTCTGCTATAAATGTCCTGACAGCTGCTTCTCTCTGCAGCTACAGAGACATTTATAACAGCCGGGTAATCACGAGGGGGCCACTGACTATTCCCGGGGGCTGCTTCTGTCTGCAGCCACCTGGTAATCAAAAGGGGGGGGGGGCTGACTGTTCCCGGCGGCTGCTTCTCTCTGCAGTTGCCGGGTATGCACAGGGGACGGCGTGCTGACTTGCAGAGTGGAGAAGCCGCCGGTTAGGGGTGCCGACTTGATGCCAGAAGGTCCCTCTGAGATCGGTGGTTGCCGGAAAATTATCTTCTGGTAGCCGCCCACTAGGCACATCAGAGTGCGCTACCCCGGCCCAGGCAGGCTGTGCGGCTGAGCGACTGCAGGTGACATCAGAGGTCACACTGCGCAGGTCTACGCCAGCTTGCACCTTCAGCAGCACCAACCCGCCCGCTTAAGTGGTGAGACGGTGAGGTACCAACAACTGGTAAGTGCTGCGGTGACTGGCCTGGTAGTGAGGTGAGTGACACAGTGAGTGACATTGGGGTATAATCTTCGAAAACATCCGTTTTCTGGGGGTTACCTCAAATACTAAGTATCCCCCATATGTATTAAGGAGGGACCGCAAATCCCTCCATTACCGCTGGCAGCCGCATTCCCCTTAGGTTTCTATGGGGGAAGCGATGCTGACAACTTTACCAATATCCGGAATGCGATTCATTCCAGATATTGGCCCCCTCTGCTAGCGCCATCTGAAGATGATGTTAGCCACTGTAGCCTATGTGCTACACTGCGTACTATAAGCCGGCGGAACCCTCCCCGGCTATGGCGGATGTGCATGTGCAGTCCACGGGACTGAGCATACGCACCACCCCCTGCACTGGCCGGCAGCTCTCCGGACACATCGCAGGGATGAGCTTCTTTCGGAACCCATGTCCCTGCATGTCCCTGGATGATACATCCGGCCCATAGGATCGCTTTTTGCAATGCGATCATGGGCGTTACTGGCATGCCCTGATCGCATTGCAAAAGTGATCAGTGATAAATGCGCCCCATTGTCACTGTATCACACTGTATCTGGGAAGGCTGAACGGCACCTGCGGCGGGCCGGAGTCCATGTCCCTGCTCTGCCTCTGAGTGACTTGTTGGAGGAGCCTGGAGGCTTGGACTGTCACTGGAGCAAGCTAGGAGGACTGGGTGGACTGTCAGCTCTGCTGAGCCTAAAGCTGAGGAGACTGTCTGTGTGCTGCACTGTTGCGGCCTTCAACTGGAGGGGAGTGGACTGGAGGGCGAGTCAAATTAATTTTTCTTTTCTTAATGTGGTACTGGGCTGTCTGGCGGGTCCATGAAAGTTAGTTTATTCCTGTGGGGGGCTGGGGGCCATGAATCATGGCCCATGACAGAATAATGATATTTTTATTGATCGACTCAATCCCGGGTATCCTGGGAATCCCAGGATCAAGATTTATTAATGTTATTAGTCTAGCACAGTCTATAAAATATCAGAAGCTGATAGGTTGGCATGGGCAACTTCTCCACTTTCTTTCTCTTTAACATTTGATACATCTCCCCTATGCCTATTTATTCTGATTAGTACCAACAAGCACTGACAATTCACCAGAGAAAATATTCATAACCAGGGTTGACTGATTCTCAACAGCAAAAATACATTAACAACCGCTACTCACCTGCTTGCTTTGCTCGGTGAAGTATGGATTTCACCTCATTCCCATTGGCGCTTGTGCATACTCCATATTGTGCAGCCGCACTCACTCCCAGTGTTCCAGAGTTACCCTTCACCCCACACAAGTATGCCGTCCCTGTACCTGCGCTGTCTGGCACCTGTGCATCTACGTTGTACACCTACAGTATAAATTATATAAAATACAGATAAACATTATGCCAGCTCTCCTGTACTTATAAACCAACTAAAGAACTGACTAGACATGATTATGACATATAAACAATATTTACTGTAGCTTGTGGAGATGAACAGGCGTGAATAATAAGTTAGGCTTCTTCAATTAAGTTTAGTTCTGGAATGATGGAAAATCACATTAATTGAAGTGGCAGGTAAAGGCTTTACTAAAAGGTAAACTATTGGCAGTTAGAGGGTGTAATCTGGCTTGGTTAGGAAATATTCTTTCATGGCTCTTTGGTTAGTAATTGATTTATGTATACAAGAAATCAATTGTTCTCCACTATAATAATCTGTTAAGATTGATACAAAGGGGTATACTAAAGTGCAGGTTTATAAAAATATAAATATAAAAATTATACATTCAACAAGAAAAACACAATTTAGGTTGCAATTTTTTGACTATACATTTATGTTGAGGCCACAATATTTGAACTATCTCTAAATCCGTTATCTTTTCTGCAGTGCACATTGCAAAGAAGGAAAAGTAAAAAACATTTTAGTATACATTTTCTGCTGACTTGTACTGTACTGTAATTGTCTTGATATCATATTAATAACCTGTGCATGTGTAAAATATATATATATATATATATATATATATAGATTGTGATACAGTCAGGATAGGGGTCCCTCTCCTGGGGTAGATGGACTCCCTCTTTACACACACAGCAGCCGTAGAAACAGGATACAAGTCAGGGGTTCTCGTACAAACTGGTCGGCCCCAATCTTTATTGCCGAATGCATATAAACGTAAACAAAACAATAACATAAGTCCTAGCCCGGCTGGGCACTAGCTACACAACAGATTCCCTCTCTATAATAATGGTAGGGCCTATTGCCCTCACCATCAACAAAACACATGCACAGTACTTACAAGGATTATCACCAAGTGTCTCTGAACAGTCTGTCTACTCTCCCAGGTGTGAGACACTCAGCCACAAACAAACCATGCTTATATTAGCCATTTCCAGCTGCAAGCCATAATGAGCCTGTTACCAGGCTGAAAGGCCCAAAACCTGGAGCGGCCTGTGGATGGAGCCCTCCCTCTCCTCACATCCACACCCCCAGGACCCAAACCAGATTTTCCAAAAGCAGATACTCTGGTCTGCATACAAAACAGACCTCCTGGGGGTTTTTAAAACACATAGGCCAAAAACCTAGGACAAATGTACCTGCCATTGACCACTTTACCAGTGCTTCTATCACAATATAGAACCTGCTGGATCCATTCCTCTGCACGCTCCCATGTCGTGCGTCGCGCCATCATTGGGTGATGTGGCAAGCCAATTTAAGCTTGCCACACCATCAATCCCAGGTGCCTATGCGGCAACTTATTTTAGCCACAGCACCATCATGAGCAATGGGTACACAAACAACTATACACAGGCATGGGGAGCAAGAATCTGCTGAGTTTAAATAGCCCAGTGCTTCCTCTAATTGATCTCTGCCTGATGAAGGATCCATAGGGATCTGAAACGCATTGCAATGGAATGCATGTGGAACGGAAGAGACATCCAGATAATGTCGCCTTGTGGACATTTATGCTTTCTGCGGTGGTGCCGAACTGCTAAGCCCGGGACCATATGCTAATATATAGCACTAGCCCACTGCAGCATCTACTATTGGTGAGAGGCTGAATATTGGAAATCCTACCTTATTTGATTATCTACTTTTTATCAACTTTGTTTTTAAAAATGTGTGATGCATCTTTGGAATAAATTATTTGTCCCTATATTGGGTAATTCATGCTATTCAAGGTTTGACTCAACTTTGATTTTTGGTTTAAAGACTTCAGTCCTATTTAACAAGTAGCACCGACCAAATACACAAATATTTGTTAAGAACATTGGTCTTATTGTCCACGGGTGATGAACAGGTAAAGCTTAATGACCAGTTTGAAATAACTGGCAACAGCTTCTCAAGAACTGCAGTTAAACAACAACTTTCACAGTGACCGATATGAAAACTACAAGTCAGCAACACAGAATCCAGGCTTCAGTTACTTTAATTTGATATAATCAGGGCTATTTTTCGAGAAAAATAGGTTTAGGAACTGCTGGGAGTGGGGCAGATGTGGGAGGAGCTAAAGCAGGTGTGTAAACCAGTTTTAAAAAAAATAATAATAATTACCTTTAGTAACCCTGCGCCTCTCACCATTGACTTCAATGGTGGGAGCCTTTCATTGACTGAAAGAGGCGGGGGATGACCTCTCTCAGCCAATGAATGCTCAGACACGGCCCTACAAAGGGAAAAGCTGCATCTGAGCTCTTCATTCGGGAGATAACAACCATCGTGGTTGGTACCTGTTTCGTGGGTCTGGTTTTCTCATTTTTTATTTTACGAAGACCTAGGATGCCTACAGGGAGATGAGTACCACTCCAGATAATGTAGGTGAGTATGTGTGAGTGTGTATATATGTATTAAAACTATACTGTCACGGTGTGTGTGCATTGTGTTTATCTAAATATTTCTTTACAGGTACCAGCAGGCCCTTAATGCCCCACATGCTGGTACTTGTGGTTCTCCAAGTACCAGCATGCAGGGGAGGCTTGCTGGGAGCTGCAGTTCTACTCGTAAAGACAATGTTTGCTATTCTCATTTTACACTACACTTACACTATCAACCCCGCACCCACCGCCCACGGGTGCCGGGGATAGCCCTGAGCTATCAGCCTAGGCCTGGGTTTCCCTGGAGAGGGGGACCTCTTTATTTGGGGGGGTCCCCAACTCCCCATGGAGCCCCGACCTGGGCTGACTAGTGGTCAGGAGTAATGTTTTGGCTGGGGAACCCAGTGATAGGGTTTCCCTGACTGTGACATTATCCACCCTCTAGAAAGGGTCGGGAGCTGGTTGTGGAAATTACAGGGGAACCCTATGAATTTTTTCCCCTGTAATTCCAGAACCAGGACCGGATCAGAGCCTGGTGCTGGTTGTGCTAGGTACAGGGGAACCCTACGCAATTTTTTCCCTGTACTTACACAACCAAGACTGGCTATGAAAATTCTGGGGCTGGTTCTGTTTTAAGGGGGGACCCCACGTCATTTTTTTTTTTAAACATTAACTCTTTACAAGCTTGTTACAGTAAGATATATGCATGCATCTCACTGATGAATGTTTGTATCTGTTTGAAATCGAACTGATCATACTGAAAACTAATGCATGAAGTTCTTCTATTAATTTGGGGAGTTGCAGTTCGAGTTTGAGTTCGTTTTCCAATCGATTTACAAATTGAATGTTAGTAAATGAAGGGATCCTATTGTCCTCCTTGTGAAAACATTGATGTTTTTCAGAAATTCGATTTTATTTCAAATTTCTTTTTCTGTTCGATTTAACATTCGGTTTGGCCTTTAATAAATCCCTTCATAAAAAATTGAACCAAAATCGAATGCAAAATCGAACAGAAAACAAAATCAAACCATAGTAAATATACTCCCTAATGGTCTAGGAAGGGGTTAATGATACCAGTGACCAAGGCCACCTACAGACACCAAAAGAAGAGCTGCAGTGGGGAGCTTTGTTTTTAGACCTTTGCTTCCCTCCACTGCAGCACTCGCTGATCCTCAGTTTTTGTCTTCTGCCTCCTCTTCTCAGCATCACGTTGTCTTCTGGCCTCTTCCACGACCGCCGAAGCTGTTCACTTGCAGTCTCCTCTTTTCTGCTGCCACCACCACCACCGAGCTAAAGCTCCTGCTCGGCAGCATCTAATAAAATATGCTGCGAGTGGATAGAGCTACGATGCGCCGAACCATGTTTGGCTTGCCATGGCAGCTTCCTATTGGCTGCCGGTCCGGATGACGCCAAATACAAAAAACCCCCTCTGCCTCTTGTATAGGCTGCTGGTCCATGAGCACTGGGTGGCTCAAGGCCAGTGCCAAACAAACCGCCACCGCATCCGCCACTTCCCTACTGGCTCTTGGAGCCAAGACCCTGTCCCAGTACCGTTCGCCCTCCAAACGCTGCACTGACGGGCGGTTACGGAATGCCATTTCTGATAACGTCATTTTTGAATTTTTCAAAAGACCTTCAGGAACAGCGTTCCGGTGCGTTCTGCCTCAAGAATAGCTCTGGATATATTGATAAATATACAGATATAAAACAATTTGTTGTGTAAGTTATTTATATGCTCATATAAACTTTTTAACAACTAGCAAGAACTGAACAAGCTTGGAGAGATAATAAAGTACCAACCAAATAGCTTTTAACTGTCACATTACAGGCATTGGGGACAGTGGTGTCGCAAGGGGGGTGTGGGCCTCACCCGGGCATCACCTGCCGAGGGGTGACACCAAGGTGCAGACTCCGCCTCAGTGACAGGAGCCGGGTGCTGCACTGAGTATTAAGTGCAGCACTCGGCTCCTGACACAGTGAGGGAGCCGGAAATGCACAAAGGGCAGTCCACACCTCCTGCACCCCCTGACTCTCCCAGTAAAAAGCATGGGAGTTGGGACTATGGGGTTCGGGCCGTGAGGCCCCAACCCCTTCCCGTGTGACCACACCCCTTTTCGGTGCCACATAGCATCCCTCCCCACACAAGGTGACACCGCGGGAAGATGAGAGACAGAGAAAATCCCTGTAAATATCACTTCTCAATATGTACTAAAGGGATTTGTCTGTCTTCTGCCTGCTAGCGCTGATAGCAGGCTAGAATATCAGCACAGCCTTAGACACCTATGGCAGCACTAAGTGACCCAGAGATTATCACGAGGAGATGTCACTTACCGTCAGCACCAGCTTCGGAACCTCCAACTGCCGGTATCTGCCTCTGCTCACATGTAGACCAGTGAGAAGCAGGAACTTCCAGGATGTGACTTTTGTCACTTTTGCCCAGTTATTAATTATTACTTTACAATCACTCTCCTCATCGGGCCTATTTTTAGTAAACATCACGGTAGCCACCTCGTGCTTTGCATCTCTCTTTCATAAGCCTTCTAATGCTGTGACGTTGAAAGAAAATCTGTGTAGATACCTGTCTGTCTGAAACACTTTTGTTCAGCTTTATAAACATACAATTGAGAAAATTCCTACTACTGTAGCAATAGCAACTGGCTTAACACCGAATGAGCAGACAACACTCTCCTCCTATGAAAGGGATGGCTCCCAATACAACAATTGCACTGTGATTAAGTACAGGATGATAATAAGACTGAGAATACCTACACCACATGGGGGCATTACCTTAGAAAGAGCCACATAAGGGAATGTATCCATCTCCAATATATTCTCCTCTCCATTTTTCCCTGCCAGTTGTCCCTGGTATATCCGAGCTGCACTTATTGTGGTGACTCCCATTCCTGAAAGAACACATCAGTTGCTATCACTAAATACAAAAGTAATAAATACAGGTTAAGTCTCCCATATCCAAATATTCCGAAATACAGAATATTCCGAAATACGGAATATTTTTAGCATGACTGAGATAGTGAAACTTTTGATTTTTTATGGTTAAATGTACACAAACTTTATTAAGGCACACAATTATTAAAAATAAAGTATAAAATGACCTATAGGCTGTGTGTATAAGGTGTATATGAAACATAAATGAATTTCATGTATGTACACAAACTTTGTTTGAGCCACAAAATTCTTGAAAATATTGTATAAAATTACATTCAGGCTGTGTGTATAAGGTGTATATGATTCATAAATGCATTCTGTGTTTAGATTTGGGCCCTATTCCTAAGACATTTCAATATGGTATACAAATATTCCAAAATACGGAATATTCCGATATCCAAAATACCCTTGGTCCCAAGCATTTTGGATATGGGAGACTCAACCTGTATAGCAAATGTCACTCATATGTGGCCAATAAAAGGTGTGGTGCTGATTCAGATGTTTGTGTATATTGGTCTGCGTCATTGTGAAATAATTCCAGTTTAGAGGATACAGAGGACTTGTTTCAGGTTTTCATGCTATGCCGAAACGCATGCAAACGGCCAATGTTTTGTCTTCTGTGCATGTGTCTGAGTCGCACCTCGCATGCATTTTGTTTGTACAGTCGCAGATAAAATTTAGACGTGTGCACCAGGATTGGGCATTAACATAAAGTCACAGCTGCAGCAAAAACTGCATCCAACTCAGGATCGGACCCAGTATGTGGGGCATCCCTTGTTCTGCAAACATTTGGACATTGAGTTATTTTATACATTATCAGGACACAAAAAGAAGTATACAGCCATCATGATTAAACAATAAAGCAGGAGACTTTCAAGAGTATTAAAATGTGCACAGTTTATCCTGCAAAAATTAGCTGTACTGATTAATATTCTGTGTGGCACAATTCTGTACCCACTACCACAGTATCAGATGTGGGTGGTCCATCTCACTCACCATCTCCCAGAAACATGATGAGATTCTTGGCTCTGTGGTTGATGGGATTCAGATTTTTCGCTTTGTTCAATGTGTCCTGGGCCTGATCATTCCAATATTTAGGAGACTTCTCGTGCTCTAAAATGCAGCAGGATTTACATTAGCATACAAACACAGTCAGTTCTCCCAAAGTCAGTAACCCCCTATCAGATAAGTATTCACAACCAACTGGTGTATAAATGTACATATATTATAGTGTATTGATGCCTGGGTCAGGAGTTCGGCAAAATTCAACATCTTGGAAATCCTTGATTCGCTGATTCCTAATCTGATATTTTTAACATTTCCAAACCCTCAACAAATCGTCGAGTCGGCATCAGGGAATTGGCCTGTAGATGTATGGCCGACATAAGCTTCACTGACAATTAGTAATACAATCTGTGGAAGAATTCTGAGCACATGTTTATAAACAAAAGATTTCCAATGGGGCAAGGGACACAAAGATGAAGTGACAATGTTTTTGTTCACAACTTTGCCTAAAGCTTTCTCAGTTAATTTCAGTGTACACAACCCAGACTGTCAGTGTCCAGGACATTTCAGGAGTTCTGGTTGGATGCAGGCAAACATTAAAGATATATATGTCTATATATAATAAATATATATATATATATTATATATATATATACACTAATTTTAGAACTGATTATATAAAGAGCTAGATGATAAATTGAGGGCAGAATACTGTATGCTGGAGGTGGATTAAACCAAAATGCTGGGGGCAAGGGCTTCATAGGGTTTACTATTGTGAGATGCAGACCTCTTAGTCTGGTGGATCTTGCTCACCCACCCTTTCCATTGTGTTTATTTGGTGGAAGTTTTGCAAGCTGTTTGGTGGGTAAGTACAGTAGTGCAACAGACTGGGTGCAAGTATAAAGTTTACTTTCAAATATTTGTTTGGGTGCACTCACCTTTGTGATTATGTTGTGAGCTGCACCACCGTTACAGGTTTAGGAGGAGGAGATGGATGTTCTTGTTGTTTGTGCATTTTGGCGGTCTCTGCCTACAATGCGTGTTTTATTATGGTTAGTTATGCATTGTATGGTTATGATGTGTAAATTCTTTTGTTGCCACCATAAATTTCATTAGCTAATTTAATTAAATTAATAAATAGCTAACTATTTTTAATGCCAAATAACTGGTGTATTTTTATTTTAGTATTAAGTTTTTTATTGTTAATTAGTATTAAGTTATTGTGTGTCCCTGAAACGGGGGACACTCTTCAGCTTATAGGATGTTATATGTACGTTATATATGAATTTCCTCATCAACGAAAAACAATTACATACTGTAAAAATCCCTAGAAGACAACAAGATAAAAAAGGAATTCTGCCTTCTATTTTTTTTTACATAAAGTACCTCATTTAGAGTTGGACTTAAGCGTGAGTTGCTGCATTTTTTGCCGCAACGAGCACATTTTGGAAGTTTGCCTGAACACTTAGATGCAGCCACAGCACAATAGGGCTAATGTGCCTAAGATGGCCACCTAAAAGATGCAAATGTGTCTGTTTGGAAGGACATGACCTTCAGGTTGTCAAACCCTGGTGTAACTTGCAAACTGATGATAGTGACAGCTGCGGACCACATCTGATTCGTCGACTATATCTAAGACACTCCCAATTATGCAAAGGTACTGTAGTAAAACTGCTGCAGCTGCTATCTAATATGAGGATTACCGTGTACTGATTACAGTGTACTGCGAAGATTTGTGGATCTTAACCATACATGCCTACCCTCCCTGTTTTCGCTGGAGGCTCCCGATTTTTTGGGTAACCCCCCCGCACCCCTGGAAGGGTAGGCATTTCTCCCACAGTCTGCCCACTTCCTAGTGAAGTGGGCAGAATTAGGAGCATTTCCACGGCGATCGCGGGTGTCCGTGCAGGGGGCGGGGCCTAATGAAGTGATTGGCATCATTTAAATCTAAGCCAATCTTGGGCTTTTAACCACGAGGGGACGGGGCTTAATTACGCTAATTGACAAGACCCGCCCCCGTCGCCACCCACCTGCCTCTCCTCCCAGGGCTTCTCCCAGAGAAGAGATAGCAAAGGTAGGCAACTATGTTCTTAACTGTGTGGGCTAACACTATCTTCAGATGGCATTGGCCGATTACCTGCAAGTGCTTTGTCAGAGGAAGCAGACAGAGATCTGGGAGGTTACTAGTTTGCTATTTTCCTGTTCACACTTGCATTACTTATTTTCTCTCTCATATTATTTTATTTTTTGCTTTTACTATTCAATTTAATTCTTATATGTTAATTGCAATTATTTATGCTTTAAGGTTGAAGTCTCTTCACCTTTGAATAGATAATATTTTTTTTATATATATTGATTGTCTCATCTTAAATTGGGAGGACAATCCCTGTTTTCTAAGAACACCCTAGATTATTTAAATCCTTATACTCTCAGTAAAGAGATATCTGGACTATGAATGAATTTATAAAGGGTGAGTACAATCTTGAAATATTTATTTTGTCCGATTCACCATATGCGACAGTAAATTTTCTTGTAACTCTTTCTGTGTATCCTGATGAACACCTACCAGAAAGCTTGATAGCCACTAGTGCAATCTTCAATCACCGGCAGGTAATGTTGTAATATTACCCAAGGCTCAATTACATTATAGTGATCATACATCATATTGAGTGTATGTTTGTGGACTCACACAGTGTACAGTATATTTTTGTTCCTCTTTATTTGGTAAAATTACAAAACTTCTTGAGACTAAAGGTTGGAGTAGTGCTAGAACACCCGTTATTTGAACATGTTATCTTATTGGTTGAGTTCCAAAAGTTTGAGCTGCATAATCCTAACCTCTGTTGGACTTTTTTCATTGGCGCAAGTTATCTTCACTTCACATTGGGCCCAAGGCAGGATATTATTTTTGGGGCCTAGTCTAAACCATCTATATCTTATTTTATTTACCGTCTTTGAATCAATACTGTTGCAGAAAGTGGAGATGGATATATTCATAAACCCATATCTGTATCCTGGATACTTTCACTCATCGCTTTCATCAAGGACATGATTTAAAGAGCCTGGACCATCTGTTAATGCCTGAATGCATCTCAGCTTGTCCTCCTCAACAAAAATAAACACTATACAGTATTCAATCACCCAAATATAGTATATTGTATTTATATATAGCAAATAAAACAAAATTCTGAATATTTGAACACAGCAAATATATAAAATACACATATTATAAATAGAGATGACCAGTTCGGATTTGAGAAATCTGACAGAACCGAATGTAGGGGTACAGAGTAGTACATGACTGAAATTTGCATGCCAAATTTAAACATTGTCACAAGGCAAAATGCTATTTTCTCAAGTGTTTTTCATCGCATAATCGAATCCAAGGTGAAGCAGATAAAACATAATTTTCCCATAATTCTCTGCTTGCAGTGTTTTTTTTATCACATACTGTATTAGGACACTGTGAGGATGCTCAGCTGCCATTTTGACACTTGCGCCTGTAGGGCTGGCTGCTCTGCAACTTTGAAACTTCTGTTGGAAATTACATTATTTTAATCATCACGGTCTGCAGTGATCTTTGTTTCAATTTCAAAATCAGGACTCCAGAAAGTTAACAGCAACTCCGTCCTATACCCTGTTCTGTGGGTTGCATCAGCATTCTCTGTGACATTGCCTGCGGCTATAGTCAAGTATAACCTGTTATCTTGCTAACCAGACCTAACTTTAAATTATAGTTCTGAATTAATTATTATTATTATTATAATTATTATAATAAATTTGAAGTTGGTACTAGAGACTAAGCAGCCCCTTAACTGACGGCAGTGCACCCTGTGCCTGCGCCACTGCCCCTGGAACGCATGCCGAGGGGGTGGGTGGGTCCGCTATCACAGGGAAAATACGGCACTGCCCAAAGTGTCCTGAGGACGCTCCAAGTGGCTGTACAGCCTGCAGGGTGCGGAGCATCCTGTAGACCAGTGTTTTTCAACCACTGTGCCGTGGCACACTAGTGTGCCGCGAGCGGTTGTCAAGTGTGCCGCGGCGGTCAGCTCAGCACATTAGTACTGTAGTGTATTTTATTCCCGAGGAGGCCAATGTAGTGTGTTGTATTCCTGTGGAAGTCAATGTAGTGTGTTAAATTCCTGTGGAGGCCAATATGTGTGTATATTTTTAAGTGGGAGCCAATGTTTATGTTTTTTCTATTGGTCACGCACACCGCATAGCCGGATAGTGTGCCTTGGTAATTTTAAAATCTTGTGTAGTGTGCCTCAAGTTGAAAAGGTTGAAAATCACTGCTGTAGACACTCCGGGCAGCACTGCAGCAGCAACACTGGCCATAGGGTACCGTGGTGCGCCCCCAGGACACTGCGCCATGTGCAACAGCATCGCTCGCACACCCCTAGTTATGGCCCTGGAACTAAAAGTGAGAGGCAGGTTGAGAGTCTGCTAGATTCTAATATTTTACATTCCTGCTAAAAATTATCTAACTTAAATATTGTTTACACTACTTATTGTTTGCAGTGCAAACCATTGTATTGAAAATAAAATTACCACAGACACCACAACCATTTTTTCCCACACTATCCAATTGAAAAAATGGTCGTGGTCATTTTTACTGCAAAAACCTGCAGGAGAAAAAAAAATTGTGGAAATCAGCCTGTACCCAAAAGAAATAAAAAAAAAAAATATTGAGTACCATAATAAAAGTATATTATGATCCCAAAAGAATAGTTTAAGCTTTAAAATAAAATTAAGAATTCAGATTTTTGCACTTTTTAGAAAAAAGTTAAAAAAATGATACAAAGCTTTTTTTTTGTTCAAATACAAATGATAAAGGTGAAAAAAGTAGAAGTTTGTTTTGAGGTAATTTGAGGCCATTTTTTTCACACAAATAATGACGTAAATATTGGACTAATTAATCTAATTGGAATCTTCCAAATGCCTAATTAGTCATTGGTGGGGCGTATTCAAGGGGTTCTGAAGCAAGTTCTGCATTTTTAACTTAAAACAAGGAGTTTCCCTGACTTTGCACCTGCTCTGGGGCTGCGAGAAATAAGCCATGTTAATTCCTATTGAAATTACCACTGAATTTTTTGCAGCCTATTGAATAGGGAAAACCTAAATGCTGCAGGAAAAAAAACCCGCTCTGCAGAAAAAAAGAAACAATCGCTCGCAATTGAATATTCCCTATAAAATAAACACAAAAAATATTTATCTTATTGGTCTTATATTGTATGCTGAGTTACAGTATATCACAGTTTGTCTAGAAATTTGTCAAAGTTTGGACTACTACATTGGTGTTTGTAAGTGAACTTATCTACCTTCCCCAAAAAAATTCCATTTACCACACTTTAAAAAAAAAAAACACAAAAAAATAGTCTTCTTGTACTTATATTGTGTGCAGAGTTATATCACAGTTTACCTAGGAATCAGCAAAAGTTTAGGCTGCTGGTATTTGCCAGTGAACTTATCTACCACGTCCAAAAATTTATGTTTTCAACACTGTTAAAAAAACACCAAAAAATGTATCTTACTGTACTTTGGGCTATTACGCTGGTATTTTATTTTTGTGAATTGCAATGTATCAGTTACCCCTTTCCCTATCTCACTGTGAGTGGGATGTATCAACCTCAAAAATGCTGTCAAACCTTCGCAAACTGCTTTAAAACCTGGTGTTGCCGGCCCTGTTAGGGCCCTGGGCAATTCCATCTATAGATGTATTAACTTTGAAAGTCTATGAGCTCCTTTCCACCATAAATTCCTTGAAAGGGATCCGAAAGATCCCTCTCTGACCCCCACCCCCACTGACCCAGCCGCACATGCGCAGTAGGACTCCCGAGTCATAAACCCGGGAAGCCTCTCTTCACAAATGACAGATCTTTTTAGAAGTTCCTCACTTATTGGAAGAGCTGTCCCTTGCATAATTAGTCATGCCTACAGGATTAATAAATAACAGCATGCCTGCAATAAGGGACAAGATGTATCGCAAAATGCAATATACGATGCATGACACATCTCGCACAGAACTGATTTTTTTGGAGGTTTGCCACAACCCCCATATGCATTAAAGTGGTCAACAGTGGACAACAGAGAGATCAGCAGCTACCTAACAGCACTACGGGCCCTATAGACTTGATGTGCAGGTATGCATCGAGCTCTGAAAAGCAAAACTTTCTGGAGCTTGTGCCCAATAGGCAATGCCATCTATAGCTGCCTATGACCATAGAAGCCTATGTGCTTCTTTATGCAGCATTCCGCTATCCATCTCGGACCCACCAGTGGCTTGCAAATGCCCTCAGGGTGATGTGATTGGCAATGCAAATGTTATTGTATGATGAATATAGTGATTTGGCCAAAAGAAGAAATATAGCTAATATTCTGTACACTATCCATGGTGGCAAAGAAAGGCTCAGACCATATCCACTTTTTGCTCGACATGGTACTAGTAGAAACAAGCACAGGTCATCTCCTGCAGCTTCCCAAAAATTAGCACTAGCGTGTCCATGAGCTTTATGTGTATGTCAGACAGATCACATCTGGAACAGCATCATCTCACAATTTCTAAATCATCTGAAAATGTGAGAATGCGAAGTATTGAGGAAGAATTAGAAATAGAGGATGTTAATCTGCAACAGAATGATGGCGATAACTTTGTATCTAACAATGACGATGATGACTGTGTTGTACGTGAAAAATATGATGATGGTGATGAATGTCATCAAATAAGGCAGCCACCAGTGGCAGCCACCAGTGGAATCAAAGTACCAGAAAGCTTGTCAAGACAATAGATATCATATTCAAGAAACAGTATAAATTACAGAATAACTGGAGGTTGCAACATAGAACAAGTATGTGTCACTGGATATGCCAGCAACTTGGGTTATGTATGAAACCGGAAGCTACCAGTGTGGACATTCAGCAGCAGGAAAGGTCTAATGCAAAATCAAATAACAAGAAACCCCCTAAAATATATGATAAGGAATTCTCAAATATTGAATTCAGTGAACTTCAAGACATCCAGAAACCAAAGTCAAAATCCGACTGGTGTGAGTGGAAGTCTAAGTCTAAGAAGTGTGGACGACATCAAAAATTGTGGGAGTAACAGTCCTAAGTTTGTGAACACATAGACTGTTGATGTGGTCTGTTTTCAGTGAGAGGAGTCTAACTTATATTGTCTACCAAGAAAGGTGGACTAAGGGCCTGATTCATCAAGGATCACTAATATGATCATGGCTGCAATCGCGCACGCAGATCTGCTGCAAAAGTATGCTAATAATTGGAGTCGCAAAGCACTCGCACGGACAACATGCAGACGCCCACTTCCCCTCTCACACATCCGTAATACCTTGCAATCCAGAAAAAAAATCAGTAACATCAAAGTACATCAGAGCCGCTCACACATTTAAGGCAGGTCTGACCCTACCAGTAAATTGCTAACTTTCCTGCACGCAGTGAGAGCTCAAACTGAGTATGCCATTGCAGTGGCTAATTAATGCATGCCCCTGCAACGGCATTCAAACGCACTGGCACACCTCCGACCACCCACTGTCACCATCCCCAAATGGTACTTCCTGTCATTCACTCTGCGAGGGTTCTGCTTACGCACTGCGATGCATGCGCAGTAGGCAACAATCGCCTGTCCGTGTATGCTTTAGCAGTTGCGATCCCTGCTGAATCAGGCCCTAAAGTCTGTTCATTTTTCTTGACTAAGCCTGGATTTTTTTTTTAGTTTACTACAGAGAAGCTTTTGGTAAATGTTTGTGCTACACGGAGAAGCATTTAGTGAGGGAAAAGTGTTTCAGATGGAGTGCTACTGTGCAGACTCCATATTGGAGCCTCCAGTGAGGCTTCACTCCCTGACTCCCTAGTACTGCACATGTGCGGCACCATCTTGTTTACTGTGTTAGATTTTCACAGTGGGTGAAGCAAGTCTTCCACTTAGCTCTGTGAGACCTGTGATATATTGCCTTATACAACTGCACCACTACACGCCTACGCTCACTAGCTGGTGAGCTGTATGACACCCTGCTCCGGCCAATCTCCGCTCCATAACCAGCGAGAATAACTATTGAGTGTGGCTGTACTGACAATGGTATCAATAAACCACCCTACTGATTAAGTAATATGGGATGTTCGTGGACTCAGGGCATCCACTGGTATGTACACTACAGTAACACCATGGACTCTCCCAGGGACAGACTGGAGCTGTAGATCAGCAAAAATAAAGTGTCTTTTTGCCAAATATATATTTTTGGACTGCAACTGACATGGACATATCTACACCCACTAAGTACAGTAATATATGTTGCCTCTGCGAAACACACTCTCTTGAAAAAAAGTTTGAAATGTTTTTTTTTTAACACAGGCAATAAAATGCTTTTATTCCACATATAGGGGTAAGTGTAATAGGTTCTGAGTTTGGAAAATGTCCAAGTATAGAGCTATACTCCAACATTTTCAGAACTCACCCTATGTAATAGGGTGCGAGTACATGCAAACTAGCATGCTTCTTACATCCTCACAACTGGCAAAACACACATCCAGATGTTTTGCCTTTGTGAGCATACAACTCGGGCAATGTAATGGAGTGTGATTGTTGAACTCGCACACTATTACTGCCTGAAAACTTGTGAGAAAACAGCTGCTTTAGGCTAGCGAGTCCAGCCTGAGCAGGTGCAAGTTACACAGAAACATGCACAGATCCATGAGATCCATGCATGTTTCTGTGTGTTAGAAAAAGTAAACAGTAAGAACAAACAAAAAAAATGATGTGCGTACCCCCCCAAAAGCATAACCAACCTACCATGGTAACCACAAGGTTAATAGAGGTGAACCTTCCGGTTACCATCATAGGCTACAATGTAGCGGTTACCACCATAGAGTTCAATGGTGCTTTCAACCATTGAAGTCTATGGGGGAAAGTGTGACAGACAGGCTGACCGCAGTGCATGAATCACGGAGGCGGAGGCGCCTGCTGATTGGCTGGAGGCTCCTGTGATGACAGGAGTAACGCAGATCCCAGTCATTTGTGAAGAAGGAAGTGTATGTACATACCCTTTCTCCTGTACGACCTGGTTTCACGTGCCCATTTTTTGTTTTTAACCCCTTGGATGCCTACTTTGAATGAAGAGGACATGATCTACACTAGGAATAGGTGAGTATGGAATTTTGTTTTTACAGGTGTTGTGGATGGATGCTACTGGACAAGTGGATGTGAATGGCTACAGGAATTATAGGTGAGTATGAGTGAGTGTGAATGTGACTGTGCATGTATGTTTAAATAAAATTTAACTTTCACGGTGTGTGAGTCTTGTCTTTATTTTAATATTTCTTTTGCAGGTGATCTAGAGGTACCAGTGGGCCCTTAATGCCCCACATGCTGGTATTTGTGGTTCTCCAGGTTCCAGCATGCAAGGGAGGCTTGCTGGTACCTCTAGTAATCCAGTAAAAGCCAATATTATTAATTCTATTTTCTACACACACATTTACAAAATCAGCCTGGCACCCACTGGGGAGGGGTGCCGGAGATAGCCTTGGGCTATCATTCCAGGCCTGGGGTGTCCTGGAGAGGGGGAACCCCTTTATTGGGGGGATGCCTACATCCCCAGGGATCCCTTGCCTGGGATGACTAGCGGTCAGGTAAAATGCTTTGGCAGAGGGATCCGGCGAAAGAGTACCCCAGCACTGGCATTACACACCCACTAGAAAGAGTTTGGTTCTGGTTGTGGAAAATATAGGGGACCTCTACTCATTTTGCCCCCTGTATTTCCACAACCAGGCCTGGCTCAACAGGCCTGGTGCTGGTTCTTAAAATACAGGGGAACGCTACACATTTTTTCCCCTGTATTATAAGAACAAGGACAGGTTCAACAGAGCCCAGGGATGGTTCTGCTTTTAGGGGGGGATACCACGTCATTTACTGTTTACTTTTATTGTTTTAACACAGAAGCCTTTATGGATCTCAATGATCTGTGAAGGCTTCTGTATAACTCAGACCTTTTAATGCTAGTCGCATTAAAAGGATCCAAGCTTTCATAGGAGAAAACTCACACACACTCACATAATGTAATATCCGCAAACTCACTAGTTCGTAGGCTATTACATTTGGCAAGTTGGGGGACAAACTCAGACCTTTAAATATGCGAGAAGGTCCGAGTTTGTCCCGCAGGAAAAACTCGGACCCTATTACATTTACCCCATTATTTTTAGCCTGCACTTGACAGGGACACGTCTACACCCACTAAGCACAGTGATATAAATTGCTTCTGTGAAACACTCACTCTTACAAGATACAACTTTAACTAAATTATAATAAAAGACTTGACATTTATTTTTTTGTTTTTGCAATTATAATTTTTTTTAACAGGAAAAGAGGTCTTCTTTCTTTGGGGTACAGCTCACTCAGACACAGCACAGTAATTTTTGGGCAAATAAGCTTGAACTTGCAACCACACTGTACCTGCCTTCATACACAGGTGACCGGCAATACAATATTATATACTGTAGTGTAGACATATATCCTTGTGAAAAACAAGTGCAAACTCACTTTAACAAAACATACACAATCACGGCAGCCTGTTTGCAGCACTAGAGTGCAGATGCTACATTAACAATATTAATAGCAGTGTAGAAACAAAAAAAAACCTGGTGGGTGCCAGGCTGATTGTGTAAATGTGTGTGTAAAAAAATAGAATTAATAATATTGGGGAAGCACAGACGGTGTAATGGCTATCATTACTGCCTCACAGCACTGAGGTTATGGGTTTGATTCCCACTTTGATGCCCTAACTGTGTGGAGTTTGTATATTTACCTTGTGGATAATCCAGCCCTGATAGTGTTTGTACAATTTTGTTCTTTTAAATGAAGATCTAACTTACCAGGAGTTCCACAAATAGCCACCAAAATGTCATTACAAGGACCAACACTCCCTGTAAGCTATTGATCTTATGCCTCTATAGATGTTTTACCAGAAGAGAAGGCCCATGTGCAGTCTCCATCCAGGTCCCTATTCACGCTGGCGCAGGTGCTGAGAATACTCTGACTAAAGATGAGTGGGTTGGGTTTCCTGAAAATCAAACCCATCCAAATTTTGCATATCCAAATACTTCCGTGCCCAGGCTTGGGTTTTCTTGCCAGACTCAGAATCCATAACGAGGCAAAATGTCATCTTCTCGGCTTCGGATCTCGCGTGTTTTGTATTCGATAAAAGTCCCTACCTCGTGATTGCATTAATGAGGATGTTGATGATGAGGATGTTGTTTGTTTAAGTCAAGCACCAGTGCCAGCAGTTCTTGTCCATGATAAGAAGAAGGATATTGTCATGCCTGGGCATAAGAAAAAAAATCCACCTCTTATGTGTGGAATTATTTTTACCCGAATCCTGACAACAATTGTCAATCCATCTGTAGCAGTTGTCAAGCCAACATAAGCAGATGTAGGAACATTAACCATCTTGGATCCTCCTCCCTGTTACATCATTTACAGCGAGTCCATGCAGAACTTTTGGAAAAAGCTTAAAAATCTGGTAACATAATAACAAGACATCCAGCATCAGATAGTTTCCAGCTAGATCCCAGCTCATGCAATCTGCACTGCCAACACCTTCATCATCAGTCTCCTCATTAAAGATTGGAGGTATTCCTCCTGCATCCAGTTTGTGAAAGTTAACTGACTCCTCCCCTATTAAGGATTGCCCAGAAAAATCCATGCATGCTAGGGCTGTCGATGGTGAATCTTCATCCCAGAAGGGGACCAAGATGACTAGTTTTAAACAACAATTGACTGTGAAACAATCTTTGCAAGAAAAAGCAAGTATGAAAGCAGCCAGGGGGTATCTATAATGGGTGCAGGGCGTGCAGTGCACAAGGGCCCCTGGGTCCAGGCTGGGCCCACACCCTGCATCCATATCTTTTAATACTCACCTCTCCAAAGTCCCACATCGGCTGTCACAGCCCTGCATAAAATGCCTGGAAAATGGCCGTGCGGCCAATTCTCCGCCATTTTGTGCATGCGCAGTGGGGAAATTGCAGAGAAAATAGTGGTAGCGCCATTTTCCCAGGGACCTGTGCATGTGCAATAGACTCTGGGCACAGACTAGTGCACAGAGTCTACTGCAGCTGTCAGTCTGCCACCGGGGAGAGAGGAGGGCCCTGGACGGGGAATGCACATGTGCCCCCTCCAATCTTAATACACCTCTGAAAGCAGCCATCCATTTGCACAGTGGATCATTGAAGCCATGATGGCTATATTAGCATTGGATCTGCAGCCAATATCCACCATCAATGCATCTGGTTTTAGACAGTTAATTGGGTTCCTGTGTCTCCGCTACCAAATTCCATCTTGATTCCATTTTACAAGAACAGCAATTCCTCGACTGTTCCGGAACATTAAAAGAAAACTAGTTCTTGGCCTACAAAATGCCTTTGTACAACGTGTTCACAGTGTAGCTGTGAGAGAGAGTTCTTTGCACTCCTGAAACCTAGACTTGTGCTCCAGTGCTTGCCCTAGCTCATTGTCGGACTCTGGACCCCTGCATTGCCTGCACTGCTCTGCCTTGTGCTCTGCTGGAGATCAGCCCTGCACCTTTCACCAGACCCACTCCTGCCTGAACCTGTCTCCTCAGCTAACCCATTCCTGCGCAGCCATCATCACAGCATTTCCGGATATCCCCTTCAGCCACTATTCAGCAAACCAGGATTTCCACTTCACTCTCAGTCTATCTGGATTCATCTCTGTCACTGATCTGGACATTCGTTTACACCCACTCACTACAATTCCCTTCAGCCACATATATCAGTTTGTTTATTACTGGACTTTAGTTTATCTTATTATTCATGTCTATGAACATTCACATTAAACAACCCACCTTTCAGTTTATAAACCTGTTCCGGTGTCTGCTCCTGTTTCCACCCCGGGTCCACAACAAACACTGGAGCTCATTCAGACCTGCTCGCAAGTTGCGTTCGCTCGCTTGCAAAATGGGTCCGGATATTTAAATGAAGTGCTCGCACTGCATCGCGTAAGGACACCCACTATGTTTTAGCGAGCTATGGCAAAGTGCAATCACAAGTGTCTAAAGATGCCCCTTTGCCACTCACAACACATATCATCTCCGGGAATGTAGGATTAATCGGGACCATCGTGAGCCATCGGAGCTGCTCGTAGCACTTGGGGTTGCCTTAACCCGCCGCAAGCACAGCGATCAGTGCTAGCTGAAATACATGCAGGTAACGTATACAATGAAGCTACTTTGCTAATTATGCACACCCTTTAAATGGCGTTTTGGCTGCCTGACACGCCAGCGTTCACACATCCACTCCCCCATTCACAAGCACCTTCCCCTGTTACCACCCACAAATGGCACTATCTGTCACTCAATGCAGCGACCTGATAGTGGCTTACGAGCAACCAAAATCAGATCGCAATGAATGGCTTGCGCACACGCAATGCAAATTATACGCATGCGCAGATGGGTGAAAATCACTCAGAGCGAGCGGGTCTGAATCAGGTCCACAGTCCCTAACAGTCAGGCTTAAAAGATCTGCCCACAATTATTGACACCTCTACTGTGATTCAATCTGGTACACTAACTATCAATAGGATGGTGTAGGATTATTTGAATGACAGTGTACAAATTAGCATGTCACACAATAAACTTAATTACTGGGATGAAAAAAAGGCAATTTGGAGTCCCTTGTACAAACTACCTTTTATGTACTTAAGATGTCCACACTCTATTGTTTACACGAAAAGAGTGTTTAGAACAGCCGAGAACCTGGTGAGCGATTGGCATAGGAGGCTACTTGCTCAAAATGTAGAAATACTCAGGTTCATAAAAATTAACAATTGCAACAAAGTACAGAGACTTCCATAATGGTGGCTTCCAGTAGTGTTGAGCTAAAATTGTGTGATGAAGATGAAACTGATGAGGGTGATAAGGGTGAGGATGATAATGACATCTTCCCAATATAGAGATGATTAGCTGCCTTAAGACCATTGGAAGCTTGCTTTGTGGGGGCCGAAACAATCCAAGCACTTCAGCAACAAAAGTTGCAGTCCCTCTCCCTGAACTGCTTGGTTTATAAAGTGTGCATGTCCTTTTTAATATACAACATAAGGGTGGTTGGGAGGGCTCAAGGACAATTCCATTGGTGGACTACTTTTCTTTTATTATGGGCTGTTTGGGGGCATTGGTGACAGACTTTTTTGCATAGACAAATATTTTTATTGGTTATTTCTCACTAGTTTGCAACACATTTTTAACCAGAAATAATCTGGTGCCTCACAAAATATAAAAAAAATTAACAGAATTATGGAGCAAATTTAATATTTAGTACTATGAACAAGATAGAGCCACATTTAATTTTTTTTTTAAATTAATCAATCGATCATTCGGAAGTAGGGAAGAGGGTGGGGTTGTATGGACAGCTTCTCTTGCAACTCTTGTCAAGAATCCTTGGCTATATTAACGATAACATTTTATTGTTTTAAGGCCTTTTCTTTTCTCGGTTGCTAAAAAGAAAATTTGCGCAAATATAAAATGTCAATTAATCATTCAATGCTTTACCTGCCTTCCACTGCATACTTCACCCACTTTTCCCTGTACTGCCCTTTGGCCTATGAGCTAGTTCCCCTCTTATTCAGACTCTCTGGTGCACCTCATAAATTTACTACAGGGGTTGTTACCCAATTAGAAAGGAGGGGGGGTAGTATGGTCACCTTCTCTTGCAACCCTTGTCATGAATCCTTGACTATATTAACAACAACATTGTATTCTTTTATGATCCTTTCTCTTCTTAGTTGCTGAAAAACAGAACTCGCAAGGCCATGTCTGAAATTAAATTTTCTTAATGGATCAATCAACCAGCCAATGCTTTACCTCCCTTCCACTATATACATACTCCACCTCCATTTCCCTGTACTGCCCTCAGACCTCTGGTCTAGTTCTTGATTAATTAAAATAATATTGCTTTATATGGGGTCATATAGTTTGTTAAACAGCCATACTGTCTGCCACTACTGTGTAGCAATGTTTCATAGATGTGCTATATTTTTTTAAACTGCCATGACAGCTTTTGGCCAGTATTGGTGAACAATATTTTGAGCAGTGATGTAATTGATTGGAAATTACTGGAAACTAATGTTATTGAGGTTAATAATACTGTAGGAACAAAAACAGGCCCAAATGACATGTTTTTAGCTATTTAAAAAAAAAATGTAAATACAGATCCAAAACCAAAACTAGTGAGGGTGGTTTTGGCATAACCAAAACTTGATGATGAATTAGAGCCAAAATCAAAACACAAGGGTCCACACACATCGCTGACCAAAGGCGCATGTGTCCAAAGGGGGGGGGGGAATAGCCGCGTGAGTAAGGGGCGTGGCCTCACTGCATGTTCCTGTCTTCATCATTCTGGTGACGTACCCAGAATTCCTGCAGTTGTTGGGCTGCCCCCAGGCTCTCCTCACACTGTAATCAAATGTTGGTACATAACAGGGCACATGGCCACACTCCCTTTGGTATGCGAGGATTAACTAAGTGCTGCACTGGTTGTCACCACCCATAGGGCCCTATTCATTATGCTAAATATATGCCCAGTGATATTAAATTATTTGAACTCGCTGCAAGTTCAATGCAAGTATCAGAAGCATTCATCATGCCTCCTATACTTCATTATCATTTCCGAAAAGCTGCTCTTTTGCGGTGACAGTTTTTCGGAAATAAGGCACTTTTCTCCTGCTGCTTTAGTCTTCTTTCACTCTTCGCAGCCTGTCTTGAAGCTGCACATGCAGGCTGCAAAGAGACTATAAAGTGAAGCAGCAGGAGAAAAGAGAAGATGGAGGAACCAATGGTACAAGAAGATAGAAGGATTACTTACAAACATGGCGATGTCAGATGCAGACTCTCTTACCTAAGATGCAGGGAACAGCAGGTTCAGGTATTCAGGCAGGTGAAAAGGTCTGTGGAGGGTGCAGGGTAAATCCAGCAGGTTGGAGCAGGCAGGGTTCAGGCTAGAAGCGTATAACAAGCAGGCAGGTAAGGCACAGGTACTCTCTTTCAGCCGCAGCTGAGAAACACGTTGCACTGGCAATGGAAGGAAGGCTCTGGACCTTCCTAAATACTCAGTGCCGCGCTGTGACTGGCTGGAATGAGCACATGACCTACCAGGATTGGACAGCCGGAATCACATGGCCGCAGGCAAGATGGCGGCACCCGTGCCAATGGAACGGAAACACTGCTTGACCACCAGGCCTAGTGACAACGTGCCCGCACAGAACCACGTGCAGCCAATGCCCCTCGCCAAACACCAGCACCGTTGCCAGAGACCCCCTGCCATAACGACCTCACAGGTAATACCCGGTGACTACCATGCCGAGAAATCCTGGTTGTGACAGGTTGTGCATGTGGGGTCGGCACAATGCAGACAATCTACACTACTTTAACCCCCCTAGTCCCACAAATAATGTCTAGACTGGTTTCAGAAACCTTTTATATGAGTTGGTGAAATATATTTTTATGCTCTGAGCAGTGGGCCCGATTCAGACCTGGCCGCTAAGCTACGGACGCACTCTATGGGCGATTGTTGCCCGTCTGCGCATGCATCAAAATACACATGCGCAAACCAGTCGCTGCGTCTGGGAATCATGCGCTCGTAGTACATAGACTGGACTCTACCTTGAGTGATATATAGTGCCGTTTGTGGCTGGCAACAGGGGAAGGTGCTTGTGAATGGGGGAGTGGTGCTGCGAACGCAGGCATGTCTGGGCGTCAAAACTGAGTTTTATGGGTGTGCATAATTAGCATGGGAGCGTCATTGTACATGTCACTTGGTTGTATTTCAGCCTGCAGTGATCGCAGTGCCTGCTCCGATGGCTCCCGATGGTTCTGATTAATCATACACTTCTTGGAGATGATGCGTGTTAAGAAAGAAGAGTGGGCGTCTTTATACCGGCGTGCGTTCGCTCTGCCGTCGCTCTCTAAGACATAGAGGGTGTCCTTACACCAGACAGTGCGATCGCGGAAATTGCATACCCAGCCCCTTTTGGCTGCAAGAGAGCGCAGCTTAGCGTCCGGGTCTGAATCGACCCCAGTGTGCCATCCTGAGCAGCTGGCCTGAATTTGTGGATTGCCCTAATAGGCCCAGGCTAAAGGAATAAAATGTGTAAAGTTGGCAGGCTAACTATTCTTTGACCATCTTATATATTTATATTATAGGCCTTCCGGGTGGTGGTTTTTGTAGCAACATAATTTTTTTTATTTTCACTTTATAGTTTGGTTTCTGGAAGGATAGCTGCTTTTCTATTATGCAAATGAATGTGATTGAGACTGGGAACCTGGATGAGAGAGATGCAGCAACAGAGGCCCAGTGGATGGAAAAATGTGTATTAACATAACAACTATGTGGAACAAACATGAATGCACATGATGCCTTCAGACCTTTGATTCATAGGGAACAGTGACAAGATAAGATGATAATCAGTTTCAGAATGAGGCCTTAAAGAATGTTTTATGGCCAGTCAGAGTGCAGGTTTAAGGATGTTAGTATATAAATAGTAGTTGCACAGATTTTTAAACTCCTTATAGTAACTCTGCACTGATACGGAAGTCCTATATTATAAGCTTATCACTGGAACCACACAATGGGCCTGATTCTGATTTGGGAGTAAAGTAAGAAAGAGCAAGTAACTGTGCATCTTGGTAAAACCATGCCGTACTGCAGGTGAGGTAGATGTAAAATGTACAGAGTGACATTTAGATTTGGGAGGGGTTTGTCCTAGCTCACATCTAAATTGCAGTGTAAAAATAAAGCTGTCCATTATTTGTGGGCTACATGCAAAAGCAGCCAGTATTTACCCCATATGTAAAAATAAACATATGTATTTACACCCCTTGCAGTGGTTTCTCCAGGTGCACAGTTACTTGCTGTGTCTTATTTTATTCCCTAATTAGAATCATGCCCAATAATACAAGACAACGTGCATATAATATACCTTTAGAAGGGCTCATGCTGGACTATTCACTTAAGGGTCTACCTTTTTATCCAGCCTAGCGCATTATATTAATGGGTCTCCTCTTCGGCACCAGAGTTTAGATAGTTTGTACCCTTCCACTCACAAATTTAGCCAAGTGTCTGGGGATCCTGTGAACTTCAGGCAGAGCAGTTGATCAGACTGTCACCATGGTCTTGACATTCCCTTATGTCGTAGTTGAGAATAAAAAGACTCAGCAAAAATTGACCCTTATCAATATGGGACTGGACAACTTTCCTTCCTGGCTCCCTCACTTTCTCTCCTCAGACCTTCTCTCCATTATCCTAGTTCACGTCAATATTCCAATTGATATCCTCTGCTTCCAAACTCCTTACCCTCACATCTTCATTTGGTCTCTCCCGATGGACCTCTTCACCCTCCCATGTGAGTGGGCATTCACTTGATCTGGTCTTCACTCATCGTTGTGATATTTCTGATTACTCCAATTCCACATTCCCCCTCTCTGACCATCACATTCTCTCTTTTAACTTATCCCTCTCTCCTTCCCCTCCTCTACCACCTAAGGCCACCATTACTAAGCGTAGCATTGAGGCTATCAACACAGTTTCTTTTCTTCCCTGCTTGACTCGCTTTTCTCCCCTATCCTCTCTCTTCCTACCCTGAACAAGCTGCTTCCCTATACAATGCCTCCCTTACTTCTGCTCTTGATTCTGTTGCTTCAGCAATCTCTACTCACCCTCGAAGATCCACACCTCAACCCTGGCATTCCAGATGCACCAGATATCTGCAAAAGTGTTCACGAACTGCTGAGCGACAGTGGAGAAGGTCACGCTCTAAGGCAGATTTTCTCCATTTCAATGTTATGCTCTCATCCTACAATGCTGCCCTTTTACTCTCTAAACAGTCATAGTTCAAGCACTTCATCTCCTCCCAGTCCTCAAATCCCCAGCATCTTTTCTCCCTGCCCTTGATCTTGCTACCTACTTTACATCTAAAGGACATCATATCTCACCAGTCTCCCAGCACTACACCTCCTACTTTCCCGGATCATCCTTTCCCCTTCCATTTTACCTACTGTGACATCCTTCTCCCCTGTATCTGGAAAGGAAGTCATGGCCCTCATCCGGCCCCCCCCTTCCACCTCCCTCTTGACCCTATCCCTTCACATCTCCTCTGCTACCTCTCCTGCCTGCTCCCATCTTGCCAACCTCAATCTCTCCCTCTCATCTGGCACTGTGCCTTCTGCATTCAAACATGACCTTGTCTCCCCCATTCTTAAAAAACCTACCCTTGATCCTAACACTCTCGCCAACTACCGACCCATCTCTCTCCGCCCTTTTGCCTCCAAACTCCTTAAGCGTATTGTTTACAACCACCTTTCCACCTTTCTTTCCTCCCACTCTCTCCTTGACCCTTTTCAGTCTGGCTTCCATTCTCTCCACTCCACTGAAACTGCCCTCACAAATGTCAGCAATGACCTCTTTGCTGCCAAATCCAAAGGCCACTACTCTCTGCTTATTCTCATTGACCTCTCTGCTGCTTTCGACACTGTTGACCACCCTCTCCTACTGCAAATCCTTCACTACCTTGGTCTACGTGATACTGCCCTCTCCTGGCTGTCCTCCTACCTCTGACCGATCCTTCTCTGTCTCCTCATGATTCCTTTTCCCCTCCACATCCTCTTACAGTATGTGTTCCCCAAGGTTCTGTTCTTGGACCACTCCTATTCTCCCTCTATACGTCCTCTCTAGGTGAACTCATCAGCTCTTTTGATCTCCATTATTATCTCTATGCCAATGATACTCAGATCAACCTTTGCTCCCCTGAGCTGCCCCCCTCTCTCCTCACTCGTATCTCCAAATGTCTCTCTGCTATATCTTCCTGGATGTTCCAGCGATTTCTTAAACTTAATATGTCTAAGACTGAGATGATCATCTTCCCACCCTTTATCGCCTCTATCCATAAAGTGTGCTGTCTTGGAGTTATCCTGGACTACTCCCTCTCCTTCAAACCACATATCCAGAACCTCTTACAGTCCTGTAGTTTCCATCTCAAAAATATTTCGAGGATCGGACCCCCTCTCACCCAGAATGCTACTAAAACCCTAATATACTCACTGGTCATCTCCAGATTGGACTTCTGTAACCTCCTCCTTCCTGGCTCCCCAACTCCCATTTCTTTCCTCTCCAGTCTGTCCTCAATGCTGCCACTCGACTAATCTTTATCTCTAAACGCTCTACATCTGCCTCCCCTCTCCTACATGCCCTCCACTGGCTCCACTTCCCTTTCAGAACCCAATTCAAGGTTCTCACACTCGCTTACAAAGCCATCACACAATCCTCTCCCATTTACATCTCTGACCTCATCTCCTTTCACTCTCCTGCCCACCCTCTTCGTTCAACAAATGCACGCCGCCTTTCATGTCAACTGATTACTTCGTCCCACTCCCACCTCCAAGATTTTGCCTGTGCTGCTCCCCACCTTTGGAACTCTCTCCCTCTCCCCATCAGACTCTCAACCTCTCTACAATCCTTCAAACGGGCTTTCAAGACCCACTACTTCATTAAAGCCTTCCAGCTCTCATCCTAACCTGCTAATCCATGCTCCCTCCTCCCTGTTTACCCAATCTGTGTCACACCTGTTTATCTGCCCCTCCCCTTTAGAATGTAAGCTCTTGTGAGCAGGGCTCCCTACCCTCTTGTGCTTCTCCTTACTTTATTTCATCTACTTCTTACTCCCCACTAGGGCACCTAACACTTGGTTGCTTATGCTCTGGTGCTTATTTGGGTATTATGGTCACCAATGTAGCAATGTATACTATACATGTCCTTGTCCTGCATTGTATTTGTATTGTACTGTTAGTCACTTTTTTGGTTATGTACTTGTAACGTGCTGTGGAAAACTTGTTGCGCCATATAAATACATTATAATAATAATAATAGTGACCACAGATGCCAGTCTGCTGGGATGAGGAGCAGTGACTCTAGAGCAGGCATGTAAAACATGCAGCCTGAATAAACATTATATGAGGCCCGACAGTGTGGGCACACATATATTTAATATGCGGCCCACACCCCTGCCACGTTCAGCTCCAATTGGGCAGTGTTTACTTTATTTAAAGCTGACTTATGACAATTGTATTGGAGATGGTCTAGGCACAGGTTTTAAGCATGCTTGTATCTGCATGGTAACTATATATTAACCGGAAATAAATTTGTTTACTATGATAAGTATTTCACACAAGCGAGTTTCATTAACTATTTTAGCCGGTGGTGCTCCCCTAGAGTCAGTAAATCATAGAAAATTGTAAAGTAGAAAAAGAAGACTCTTAGTTGGGGGCACTCTTGTACGTTTAAAACTTAACTTTTATTTGATCTCAGCAAAGATCAGACTTAACTACTCACATACACAAAATCTGGTGTTCTGTAGAAAAAGATAAATCCAATTTTCTTCTCAAATCAGAAACAGCAGAAATAAATACAAATATATTAAATCAGAATCCTTGAGTTGCATTGATACGTTATTAAGATATCCAGCACTTTTCATAGTCTGTATCTCTCTCTTATTGAAAAAAACAACATTAACATGCAAGACCTTATTTCAGAAATCACTTGGTAACAGTTAGCTCGTGTTTATGATCATTATATTATGCTTTTAACTTTGTGTCTTTCGATTCCTCAGTGGACCCAAAAAACACACAATTTGCACGAGCGCAATATTCCAGTGATGGTCAGTGAATGGATATAACACACAGTATATTATGATTAAACGTGGTATGAGAATAGTTCTGAAAAGCGCCTGTGTCTCCCTGAAGTAGTGATCTACTTTTAATCACTTGTCTGTCGGCAGAGGTGATCAATGAGAGTCACCTACTCCAATACAGATGATCCAAAAGATTTCCTGCATCTACTGTCAGCTCCCAGAGATGGAGCTGATGAGATTACAGAGAGAAGTATATATTTTGATCCGGCACTGGACTGAAATAAATAATATTTTTGAAAAATAATTATCAAAAACCAAATAGGTGCAAATAGTAGATTGAATAAATCAATCTATTTGTATGCTAAGTTTGGCTGCACTCCCAGGAATAAAGTAAAACTACTTAAAATAAATTATTTTAGCAAAAGCCAAAAAGAAAAGAAGAAATTTCTTTTTTGGGGAGCACTCATTAGTAAAATAAATAGATAATATAACAAGACAATGTATATGGAAATATGATCTGCCTTAAAACATACCTTTTATTACTAATTCTAAAATATAGGGCAACTGGGCTCTCTTGAGAAAGTGAGTCCACCCGAAACAACACTTATTATAATAATAATTTATTACGCTTCAAATTGGTTACACAATGGCGAAATAATTGAAATAAATGAAGCATGTATTATGTGCTGATATCTGGTAGCTAGAGAGACAAAATTAATACATTAATCAGATAATCAAATAATCTTTCTTAGAAAGTCCTTATGCAGGTACTTCATAATGGCATACTAATCAGAGTAATTGACTCTATTGTAATGATTCCATATTATTGCTGTACTCAATATAAAGACATTGGTGGCCATATGTGTTGGCACAATCATGACCTATCTGTAGAACCTCTGAAACATGATTATTGATGGATATATCCAAACTTCAAAATGCTGCAGTCATTAGTACGAAAATATGAAGCAAAGATCACAATTTTCAACATATTACAGTTATATATATAAGGGATTGCAACATATATAATCAGTGCATCATATGAAAACATATCATGTCATATTCATAATTTCTGGTCATGCTGGGATTAAAGATATAGATGGTGAAAAAGTACAGCACACAGATGCCCTGGCACCTTCTGCTTTCCAGTCTCTCCAGAGAGAGGAGGTACTGGATGAGAGAGGGGCCGGTTGCTGTGCTGACAGAAACAAAAGGAATGTGCAGGCTATCACTAACATGCCTGGTGTTAGGTGACTGCTGATATCATAAATGGGACATTGCTGCAGTCAGATTCGCCATGTGAGGACTGCCCGCACTGAAAGGATATACCTGCAAGTAAGTGTGAAAGTCTCCTAAAGCTCCAGATAAGTAGTTCCCCGTGTGTCAGATGGGAAGAGATTTGGCAGGACATGCGTTTCGCCGTGTAGGCTTGTTCACCTGTGATCACGGCGCCTACACGGCGAAACGTGCATCCTGCCACCTCTCTCCCCGTCTGAAAATATCCAATATATGTCGAAAATCTCTACTGCATATGGCAATATCAGGGCCGCAACTAGGGGGGGCTGAAGGTGCACGTGCACCGGGTGCGCCGCTGTACCCGGTGCCAGTGACCTCCAGCCCGGCGCTGCAGAGAGGCTCCAAGGCGGACGTCCGCTGGTAATATTTATTATCAGTGGGCGCCCGGCTCCTTCTCTGCAGCGAAGCAGTGTAGCCGGAGGCTGGAGTTCTCTCCCGAACTCCAGCTTCCGTCTCTCCCCACGGGCACTATGGGGGAGACGTCATGACGTCTCCCACATAGTTCCGAGGAGCAGCCGGCAGACCGGACGCGACACTGGATGCAGGAGCAGGGTTCAAGGTAAGTATTTTTTTTTTAATAAGCTGCTCTACAGGGGCATTATTATGGGGGCATGGGCATTATCACATGAGCATTACTATGGGGGCATGGGCATTACCACAGGGGCATTACTATGGGGGCATGGGCATTACCACAGGGGCATTACTATGGGGGCATGGGCATTGACACAGGGGCATTATTATGGGGGCATGGGCATTACCACAGGGGCATTACTATGGGGGCATGGGCATTACCACAGGGGCATTATTATGGGTGCATAATAATGAGCGGCATTACTAATGGGGCATGAGCACTACAGGGGCATTATTATGGGGGCATGGGAATTACCACAGGGGCATTACTATGGAGACATGGGCATTACCACAGGGGCATTACTATGGGGGCATGGGCACTACATGGACATGACACTACAGGAGCATTACTATTGGGGCATTAGCACTACAGGGGCATTACTACTGGGGCATGGGCACTACAGAGGCATTACCACAGGGGCATTATTATGGGGGCATGGGCATTACCACAGGGGCATTATTATGGGGGCATGGGCATTACCACAGGGGCATTAATATGGGAGCATGGGCTCTACAGGGGTATTACTATGGGGGTATTAACATATGGGCATTACAATATGGGCACTACAGGGGCATTGCTATGGGGCATTACTATGGGGGCATTATCATATGGGGACTACTACAGGGGCATTACTATATGGGCACTACTACAGGGGACATTACTATAGGGGCACTGCTGCAGGGGGAATTACCAGGAGGGGCGCCAAATTACTGTCTTGCCCCTGGTGACAAAAATCCTAGTTTCGGCCCTGGCAATATGCAGTCCTAATATTTCATAAAAGGCATCAATTTCAATAATATGACTGTTTTCTCCTTATCCTTCTACCTATACTTATTGCAGGCAACTGGTTAATGTATAAAAGGCATATCAGATGAACGCACTTGTAATTTTGAAAGCATAATGCTATTCATACAGCAATACAGTACAATGAGTTTACAAGTAGAAATAAACAACAAGAGGCAGAGGAAAAATGAAAGAAAGCCTCTGTTCTATTCAGGTCCAGCAGAGTTTCCTCAGCATGTGTAATACTTTACAGTGAATGCTCAGTATTCAAAGCTGGACACCCTACTAAGAGGCACAGACATGTAACACTCCTTGCAGATATGGGGAATGATTCCCTTGGTGAAGATAATCCTCACTATCTGCTGAGTGTTAACGTGGAATGATAGAGTTAAAAGTTACCAGTTACACTCGATGTGTGTATCCTGTCAGGAGATATGTAATCAGCTGCTGCGATGCAGGGAGCCAGTATGCGCACTCCGGAACATCCCTCTGTCTGACCAGCGTACGTTTCACCCTAAGGCTTCCTCCTGGCTCCGTGTGTGTCCTCGTGGACTTCTAAAGTATATCCGGAAACTAATTATCCTCAATTGGTAAGTGGGTGTTAAGCTCTGATTAGTCATCATTAGTAGTCATCTGTAGTAGAGATTTTCGACATATATTGGATGTTTTCACCTTTATAAAGATAACCTTGAAATCACAATACTGATCTAATCTGAAGATTTATCTGATCTGTGATATCCATATAAATTGCCAATGTGTTAATTCATTTTTCCTATCTCTTCTCTTGCTTGTCTCTCTGTAATCTCATCAGCTCCATCTGAGGCAGCTGACAGTAGAAGCAGGAAATATTTTGGATCATCTGTATTGGAGTAGGTGACTCTCATTGATCATGTCTGCCGACGGACAAGTGATTGAAAGTAGATCACTACTTCAGGGAGATACAGGCGCTTTTCAGAACTATTCTCATACCACGTTTAATCATTATATACTGTGTGTTATATCCACTCGCTGACCATCACTGGAATATTGCGGTCGTGCAAATTGTGTGTTTTTTGGGTCCACTAAGGATTCAAAAGACACAAAGTTAAATGCATAATATTATGATCCTATATACGAGCTAACTGTTACCAAGTGATTTCTGAAATAAGGTCTTGCATGTTAATGTTGTTTTTGTTCGATACTGTAAGAGAGAGATACAGACTATGAAAAGTGCTGGATATCTTAATAACGTATCATTGCAACTCAAGGATTCTGATTTAATATATTTGTATTGATTTCTGCTGTTTCTGATTTGAGAGGAAAATTGGATTTCTCTTTTCCTACAGAACACCAGATTTTGTGTATGTGAGTAGTTATGTCTGATCTTTGATGAGATCAAATAAAAGCTAATTTATAAACGTACAAGAGTGCCCCCAAATAAGTCTTCTTTTTCTACTTTTCCATTTTTTATTTAAAGCTGGCAATGCTGGTCTCTGAAGCGATCAGAAGCCTGTGATCACTTCAGAGGCCAGCGTTCCCAGTGATGCAGTTTCCCGCAATGAGAGGAGCCTACGTCTGCTGCTCTGGATCTAATTAGATCCAGTCAGCGGCAGCGTCTACACGGGACGGTGGGAGTGAAGACAGCGTGGACTGGAGCAGAGCCCAACGGCTATCATGAAGAAAAGTAAGTACTGCACAGGTTAGTGGGGCCTGTTCTATACTGGGAGGGGGCACAGCATAAGGGGCACTACTGGGGGCACAACATAAGGGGCTCAGCATAAGGGGCATTACTGGGGGCTCTGCATAAGGGGCATTCCTGGGGCACAATATAAGGGACATTACTGGGGCACTACATAAGTGGCATTACTAATGACATTACTGGGGGCTCTGCATAAGGGGCATTACTGGGGGCTCTACATGAGGGGCATTAGTGGGGGCACAACATAAGGGGAATTACTGGGGGCACTGCATAAGGGACACTACTGGGGACACTACTAGGGACATTACTGGGGGCTCTGCATAAGGGGCATTACTGGGGGCTCTGCATAAGGGGCATTACTGGGGGCTCTGCATTAGGGACATTATTGGGGACTCTGCATAAGGGGCATTACTGGGGACCCTTCATAAGGGGCACTACTAGGGACATTACTGGGGGCACCACATAAGGGGCATTACTGGGCACTGAATAATGGGCACTACTAGGGCACTGCATAAGGAGCATTGCATAATGGGCACAAATTCAGGGGGTATGCATAAGGGGCAGAGGGGCACTACTACAGGGGACACTGCATTGGTTTTTATAATAAACCTTTCAAAATTGCATATAAGACTTTTTTTTGTTGTTGCGGCCCAGACCTTGAATATTCGGCCTGATGGTATTTTGAGTTTTACATGTCTGCTCTAGGAGGTAAATTTACTAAGATTCGAGTTTGGTCACGTTCTTTTTTTTTATCTCGATTTGCATAGCTGAATCTCAGGTGATTTTCCCATTTTTCATCTCGCAAATTTACTACGAAGTGAATTTAGCTGAAAGTGAGTTGGCCGATGGTGAAGCAGATTTAGATATCTCCCCTGAGTAGCAGGTTTAGATGAGATTACTCACCTGAGATTGCAGTGTTTCTCTCTGCAAAACTCTCCTGAGCTAACAGCCTGCACATATCAGTGAGATATGTGAAGGCTGCTTCTGTGTTATACCTGTAAAAGAAGGGTTAAAAAAAATTTTTTTTAAATGACGTAGGATCTCTCCCCACAAGCATAACCAGCCTGGACTAGTCCGCCAGTCCTGGTTCCAAAAATTACGGGGAACAAAATGAGTAGGGTCCCACCATAATTTAGGAACCAGCACCTGGCTGCACTGCCAGTGCTGGTTTTAAATATAGTGGGTGAAAATTGCGTAGGGGTCCCCCTATATTTCAAACCAGCACCAGACCCAAACCAACTGGGGGTAATGCCACAGCCAGGAGACCCTATTATCTGGTCTCCATGGCCAAAGCATTTTCACCCCAAGCCGGTCAGGCCAAACCTGGGATCTCAGGGGAGATGGGGACCCCCCAAAAAAGGGGTCCCCCCTCACCTAAAACCCCAGGCTTGGTCTGAAGCCCAGGGCTCTTCCCTGCACTCCTGGGCTGTGGGTACAGGGGTAATAAAATGTAAAATAGTAGCAAACTATTGTATTTTACAGAGGAACTACAGATGCCAGCATGCCTGCCCTTTTGCACTTGTGGAACTACAAGTGCCAGCAGGCAGCCAGCACCCGTACCCTCACTGTAAAATAAAAAAGACAGTACACACACACCGTATATAGTAGAGCTTTATTACATACCTACCTCACTCACACATACTTACCTACTGCCAGATATTCATGTCCACTTGTCCCCGTAGATCCTGTTTGGAGTACCTGAAAAAAGATCTTATGCTCACCTCCATCCTCGCGCTGGTCTCTGTAGCATCCAGGGGTCTTGGCAAAAAAACAAACCTCTACTAAAGCTCTACTATATATGGTGTGTATGTTCTGTCTTTTTTTAACTATTTATTTTACAGAGGGGGTACGGGTGCCGGCCGCCTGCTGGAACTTGTAGTTCCACAAGTGCAAAAGGGCAGGCATGCTGGCACCTGTAGTTTCACTGTAAAATACAATAGTTTGCTACTATTTTACACTTTATTACCCCCATACCCACAGCCCAGGGGTGCGGGGAAGAGCCCCGGGCTTCAGATCAAGCCTGTGGTTACGGGAGAGGGGGGACCCCTTCATTGGGGGTCCCCGGCTTGGCCTGACCGGCTTGGGGTGAAAATGTTTTGGCCATGGAGACCCTGGCTGTGGCATTACACCCCGGACGGTTTGGGTCCGGTGCTGGTTTTAAATATAGGGGGACCACTACGCAATTTCCCCCCCCCCTTTATTTAAAACCAGCACTGGCCCTGCAGCCTCGTGCTGGTTCCTAAAGTAGAGTGGAACCCTACTCATTTTGTTCCCTGGAATTTTTGGAACCAGGACTGGCTGACCAGTCCAGGGCTGGTTATAGTTTTTGGGGGTACAGTACACATGCAGAAACATACACAAATCACACTGATCTGTGTATGTTTCTGGCAAACTCGCAGCTCAGGAGGGTGAGTGTTTGAAACTTCAATTTCCCTGTGAGTTTGCTGTAGTCTCACCCGAGATTGAAATCTCGAATCTTAGTAAATTTGCAAACAGCATCTTTCCATGAAAAGTACTGAGGGCCTGATTCAGAGCCGTTCGTAAGCGGCCGCTCGTTCGTTCCGAGCGATGTTCGCACATCTGCGCATGCGTATGGGTTGTAATGCGCATGCGCCAACCAGTCAGTGCGGTCGGAAATCGTGTGCTCGCAAAATAGCGAATGCCTGCTAATATGAGTGACAGGATGAGGCGTTTGTGGGTGGTAACAGGGGAAGGTGCTTGAAAATGGGGAGTGGAGATCCGAATGCAGGCGTGCCAAACGGTCAAAATGGGCGTTTAATGGGAGTGCATAATTAACAAAGCAGCGTCATCGACCATGTCACTTGGTTGTCTTTTAGCCTGAACTGCTCGCATGATTGCGGTAGGAAAATGCTACCACAAGAATAGCGAGCAGTTCATACGCCGTTCGATGTACTCGATCAATCTAATAAATAGCGGAGATGACGTATGATGCGAACAGCCAGGGGGCGTTTTTTCAAAATAGCGAGCGCATGTTTCGTTCACTCGTTCAGACATAGAGGCGTCAACAGACCACAAAGAGCGAGCGCTTAATTTAAATATCCGGACCCTTTTTCAGAACGACCGTCCGCAAATAGCGTCCGGCTGTGATTCAGGCCCTGAGTTTGCCCGATGGTGAGAAGATTCGAGTTTGCGATCTCACCCGAGTTTTACAAGTGAGATTAAAGAACTCTCTGTCAAACTCACAAGAGTTTGCCTTTAGTAAATTTGCGAGATGAAAAACAGGCCTAAACTCACCCAAGATTGCAATCTCGACCAAACACGAATCTTAGTAAATTTACCCCTAAATCTCTGACTCAGAACAGTGCTAAACACTTTGTTACAAACTCAGGGGTCAGAGCCATCATGGAGACTTCCTCTAAGAAGAGACCTTCTATCTCAGGGCCTGTCTTTAGTTTAGATGACTTTAACAGGATATTTTGGTGTGTGAGGAAGGGTGTTCACATGTGTTCCTTAAATATGGTGCAGTTTTTATCCTTGTAACAAGATGGTTTTGTCAGTGGTCTTGGACCTGCTTCCCTTAAGCTCCAGATTCAGCCTTGTCAGTTTACTCTCAGATAACTACTGAGAATCAAATGCAGGAGTTTCTGCATGTTTGCTACATTATATTCTGCTGATAAATCCTTGGGAAATGTGATCCTCTCGGTATTGCAGTGGCTACATTTTGAGTCATTGCAATTGATTGATATAAGTAGATAGAGAGCACTTTTCCGTCAAACTTAATTTGACAGGTACCACGCCCATTTCTCCACCCCCTGCCACTCCCACTTTTCCTCCCCTTTTTGATATCGTTTAATATGGTTTTGATATTGAGAGATATTAAAGCCATATAAGCTGATATCTTTTTTGATAGGCTTTTGATATAAAATTTGAAATCAAATGTATATAAATGCGATAGGCCTTGATATAAAATGAGTTCACTGTTTAATCAGACATTGCTGCTGTTAGATGAAGCATCATCAGTAAGATGTTTTGTCCCATAGCCGGTATTGTTGGTAACCCTTCGTGATAGCTATAAAAGTAAATACATCTTTATGTAGCAGGCAGCCATGCCTACGAACAAAAGAAACGGTGCGTCGCGCCGCGCCGCTAATCGGAAAAAGCGGATGAAAAAGGCGTATTACACAGTATTGAACCCCGGCAGTTATAGCGGCTTTGATAAGTATTATAAGGCCAATAAAGACGCGTTTAAAAGAACAGAAATTAAAAAATGGATGCAAAAACAAGACGCGTATACGTTACATAAACCGGCTAGGAAAACCTATAAAAGGAACATGATCTGCGTATCCGATATAAATCAGCAATGGCAATGCGATTTGGTATCGCTGATAGACCTTGCGGAGTACAACGATGGCTTTAAGTATATATTAACTATTATCGATATATTCAGTAAGAGAGCCTGGGCTGTAAGCCTAACGTCTAAGAGCGCAGCAAATGTCGCTAGCGCTTTTGAAAAAATATTTAAGCAGGGCTGCATGCCAAAGAAGCTGCAAACCGACCGCGGTAAAGAGTTTCTAAACAAAATCCTAAAAAAACTGTTAGAAAAATACGATATACATCATTTTACAGCCAACAACGACGTAAAGGCGGCGGTTATAGAAAGATTCAACAGGACTTTAAAAACACGGATGTGGCGCTATTTCACAGCGCAGAATACCTACAGATATATAGACGTTTTACAGGACTTCATATACAGCTATAATAACACGTATCATAGAACGATTAAGTGTACGCCGTGTGATGTAAACGCCTCTAACGCTTTGAGCATTTTTAAGACGACGTACGGCGAATACTTTAAAGCTAATAAAATTCAGCCTCCATTGATGTCGGCGCATGGCTTTAAAAACATAGTTTTAGGTTGTAAACCCAGTATTCTTGTCAGCTTAGCGCCTGCTGTGATCTGGTAAAAGGGCTTATTGTCGAAGGATACGCTGCGTTCAAGCGGATCGTACCATAGTTTTAAACCGCCCTCCAGTTTATGTTGTGCAATTTCTGCATTGATTACCACAAGTAGCGCCTCGATTGTTTCATAAAAACCGGGTTTAATGCACACCCTCGTGATATCCAAGTTCTGGCCACCCCACTTTGTTATTTGCAACACACAATCGTGTATTTCCAAAGTATTCCAGGTGTGGGGGTATTGTATTTCTGTAAGAGCTACCTCCCATTCTCCGTTTAAGTGTATTGGTTTTGCAAGTTTTGTTGTATAGTTAGAAATCTTATTTTGCGGGAATGTGTCCGCCGAGGCATTGCTGGGTAAGGATATGTAGAACGATCTGTCATCCATCTCTCCTTGTTCAGCAGATGTGTTTTATATATCCTTTATCTCCGATGCAGCGACCCAGCTGTTAAATTTTGCGGGGTATCCGCGCCATTAAGCCCTTTAGTGTTCACAGCCTGTATGACGAATATTTCCTCAGAATAATTCTGTTCATAGCCTTTCTGAAATATATCCTTATATTTGGAGACGCGTACATGTGCACCGACGTCTAATTGAGGCTGAATTTTATTAGCTTTAAAGTATTCGCCGTACGTCGTCTTAAAAATGCTCAAAGCGTTAGAGGCGTTCACATCACACGGCGTACACTTAATCGTTCTATGATACGTGTTATTATAGCTGTATATGAAGTCCTGTAAAACGTCTATATATCTGTAGGTATTCTGCGCTGTGAAATAGCGCCACATCCGTGTTTTTAAAGTCCTGTTGATTCTTTCTATAACCGCCGCCTTTACGTCGTTGTTGGCTGTAAAATGATGTATATCGTATTTTTCTAACAGTTTTTTTAGGATTTTGTTTAGAAACTCTTTACCGCGGTCGGTTTGCAGCTTCTTTGGCATGCAGCCCTGCTTAAATATTTTTTCAAAAGCGCTAGCGACATTTGCTGCGCTCTTAGACGTTAGGCTTACAGCCCAGGCTCTCTTACTGAATATATCGATAATAGTTAATATATACTTAAAGCCATCGTTGTACTCCGCAAGGTCTATCAGCGATACCAAATCGCATTGCCATTGCTGATTTATATCGGATACGCAGATCATGTTCCTTTTATAGGTTTTCCTAGCCGGTTTATGTAACGTATACGCGTCTTGTTTTTGCATCCATTTTTTAATTTCTGTTCTTTTAAACGCGTCTTTATTGGCCTTATAATACTTATCAAAGCCGCTATAACTGCCGGGGTTCAATACCGTGTAATACGCCTTTTTCATCCGCTTTTTCCAATTAGCGGCGCGACGCACCGTTTCTTTTGTTCGTAGGCATGGCTGCCTGCTACATAAAGATGTATTTACTTTTATAGCTATCACGAAGGGTTAACAACAATACCGGCTATGGGACAAAACATCTTACTGATGATGCTTCATCTAACAGCAGCAATGTCTGATTAAACAGTGAACTCATTTTATATCAAGGCCTATCGCATTTATATACATTTGATTTCAAATTTTATATCAAAAGCCTATCAAAAAAGATATCAGCTTATATGGCTTTAATATCTCTCAATATCAAAACCATATTAAACGATATCAAAAAGGGGAGGAAAAGTGGGAGTGGCAGGGGGTGGAGAAATGGGCGTGGTACCTGTCAAATTAAGTTTGACGGAAAAGTGCTCTCTATCTACTGATATAGGATTCCTTATTTGGAAAGTTATCTTTTCACTGGATAAATCCTCAGCAAGAATGTCCCCGAAATGCCTTGCCTGGATTGTAGGTCACCCGTCCTTAGTTTTCAAGAAGATATTGTTGTGACACCCCTGAAAGATTCCCTCCCCAGGGAATGCAGGGGTAAACTCCCTGACAGCCTTTCAGTGAATAGCACATGACTGCAGTGTGCTTGGAGGAAGCAGGAGGACTTTAGGACCCAGAGCTGGCTGCAGGAAAACAGCACGTGTAAGTAGAGTCAGCCTGGATTGAGACAGAGATCCCTGAAGTCTGGGGAGAGGACTGGGAGTAGGCAGAGGAGAAGCAGCAGTGTGGAGCAGAGCCGTAACTAACCTTTTTGGTGCCCTGTGACAGAGAGAGCATTGGCGCCCCCGCCCCCATTTTTTAAATAGGGACATAAGGTAGTGCACCTGAAAAAAAAAATAGCCTCATGGGGAAGGGCCAGGCAATGCTGGGGATAAAAAAAGAGGAAGCTACAAGTAAGAATGATAATAAACAGGAAAATTGACAAGTCCAAACAGCGCCCCCTCCCTGCGGTGCCCTGGTCGCACTACCCTAGTTACGGCCCTGGTGACTTCGGTGCCTCAGTTCCCGCGGCCATTCAGTGGGACCATAAACTCACTCGGGACTGTACACAGATACATGGATTTGCAAAGCTGCAGGTGGACGTCTCAATACATCTCCCGGCGGCTGCGAAATTTGCAAATTTTTGCTTAACAGCGGCGTACAAAGACGTAGCAGCGGTGGCGGCATTAGCGTACAACTGCATTAGGCACAATAGCCTTAAAGAGCATGAAAGACACTATTTTCCATTAATATACTGTCCTGTATTAGATCCCATCAGGTCACTGTAATAAACCTTTTTAGATATGGATCATATAGTGGTTTTAGTGGTCCTGTAAATAGTGGTGTTTTTTATATAAATAGTTCTGTGTAGGAAGGATTACACTATGGTTAGTTTTGGATCCTAAAGCAATTTATATATATACTGTATATATATATATATATATATATATATATATATATATATATATATATGTGTATTTAAAGATAACATATTATAAAGTAATACGGTGTTTCAGGTTATTTGTGGGTTACATGAGTGCCACAATTTTTGTGTTACCTCTGATCTTGTGAAAGTCTGCACAGCTTCTATTGTAAAAAAGATACATCTAGTATAAATTCATGTGAAATACTGACTATTAACAATATTATAAATGAAATAGAAATGGTAGGACTCATATTACAAGACTACCACTTATTAAAGCAACAGTATGCATAATAGTAAGTAGGTAAACAACTGAAGGGGAATGCTTATCACAGTAGAGAAAACGCAATGCATTGCTACCAGCTAATAATCATTTCAGTTATATAAGTGACTGACTTTGGCTCATGCTGGTAGGGTCATCGTAGTGCATGCCATATGTGCAGCGAATCATCCGACTAGTATCAATGGAAACCGGCTGTCAGGTTCTTTAGTATATTGGATTTAATTCTGCTCTCTTTTTTGTGTTTGGTCATCAACACGTATTTTACAGACTGATATAAATAAAACAAACGGGGACCTTGTCTGGTACTCATACCATATTCCAGCTTTTGTGCGGTGATTCCACAGACATAAAAAAGTTGTGATGAGTGAAAAGTGATTATATGCTCTGCACTGTATGATGTGGAGCAGTGGTCTTTCATTCAGCATTTACCCTTATTAAAGTTGTGTCCAAAAACCCCAAATAAAATAAAAAGTATTCTTACCAATAGAAGCTGCATCGTTACATGATGGGGTGATGACCATGACCAAAACCAACACAGCAGAAATGACTGTACGAGTCCCCTTCATGTTTACACCATCCATACACACCTCTGTCTTCTAGACTGACACTGTGGTGTCTTTCCCCTCAGTGTATATAATTATCTGTACTATGAGCCATAAAAATCCTCCAATTAACCTTTGGACACCTATATAAATGTGTCAGTGTCATATACGTTATTTCTTCCATGATACTCCCAAGCCAGAGTTCAAAATAAAATGCAGCAAATAGGTAGTTGTGAAATGAGTCACAGAACTTGATTAGATACTGTATCAAAAGACATATATGTGACTACTGTAGTGAATGCTACTTGAGATAACCTAAAACATATATACCATATACAATGCGCATATATCAGTAAAATGGAATGAATGGAAAAAGGTAAATAAAAATGAATAAAATCATAGTGGATTATGTAATAGATGTACCACTCTTGGGTATGTGGTCACGCTCTGATATACGAACGCCTTAATGTATGTATATCAGAGCAGGACCGCGCACCCAAGAGTGGTATCTCTCATAAAATGGCCCCTGTTGTGACAAAAAAGATAGATGGAGAAGGACGTAGGGCGAAACAGATACAGATACAGAAAAGGAGATACAAATCTTCCAGAATAGGCTGTTTAATCTGAATTATTTTGAATGAATAAACTTTTAACTGGATAATACTGTAAGTGAATAAAGCAGATGAACGTTCATCATTGTACAAGTCAATCTTTGGTGAGGCCCTTTGAGTTATGAATTAATTTTGCCATTTGTTGAGATGTACGGTCATTGATAAATAAAGTCATGTCATCTAGTGTATCCAATCATCTTGGTGGGATTTGTCTCAATATACCACGCCATTTTATAAATATAGATAACCAACTAGTTTAAGCACATAGATCACAAAATGTCCTTTAATGTAATTTCAATCTAAGAATGGTCTGATTTTGGCTCTGTGAGAATAAATTGTGCGTAAGTAAATATATTGGGCTCTGCAAATATCTGAGACTATGGGGTATATTCAATTGGGCGCGAGGTTTAGCGAGGCTAAAACCTTGCGCCCCTTGCGGCCAATTTCGGAATCCCACCGGTATGCGCGCTCCCGATACCCGCGGGATTCAATTAAAAAAACAGTGGACGCGGCGCGTAAATTTAAACAAAAAAAAAGTCACTTACCTGCCTGGATCTCCGCAGCTCCCAGTGGCTTCCCCTCTCTCTTCTTACTAGAGAGGGGGCTGCTGGGAGTCCCGGGGGCTGATGGGAGGAGCAAGGGCTGCTGGGAGATGTAATTCTCCCAGCGCCCATTCCGTGGGGCCAAACACACCGCACCGGGGGTCACACACACACTTACCATACATACAGCGCACACACTGACATACTTACCCTGCTGCAGAAGAGCTTGCTCCCGACGCTGGATGCAGAAGAAAATGCCGAAGACAGCGCTTGGGAAGGTGAGTAATTAAGGACTAATTAAGCTAATTGGATACTTAAAATTGCTTAATTAGTCCTCAGGGGGGGTGCCGCAGGGGTGTCAGAGCAAGTCCCGGTGATTTTTCCATAAATCATCGATTTTAGGAAAAATCACGCTTGCTCAGGAGGTGCGTGTAAAAAAAACCTCACAGTGCGTGTTTTTTAAAAAAAACACGCACCTAATAGAATACCAAAAAACCCGCACCTGCAGGAAAAACCTCACAGGTGCGGGTTTTTTGCTATTCTCGCAGACACAATTGGATATGCTCCTATGGGTTAAATTTAATTAGTAAGAATAAATATTTCTCAGTGCCTGAGTCACCTATGGAAGAAGTACCTGCTGCAGTGTTAATAAAGGGGGAAATTTATTGACTTTTCCTCAGCTTGAAAAAGTCCACAGTAGTGGATGAAACACATTGCTGTCCACTATATTGCATTACAAAGACGTCTACTGTGCCCAGCTGCTGCCTTGTGTCCGCTCCTTATTTACTGGCAGGATGATCACAGAGAACGGTAAAAAGCTGCTTCATCGCTCCAAGGCGGCAGGTCCTGCAGTTTGAGCATGCTGCACAGAGATCAAGGACCAGCGCGGCTCAGAATGTGACAGCCGCTTACACACTGCACTGAAGTCCGGACTCAGGACCCGATTCAGACCCAGACACTAAGCAGCGGACGCACGCTATGGGCGATTTTAGCCCGTCTGCGCATACATCGCAGTGCGCGTGCGCAAACCAGTCATTGCGAACAGGAATCGTGCACTCATTGTATACAGACTGAGCGCTACTTTGCATGACAGATAGTGACATTTGTGGTGGTAACAGGGGAAGGTGCTTGAGAATGGGGGAGTGGTGCTGCGGACGCAGGCATGTCTGGGCGTCAAAACAGAGTTTTATGGGTGTGCATAATTAGCATGGAAGTGTCATTGTACGCGTCATTTGGTTGTATTTCAGCCTGCAGTGATCGCAGTGCTTGCGCTGGGGTAGGGTCTACCTCAAGGGCTGCGGGCAGCTCCGATGGCTCTCGATGGTTCTGATTAATCATACACTTCCTGGAGATGACGTGTGCTAAGAAAGAAAAGTGCGCGTCTTTATACTGGCGTGCGCTTGCTCTGCCATCGCTCTCTAAGACATAGAGGGCGTCCTTACACCAGATAGTGCGTTCGCGGAATTTGCATACCGGGACCCTTTTGGCAGCGAGAGCGCAGCTTAGCATCTGGGTCTGAATTGACCCCTCAGTGCAGCGTTATTACAACTACAGTATATGTAGTGCATGATATAAGCGCTCAGCTGGTTCCTCAATATTGGACATCTCAGTTTGTGAAGATCTCAGAAGCTGGTAAATAATACAACCAATTTATATCGAGAACTGTGGATATATGGTCACCTCTATAATATAGGCAGAATCTCTTGTCTATCATCAGACAACTATCACTAATCCTGCTTCCAAACGTGACTTTTTTGTTGGGACACAGTTCTTTTTACAAGACTTTTAATGCTTATGTGTAATAAACCCACAAGCTGTCAATTTATTGCTCTGGATACTGTATGTATCCAAGGGAATGGGTATGAAGTCCCGGTGGCTGAATAGACGCCGGTTCATATCCCGATGCCAGCAGCCTGAAGGGAGAAGATCCCTAACCCCCCCTTACCACACCCTAAACCTAACCCTCCCGGGGGTAGTGCCTAACCCTAACCTCCCCCCGGGAGTGCCTAACCCACCCTCCTAGGGGTGTTTAACCCTAACCTCCTCACCCCCCCAAAACCTAACCCTAACCCCGCTAGGCTCCCTAAACCTAGTCCTCCCCCCTGCGGCTAACGCTAAGGACGCCCCGGACTTACCTCATTCGGGCTGGCGTCCTTCAGTGTTCCGGCGTCGGGATTAAGATAGGCATCAGTATTTTAAGGCCTATCTTAAATCCCTTGTCAGGATTTGGTTGTCGGTATTGAAACTACATCCCGTATCCAAGATGCTGAATTTTAATATTCTGTTTCATGCTGATAATTGGTGTGCTACTCATTTTAGCAACATTGTTAGTCTTCATTATTGTGTCTAACCTATTTTGAAACATGAGTGAATCTGATTGATACTATTAAATTAGAGATTACTTTTCATATATGGTCTTGTCAGTTTACCAGGGCAGTTTTTTTTCTTATTTCTTAAATTTACTAAGTGGCGGCTTTGTCAGCGTTTTCAGCTCGCTAGTTTGTCATTCCGCTGGAAATAAATGACTGCATATTGACTGTTCAGAGCTTCAGAACAGTCAATCTGATTAGTTAATAACTATTATTTAGTAGTAATCCATCAGAATGGATGTACTCACACTCTGACCAATCAGAGTGCAGTCATTTATGTTGTGGTCCCTTAGACACCTCAAGCTTCCCTCTGCCCACCCCCCATTAATGTGTATTTTACAAAAATAAATCTTCCTAACTGGAGAACACATTTTTTTTGTGTGGCACGGACGCTCTTCAGTTAAACACACCTGTAAAAGGCAACTCATGTTCCTCTTGATAAATTTGGTACTTTCACTATTTTTTTTATGGAAAACCCACTGCATAGTAAATGTACCCTTATAAGTCTTTATTCTTCTTTACAGCTTCTCTACCCACAACTCCAAGGCATCAAATACAGTATGACAAATCTCTCAAATTATGGTGTAAATTCATTACTAAAAAAAACTTGACATATTTGGAAAGGGCTATAGCTGATAATATATATTGTGATAGGATCACTGGTAAAGTGGTCTGTGGCAGGTACATTTGTCCAAGATTCCTGTCCTATGTGTTCTAAAAAAAAAACAGGAAAAGTCTGTGTTGTGAGCAGACTAGAATGTCGGCTTTTGGAAAAGCCGGTTTGGGACCTGGGGGTTGTGGGTGTGAGGAGAGGGTGGGCTCCACCCTCGGCTACTCCAGGTTTTAGGCCTTTCAGCCTGGTAACAGGTTCATTAGGGCTTCCAGCTGAGAGTGGCCAAGATATGCTTGGTTTGTTTGGGGCTGAGTGTCTCACCTGGGAGAGCAGGCATGCTCAGAGACACTTGGAAAACTAGCAGTGAGTACTGTGCTGTGCTTTTGTTGCTGGTGAGGGTATTAGGCCCTGCCAGGTTCTTGTAGTGAGGGGAATCACTTATAAAGTGAGAGCCCAGACAGGGCTAGGATTTATGTTTATGTTTTCTTTATGTCATTTATGATATTGTACAATAAAGACTGGCGCCGACCAGCTTGTACTCACATCCAGACTGGTGTGCTGTTTCCCGGCTGCTTTGTGTGTAAGGAAGGAGTCCATCTACCCCAGGAGAGGGACCCCTAACCCGATTGAACGTCACAATATAATATGAAATATTCTCCTCTATTACTGTTCAGGACTTGCCTGCTATCCACCATGTTACTTCCCAGGAATGACCAGTTCTTGCATCCAAAATTGTTCTGCATCTCCCGGTGATAACCATCATGACGTATGCACAGTGCGACTTGAGCGCATGCGCAGACTCAAAACATCAGCCACATGCGTCCGGCATCGTCACTGCATCCACCTCTGAATCAGGCCCAGATTGTATAGTCCAAATAAATAGCTCCGTGTGAATTATGTAAATCAATTACACTCTGCAAATACACATTTTTCTTGACACTAAGGAAGGAGAAATAAAAAGGAAATTATTGAACAGAGAAACATTTTAGATTTTCAGATTAAACCCATGTATCCTTGAAATTAAATCATGACACAAATATCAAAGCCATTTTTTAGTGTGGCATTTCCAAGCTCTCATACCTGCATCTACCAGAATTGTCCATGGTAACAGATAAGCGACACTGGCTCAAATCAAATCCATATTCAATGCATGAGGTACCTTATGCATATCCAGCAGGTCAGTGCAGCGTTCTTTAGTTTCCTGAAGGACTGGCAATATGTGGCTTGGTCCGATGAGTCACTGTTCCAGTTGTTACGGGCTGATGGTAGGGTTCAGGTGTACAGCAGACCCCATGAGGCCATGGATCACAGTTGTCAACAAGGCACCGTGCTGCGGGCTGTTGGTGGGTCCACATGGCATGGGTTGGGTCCACCTGATCATGTAATTGACCAGTAACCACTATGTTACATTGCTTGATGACCATTTGCAGACATTCATGAACATCATGTACCCCCACAACAATGGAATATTCTAGCAGAATAATGCAGCATGTTATCAGCCCCAAGTTGTCTAGAATTGGTTCAAGTAGCATTCGGGAGAGTTCCAATGAATGGTATGGCTACCACGTTTGCCCGTAATAAACCCAATCAAGAACTTGCACCCAAGATCCTGCACCAACAATTATGAGGGAGCTGTGGGAAGTTATCCAAGTGGCATGGGTCAACATCTCTCCAGAGTTCTTCTGTCCACTTGTGGATTCGAAGCCACATCGAGTTGCTGCACTTCACCGGGCTATAGGGGTCTTACACAATACTAGGCATCCATCTCACATCTTTCACCACTTCAGTTTGTGTGTGCATATATATTATTTATTTATATATATATATATATATATATATATATTATATACACACTTCTCCTGATAGGCAGCACACTCATTATAACAGAAGTATAATTACCCATGCCTTCCATAGGTAGCCCCAGTATGGAACCCCAACATAAACTGCAGCTAGCTGGGCCACTTTCGTAGGGCCTCCCTGTATTTACCAGAACCAGCACCGGACTTCTTCTAGCGGGGGGGTGATGCCACAGCCATGGGAGCCCTTTCACCGGGTCCCTCAGCCACAGCATCACGAGTGACCGCTAGTCAGCCCAGTCCAGGGATCCCTGGGGAGCTAGGTGCCCCCCCAATAACCACTGTTTTCCACCCATCTGCATTACTTTGGCAACCCCCGCTGTACTGCTTAACCTTCCCTCCTCTACACGCCTTTGTGTCTCACCTATCCATGCTGCTGTGTCTCCTCCCCCCATCCACACCACTTTTATCCTATCTGCACAGCTCTATTTTCTGCTTTAACAATTAAAAGATAACAGTTCTCTTATATTGAGATCAGCAGATAAAGGAGGAGGAATTATTATTCAGGATAAAATTTGCTATATTTGTGAAGCCAAAAGACAGTTATGCGACAATAAATATTACATTATTTTGCCTAAAGATCCCACCGCAAATTATTGTCGAGAATTTGAAAATATGTTGGTTGAAGCCAAGAATGAGAGCGCGATATCTGAGGAAGAGTATACATTTTTATATTGTGCACACCGCATCACTCCAATTTTTTATCATTTACCAAAAATTCACAAATCACTTACTTCACCTCCCGGGCATCCTATTATTTCAGGTATTGGTTCTATCACTTCTAATTTGTCACATTTTGTTGATGTTCACTTACAGAGTCACGTCGTTAATTTAAAATCACATCTGAAGGATACAAAACAATTTTTACAAAAGATTTCAGAAGTAAGTTGGACAGAGGGGTGGGAATTACGTCCAAGCATTGTATACTAATATTCCTCATCAAAATGGATTGGATATTGTTAGATACTATCTAGAAACTGATGAAAGTTTATCAATAAAACGATGTGACTTTGTATTAAATTCTATATTATTTATACTCACTCACAATTATTTTTTATTTGAAAACACTTATTATTTGCAAGCACTTGGGATGGCCATGGGGACCAGGTTTGCGCCGAGTTTTGCGAATCTCTATATGGGCCATTTCGAAGATGAGTTTATTTGGAATGGCCCGTATAGAGATGACCTGGTCCTCTATGGCCATTTTATTGATGATTTATTTATTATTTGGAAAGGGAGACAATCACTTGCGCAAGATTTCGTTCATTATTTGAATAATAATAAGTATAATCTTACTTTTACTCACAACTTTAATTTTGACTCTATTAATTACTTGGATATCGCGCTCTCAATACGAGATGGTGTCATGATTCCTTCAAATTATGTTATACCCGTAGGTGCAAATAATTATTTGCACTACAAAAGCGGACATTACAAACCTTGCATAGAGAATATCCCAAAAAATCAGGTATTAAGATTGAGACGGAATTGTGCTGATAATGATGATTTCTATATTCAAATGGAGGAGATGATGACACACTTTAGAAGAAGGGGTTATCCTGAGTATTTATTAGAAAGTGCGATAGACTATGGCAAATCAATTAATAGAAGGGAACTTCTTGTGAACCGAGAGGATAGAGAACCTAAATTGAAATCCGATTACAAAGAAAGATTTCTAAATAATGGTGTTACATTTATCTCCAGATTTAATGTAAAATCAAATAGTATTAAGAAAATCATATATAATAATTTTCCAATTTTATTACAGGATCCTATATTCAAAAATTGTATCAAAGACAAACCTAGAATTATGTTCAGAAAGAATATGAATCTTAAAAATGTGTTAGCACCGAGTGAACTTGCTTCGAAGAAATGTGATAATGATACCATATGGCTACCTCCTAAACTTTGGGTAGTTATAAGTGCAATAGATCCATCTGTTTGACGTGTAAATACATGTTAACTAAAGCTAAAAATATTGTTTCCACTGTCAATGGAACAGTATTCCCAATCAAACATTTCATGAATTGTAGTGCTCCAATGTCCGTGCTCCCTACAGTACGTAGGCCGTACCACTAGGTCAATAAAAACCAGGTTTAGGGAGCATAGACGGAATATTATTAATAGGGTACATACACATAGTGTAGCAAGACAATTTTCTCAATGTCATGATGGTAACCCACAAGGTTTGACAGTGGTAGCAGTAGAACATTTTGGATTAACCAAAGGAGGTGGTAATCGGTTTCGTAAACTTTGTTAAGGAGAGTCAGCTTGGATCTTTAAATTGGATACACTGAGCCCCAAAGGGCTTAATGAAGCATTAGATTACATGTCGTTAGACTAATCATCATTTCAGTAGGTATTTTGATTCTCATTTATTGGTAGATGCCTATTTGCCACTCGCACTTTGGGGTGATGACATTTAGTACAGTTAACATATCCAACATCATTTAGCTGAATGGTTTACCCGTTCAATATATACGGGCCATTTAGCAGTATTTGATATTAGGATATTTATATGTAGTTCTGACACTATTCTATCACCTCCTCTGCAGATGGGAGTGAGGAGATTTCATTGCAGTGCGAGGGACGTCGGTCGCCGCACTCCTTTTGAAATATCCTCCAGTATATGTAGAAGTTATTCATTCTAGGTTTGTATATTCAAAACAGACCATTAGATACGATTTGTTGACTAACACCATACTATATGTACATTGGATCAACTAGGTTATGCTATTTATATAATTATATATTGTTAGCTAGATTAGGTGAATTACTTATATTAGTTTAGATACCCTTATTGCAATACCATCTTTAGAGTCTATTCCTCCTTTTTCCTCCCATATTCCCCTTCACATCATTTCCTATAATCTAATATGTTTGAAAGATATCATTCTCATAACATGTTGTGTTTAAAGCTGAGTCTCTCTTTCTTTTCATTCTTCTCTTCACTATTTTCTATATATTCAAATGTGCTCCAGAGATAATATTCTTAACGCATGTAGGTATGTGTCATTCTTTAATAAAATTATATGTTTATGTGTATATGTATAATAATATAAACCAATTAATTATTTACTATATATTTACGAATGTTCTTTAAATGGAGATATTTAGTCTAATATGAGAGACCTGGAGTAGTAATAAATATTAACATTATTAACATCTTTAATTCAGCTTAATAATAATATTTTTTATATAATATATATATATATATATATTGATAGAAATAATTGTTTTAAAAAATCAGTCTATATATATATATATATATATATATATATTTTTTTTTTTTTTTTTTTTTTTTAATATGTTGAACCATAGAAGAATCTTTATATCTTTATATTTATATATATATATATATATTTCCATATACAGGTGTTCACATAATCTCTTTTCCTCTTTTTACTACTTGATGTTTTAATTGAAGGGAAGAGGGTAACTCATATGTATAGAGTTAAGCAATCAATTAAGTCAATCCTGGAAGTTTAAAAGGAGACCAAATAGAGGCATGTCTTCAGTCTTGAAAAAGTCCTAATCTAATATAGGACGAAATGCATTGACCAGAGCCACCAAGTGCTTTCCAGGAGATCCAGGATATTTTACAACCCAAGTTTTCATTGTCATCGCTTTGGAATTGTCCCTCATTAAGGACGCAGCGACGGCTGTTGAGAATCAACACACCGCTACAGCCGCTGAAGCGGCATTTGCTTAGCAAGTTGCTGATTATCCAGCCAGAGTCCAGAACTGCTCTAACACAGGCGTGCTTGGGAAAGGAGCCGCTGGAGGACTTATTGCCCAGCAAGCCCTACCGCCACATGTATAGCGGGACTTGCCGATCAGCTGACTCTCAGCGTACACTTTGTTTGGAATTCATCTAGCGGCTGGAGCCGCCGCACTGCTACATGTGTCTGGGGCAGGAGTCACTGGAGGACTTATCGCCCAGCAAGCCTTGTATGTATTTACATAGCGGTACATGCCGATTGTGTCTGCAGTATTCACTGGAGGATTAGAAGAGCATTCCATTTAGTGCTCTCGATGTGTATACAGAGCTGATACCACTGCATCCCATGAGACCTACACAATACCCATTTGGATATCATTTGACATGATTGTGAATATCTCCATGGGATCGTATGTATAATACTAGCATGGCCACGCTTAGAGTACTTATTATTGGTTACTAAGAGATTAAGTGAATCCTTGTATTTTATATTGGCAGCTGGGATGCCAGCACCTTTTTATTAAGTTCTCATTAATATGCGTTCATCTATTGTGATTTTATTTAGCTGATACCATTCCCACCAGATTTATTGTTATCTGAGAAATAGTTATTTATTGTATTGTGACTATATATGTGTATTCCTTGGATATTAAATAGAGGATTTTATTTATCCAGTCTCCCATTCATTTGAACAGAGAGCACTAATGCGATCAGTTGTGTGTATTGACACTTAGTATCACCATCCAACTTGCGCAGTAGCTACACAGTTTGTTGCTTTCAGGTGGATTCAAAAAAATTTTTGGTCTTAGCTAGATCAACGTTTGCTACTAGCTAGCAGGTGGACTATTCCTGGTATTTATTTTTGAGCGCTGGGTATTGTAGTTTGTCAACTACATATAATTATATCCCTATTTTCTGCTTTAACCTCAGTTGCATAGACGGCAATGAGCACACAATTCTGTGAATTAGCAGCTCCACCATTTTGTGAGTGACAGCAATCTCTGTCTGTGAGAGTGCTGAATCTGCAGTTAACCACAGGGTGTGATGGCATACCATATCTGTATTGCGCATGGAACATGTCCATTAAGGCATCAGCCTTAATGATTGTAATTTCAATGCTTTTTGGAGTTTTAGTGGCAGAAAAGCAATAGGTTTTGTGAATTTTCAGATCATGTCTAAGCAGCCTTAATGGGGGGGGGGGGGAGGGGAGGGAGAGAGAGAGAGAGAGAGAGAGAGAGATGTGGTGGCGCTCAAATAAAAAGTAATAAATCAAAAAGTGTATAATAATTGATAAACATAAGTGATACTTCTCATGTGAATAAATGAGTGGCTGCTAATTACACAGTACAAACATGTGCTGGTGTACACATTAAAGAACGAAATAGACAACGTGGAGTGTAACATAAGCGCCTAACTGTATCAAATTAATTGTGATATAGTAACACGTGCAGAGTTAAAGAAAAAAACGACACTACTTATCTGGTAGTGAAAGCTTCGGTCACATGACCACCATGGGAATAAATAATATGTAGAAGAAAGAAAAAATTCAACATAGTGTATACTGTTTTCAGTGATTCATAAATATTGCTGAACACATCTTCATTAGGAACATATTAGTCCCAAAAAAAACATCCACTTCACAATATATGAAGATTAAAAATCATTTAATTACACAGAAAACAGACAATGGCTAAAAAACAAATGTACAAGATGTATGACAAAAAAAGGCTAATCTGTCCATAAAATTGTACTCAGGTACTGTAGTCCCAATGCGTTTCGTCTAGTGACTGTGCAAGCAAAGGATTTGATAAGTCCTGAGTTTTTCCAACAGATTGAGAACATTATGCCTCTTAGTGAAGTTGGCGGTATAGAGAGTAGCCTGCCTGTGAATGAGCTGGCATTGTGTGTTAGATACTGCTGCTGCTGTAGGTGATACAACCATCCAGTGGGCTGTCACAGTCCGATTAATATTTAGTTTGGCCAGTTCCACTTAGCAATTCACATATTTGTAGTTAAGTGAATAGTCATTACAATTGCATTTTCTTGGCCAAGAATAAAAGTTTTTTTTTTTAATGTCCTGTTACAGGTGCTATTCTGGTAAAATGGAATCGAGGTTGAATTTGGTAGTGGGGCTGGGGATATATGACCTCAACTAATTGTCTAAAACTAGATGCATTGATGGTGGTTATTGGACACAGATCTAATGCTAACATAGCCGTCATGGCTTTAGTGATCTGCTGTGCAACAGGATGGTGGCTGTCGTACTTGGTTCCGCTTGCAAATGCTTGTTTGAAACTACTAGTCTTCTTGGTCCGCTTCTGTGATGAAGATTTACCCCCAGCAGCAGCAGGCCTAGCATGTATGGATACTTATTGGGAATTCTGGATAGTGGAGGAGTCAGATAGCCTTTGCAAATTGGACACAGGAGGACTACATCCGATCATCAATGAGAAGGTTGATAACGAAAGCAGTGGAGATTGCATGTGCTGAGATCTATCCAAGCTGCTGGTAGCTGATGTTGGACTGCTTGTTATTTATTTTACAGGATTTTTCAGATTTTGATAAATAATTTACATGAATTCGCTGCAAATTACATAATAGGGAGGAGGTGCCAAGATGGTTAACATACTTATCTCTACTTACTTTGGCCTCACAAGTGGGGCAGATGCTTTGCCAAATGTTGTTATTCCACTTGAAAGAGGTGGCTTTTTTGGTCTTAAGCCCAGGCATGAAAATGTCTTTTTTTATAACTGATAAGAACTGCTGCCACTAGTCGCTGACTTATACCTCTTTTACACTGGAGCTAAAACCCGGAGTATTGTAGGGTTAATCCAGGTAGCTCCTTGGTGTAAAAGGGGAGAGGGTTGGATTGCCGTGTCGAGTGACCCGGCAATCCAACCCAGGTAACTAGCAGGGTTTAACATGGGAGTAACCCATGAAACCATGCAATGTGAATGGTGTGCTCAGGGTCATGATGACCTGGAGCGCGCCGCATGCCGGCCGATTGGTCTGGCTTCAATGGCGCTTGGAGATGCATAGACCCGGCTCCAGTGTGAATGTCGCTGACTCGGGAATATCCTGGGTCGGCACCGGCTAAATTCTGGGTCTGATACGGATTGGAACCCTGTTCCAACTCCAGGTCAGACCCAGAATTTAGGTGTAAAAGTGATATTACTGTGACACAAACATACTCCTAATTTTATAAACTTTTTCTTGTCCAACACATTCATCATCAACATCCTCATTAGCATCAGATACACAATTATCCCTCTCATCATGTTTCACAGTAGCAACCTTAATTTATAAGTCACCATCATTAGTTTTACTACTACTCATCCTCACATTTTGCACAGAGGGTGCAGAAATGGTAGAAGGATTACAGTGTCAGAAATGTCAGACTTGCACACAGCATTCGTGGACACCTGTGGACTCTCCTCAGGTATCTGTGAAATTTGTGTCTCTACAGCCTTAGTGTTCTTTTGTGCACTGATTTGCCTGTTTTAAAAGTGACACATTTAAGGGGCAATTCAATTGATCAGCCGCCAGCTATTTTATAAAGGCGCCTAATGGAGCAATTCAATTGTTGCTCCATATGAGCACGATAGCTGCCGGCATTTCTGCTCGCACCCTCAGGAGGGCGAGAGCAAAAATGTGCGAGAAACCTGTGGTTAGGGTGCCCTAACCAGATCTTTAGATGGCTTTAGCCATTTTACATGGCTAAACTGGCCTACTAAGGTGTAAAGAGGGTGATAATTAATGAGCGCCCACAATAATTGTAGTGCAAAACTGGGCATTATCGCCGCCCATGCAACAAATGAATCGCCACCAGATGGAGAAAAGTGTGATAAGTCTGAAACTCCAACATTTGGGCATCCAAAGCAGATTGGGTTAGCTGCTATATGTGACTAAAGCCCGTGCTCTTGGATGTGCACACAAGGCATGGGCGCCAAAACTGAGAAACAATTAAATTGCTCCATCGGGCACCCATTGTGTTTGGGCACAATGAGAAGGTGTTGCATGCGAGGTTACAGAAGATGTCTGACTGTTTGGCCCCACCTTCCGCAATAAGCATTCTAGTGCATGAAACAGCAGTAGTAGGACCACCACTAGCAAAGAAAGGCCATGGTATGAGCCTTTCTTGCCACTACATGTGGTACATGGCATGTTTGCAATTTAAAATTTTTCGACAGTAAATTTTCCTTAATAAGAGGTAGTGTTTTCTTTATGATTGTGAAATAATGTTTAGATTTGAGGTGCCCTTTACCTCCTTTAGAAGATGTTGAAAAAGAACTATGATTGGCAGCCAGGGTCGAAACTAGAAGCTTTGTCACCCGGTGCAAGGCAGTAATTTAGCACACACCCCCCCCAGTGTCTCTGATGTGCAGCCCCACCCCCTCGTGGGCACATTTTGGGGGTGGTGGCTGGCTGCATGACCCCATGGGCAGGGGCGGATCTAGACTTTTCTATTAGGGGGGGCGAGTTAATGATTAATTCTAACTCCTCCTCTTTCCTGTACTGCCACCTCCCTTTTTGGTCCCAGCTCCTCCCTTTCACATGTTTTTTTTTGTTGGTCACATTGTAAAAATAAATCAATGTATGTTTAAGTACCCCCCACCCCCATGACCCCCCCTTGTGGCATCCGCGGGACCCTTCTCCCCCCCTTTACTTTCACTTTCCACCGCTGCTCCGGTGATGTTCTCCCTTCGGGCTTCGGTCAGCTGCTCTCCCATCCCGCACTGTTAAATGCAGCAGCTGACCAGGGTCACAGTGCAGGAGCCGGGAGTCCAGCTGACTGGAGGGAGGACATCACCGGAGCCCCGATCTTCGGTCCCTGGACAGAGGTAAGGTTTTTTTTGTTTTTAGCAGTGATCAGCATGTGGTCTGTTTAGACCACACAGCTGATCACTGGGATGGTCTAAATAGCTGATCACAGGGTGTGAGGAGCTGGCTGTGACCTCTTCCTCCCCGCATCCCGGGTGACAACCTGTCACTGACACACCCCCTGACTGGAAGACAGGAGCACACTTACACAGCTCCGATCATAGCACAGCCATTATCAGCTCTCTCCTCAGAATGATGCAGCATAGAGAGATGATAAAGATTGGACAAACTGTGCTAGGTGGGCGATCGCTCCAAACGGGATCGGTATGAAATACCGCCGGCCCTCTGGCCAGCAGTTCGCATCCCGGCAGTGGCAGGACAACAGAAGCAGTGGAAGCCCGACAGCGCTGGAAATCCCGAACGTCCTGAGGTAAGTAAAAACTAACCTAACCCTAACCCTCCTTAGGGGTGCCTAACCCTAACCTCCCCCCCAAGTGCCTAAACCTAATCCTCCCTGTAAGTGCCTAACCCTAATCCCCCCCTACCCCGCTGCCTAAACCTAAGTCCCCCCGGGGGTGCCTAACCCTCCCTCCCCACAGCCTAACCCTAACCCTCCCAGGGGATTGCCTAACCCTAAGTCCCCCCGGGTGCCCTAAACCTAACCCTCCCCCCGCGGCTGTCTGCTCGCAGCGCCCGGCATCCCTTTCATTGGGATGCCGGGCGCCGTTCTCCCAGCGTTGGGAAAATGACAGGCGTCTAGATATAGACGCCTGTCATTTAACCCTCACCGGGATAAAGCAGTTGGGAAGCCGGCTGTCGGGATTAAGACAGCCGGTTTCCCGACTGCATCCCACTCCAAACGCCTACCCCTGGATTCGCCACTTCCCATGGGTCACCTTAGCCTGCCGATGTTACGCAGTTTATCCAATGCTGCGTTGTACAACGCAGCTTGGATAAGTAATGCACAGGAGTCGTGATGCCTCCTGCTGCATTACCATATCTACAAGGATCACAATTGCAAAGCTGCCTGCGTGCGTGCAGCATGTGCAATTGCGATACTTGCTGAATCAGGCCCAATGTCTCTGTTCTCGTCATGCTGGGGGCATGGCCAGAGCCCTGGGAGCTGTGGGGCAGCCCCCGTCACAATGCGGATGACAGGCACAAGCGCGACTATGGCCTGCAGGTGGTACAGTGGTACAATGTCCAAAAAGTCAAACTGTCCCACTGAAATGGGGACAGAAGGTATGTAATATATATTATACATATACACAAACACACACATATATATATATATATATATTACACACACACACACACACACACAAATAAAAATATTTAATTTACTATTTGCATTAGCAAGCAGAGCTGGGCTGGGCAGTAATGTGATCTGCAGGGCTGGGATGGCCTGGCAGGCAGAGGCCAGGAGTTTCTTCACTGGCTACCATGGTGGTCTTCGTGACGGGGACTTCAAAGTCCTGAATGCGCCTTGGCAAAGCAGGAACTCCCGACAAGGGATGTGACTTTGCTGCAGGGGCGTGGCTGTGACCGCGAAGCCACGCCCCCTTATGTGTGCCAATCGTGTGACGCCAGTGCTATTATGAGTCAGTCTCACTCATTATAGTACCTGCCCCCCCCCCTAGTTGCGGCCCTGGAAGCAGCCACAGCACTTGTACTGGGTTGCTCCTTCTCTTCTATCGTCCGATTCGGGATTGGTTTTATTTTTACACCAGGACAGGAATAAAGCTACTGTTGTTCATCTTAACTGCCACCACACCAAGTGAACGTACAATGAGATATGGAAAGGAAAGGAAAGGACTGTTATCTTTACTATGTAGTTTTATTAAAAAGCTGGACACCAACAAAAAAATTAAGTTTTTTTCCACTTATGTCTTTTTGGGGTGCAGATGATGGGGATATCCCCGCACACAGTAGCTGCCACTGAAGAACACACTATGCACATTTTTTAATTCCTTTACAAAACAATTGCAATAGTTTTACGAACAAGACTGCAGCGATTTTTTTTAGACAATAGAAAAAAATAATTTTTTCAATTGTTTTTTATTTATAACAGGAAATGAGGTCTACTTGGGGTGCAGCTCAGATACAACAATGTGTTTTTTGGACAAATAATCTTAAAATCAACACCGTCTCCGCTCTCTTACACAAGTGACAAACAATATACTGCAGTGATCAATTTCCTTGGGAAAAAAAAACGCAGGTACACTTTACCAAACAATCAAGAGCCTATGTTATTCCTTGCCGCACCACACACAGTAGCCTCCTTGTTTGCAGTGTATGTCTGACAAACGCACAGTGACAATGTTAGCTGCTGTCACATTTCCCACCCACTACATCTACTTACTACAATTCTCTCTGGCCTAATCTAGCTTTCTGATGGCCCCCTTATGGTGTTTGTAAACTTTTTATATACACAACCCACAACCCTCTACCCCCCTCTCCTGTGTGGAATGACGACTGATCACAAGAGAGGCACTTTTATAGGCAAAAATTACGCTTGCCTCATTCTGGGATCCGAACTTGGTGGCCAGGCCAGAGCCAGGAATCGGATAGACTTGGATCCCCTAAGTTCAGGTGTGTTAGGTTTTCACAAAAACTGAACCGCTCATCTTTGGTATTTATCAGTTTTTAAAGAAATCCAAAACCGGAACCGAATAACAAACACAAGTTAGGTTTTGCCAAAACTAAAGCACAAAGATGATTTAGAACCAAAACCAAAACACAGGGGTCTGCGCACATCTGTAGTATATACAGAATAAGGGATCTCTTACATTACACAGATCCTAAAGATGCAGAAACCTCCTTTGTCTCCCAATGACTTTTGCACTTTCATCCAATTAAATTATTATATATGACCCTCTAATCTTAGATCCTGTATCACAAGGTAGAATGCAGGCTTTATTATTCATCTATAGTAATTTCTTTTTTCACATTATTGAAAGGGGTGATTCTGCAAATACCCCTGCACTTACCACACAGAGAAGTATATGACTAATTATTATTATAATTTAACTGTTCTCAAATTTTATATATACATACAGTATATGGGCGTCAGAATGGAGGGCAAGGGGGCGGCTCGCACCCCCCAAACATTTGAAAGAAACGGTGGCCGCGGACAGTCAGGGGCTGTGCTTTTAAGGTAAAAGACGGCACATTACACCTCCTACTCCACCGTGCAGTGCAGGGGCTGTGCAGCCCATTGCTATAAAGCACAGCCCCTGACCGTCCACAGCCGCCCAGCAACAGGTAAGGGAGAGGGTAAGGGAGGACAGGGGCATCGGAGCGATTTTATGCTGCCCCCCCCCCCCAACATTAAATCGTCCCAACACCCCTGGATACATATGTAATTCTTATGCTTGATCAGATCATGTTGGGCACCACAATTCCCCATTTTCCCTCTCCTTCCTGACTAATTGGAGAATCATTGCTGATATGTGTTTTTGGAATAAGGTGTCTGCTTACTTTGAGTAGGAATATATTTCCCCAATTTCACATGATACTGAGGCATAGCATGGACACACATCCAGCTGATGTAGACCCTGCGCAGGATGGAATGTTTACCACCATCCTCATATATTGTATGCCATCCGTCATACTTATGGCCAGTTGTGTCTTGCTCTAATTGCCCAGTGTTGGATTAGGGGTAATGTATAAATCTTGTTTCTCTGCATGACAGACTTATTTTATCATATCTATATAACTGGATCCATAAGGTGCGGAGAAGAACTTTTGCATATGTACTCTCCCGATTGTATTTCCTGTTTGAGACGTGGAAGTGCATATTTTGCTATAATTTCAAGAAATGTAAAGAATAAGATACAATAAGATATACTAGTACATTGTTTGCCGTCCGGATCTGAATATAGGAAGGGTGCCTGACCACACCTGGGTATTGCACTAATAGCGGGCAGAGGGCCTAGCCAACACTCTCCCCACCTGACGTATAAGGATCAGATGCAAGGCAACATTTAGCCTGTGTATTGAGATGGCTCATGTATTAATATTTGCTTTCCTATTTATTTGTAGACTGAAGCCACATATAGCGCACCCTAACGAAAGAAGTGAGTGCTATCATTTCTTTTTGAAGAACAGTATCTAATGCAGAACACTCTCCTAATGTGATGGAATGAAACTATTTTTAAACAGAAGGAAAACAAATTAATTCCTAGATACAAATTTACAAATCTATTGCTATTATTAATAATTAATAATTTTTTATCTGCTGCAGCGGTGAGTGCCATGGTTTTTTACCTACTAATATCCCACTAGACTGCAGTGAAAGTGCGGAGTATAGTGATTGTTACTATTCAGTACTAAACACATCACATCATTTTACCTGTTGATACATCTGAGCGCTGCACATTTCCAACCATTTACTCAGGCATTACCTGATTTGGATCTGGACACAAAACTTTAGTGTCTCCCAGTTTCTTGTCTCCTTATTATGCGGACTAGAATGGAATAAAAACCATTGGACACGGACCGTTTATTTTGTCAAAACCATGTCTTGTTAATTGTGGTGTTTTTAATATATAAACACTTTTTATTAATTTCACATCAGTGTTATTTTTCATGTTTATTACATTTTTATATGCATTGCAATTGATTATATGTTACTAATAAATTGACATATTTATTTATTATTAATATCATATGGCATAATTGTTTGTTCATTATTTATATACATATATATTAATATAATTTTTTTAATATCATTATTATAGATTATTTATATCTTTTTATTATTTTTCACACATTGCATCTGGCAAATGGTTATTTATACCATTATGATAAATGCCTAATTATTGATTTGGGTTGTCCACAGCGCTGTTACTTTCTCTTTTGTTTCTCACTCTTGGTTTGCAATCTTCTAACAGCAGCATGGAACATTGGCCCTCATTCAGAGCCGCACGTTAACAACAGTACGCTCGTTGCGTTCCGATGTTGACTAACCGCGCATGCGTCGGTGTTACACCGCGCATGTGCGTACGGCAGATTGCGAGCTTTTTTTCTCTCGTTCCTAAAATAGCGTACAGGAAGTGACATGTCAAATGTGATTGACAGAACAGGGCGTTTTTGGGTGTTGACGGGGGTGGAGATGACAAAACGCAGGCGTGGCGAAGCGTTTTTGGGGCGTACATACATTAGCAGATGCGAACGTCAAATGTGTTCGGACCGTCTCATACGTCACTGAAACATCCGCTTTCCCTTCAAAATGCTCGCACAGCTTAGGGTCAGGATTACTCGACCACATTGGCGATGGCCTTCTCCTCCGTCCCGGGACTCCACGATGGTGCTGCGATTAATCGTGGCTGGTCAGTAAAGTAATTAGTGTTGGATTGAAATCCGGCTTGGTATGTGTTTGGAAAGCAGTTTATTGGGATAGCACAAAAGCGTACGCAGGTGGAAATCAGAGCTGCTAATGTCATGATTACATAATCAATTAGCGTACATTTTTGAGCTTTTATTTTGGCCACAATTTGGTGGTTATGGCCTATTGTAAAAATAATGTCATCATCTTTTAATTAGCTCCCCTTTTTTTTGGTTTACTGTGGAATTTGCATCGCTATGTGTTTTTTTAAACGTTCCTTAAAGAGGCCTTTTTTTTAACAAAAGAGGGTCAGTTTTTGCGTTTAAGGCCAGGATTAAATGTAACCCATTTGTACAATAATGTCACAATACAATGTCAGTTTTTTTTAAAAAATTTATTGTTTACACACAAACAAATTGGCATAATATTGTATTGCCTTTTTTTGTGGCCAAGATATTTGATCAAAAAAAAAAAAAAACATAACTACTAACATAATCGTAAATACAAAATTTAAAAACATTTCACAAGAAAGGAGAGGGAAGTTTTGACCAGAAAGGAATATGAGCCAAGCACAGAAGGAAAGTGGGAAAAGTCGCCATTGCTGTCACCGTTTTCTCGCCCGTTTGGCTGGGTGAGGGTGGGCGCCAGACCGGGTCCGGGATGCCATCGGGCTGGCCTGTCCAGAGGCAGATGTTGTGGCCTCTGGACTAGGCACAGGGCTAGGCACATTTGGAGGATTGGCTGATGTTGTGCCAGAGGTAGAGGATCTGGATGTTCCGGCAGGAAGGGAGGTCGGCTCCACCATGTGCTGGCGAACGAGCTGCTCCAGGGCATCGGCGATGCGGATGTTGGCCCTGGTATTTTCCGCCAGGGCCTGAGCAATGGTCACGTTGGCCGCAGCATTTTGCTCCAGGGCCTCAGCCACCCGTATCAGACTGGCGTCCATCCTCTGCAGAATCTCCGTATGGCAATCCGATTTAAAATTGAGTTCTGTGAGGAGGCCCACTGCCTGCGAGGGGGCACGCCCTGGACTGGCTTCTGCAGGGTCCTCAGCCGGATGTACTGGTTCCTCCCCTGCAGAGTCAGCAGAAATTCTGCGGCCAAGGCTCCCCTCTGGAGCAGACTCATCCGCCTCTGTCTCTGTTAGGAAATTGGAGAAAAGACTCACATTAGAATCTACATATTGGCACAATAGCATTTCTGAGATGGTGACATCACAAGACTTACCTTGGCCAACATGAGGAGCCGCAAAGTCTGGCATGTCCGTATCCATGTTGGACACGCCAAACACCTCCACAGCCTGCACACACCCCTGTGCCATCTCTTCTAAGTCTGTCAACTCCAATGACACAGGGGTGGGACCCCCACCTGTCCCCCTTGCATGCCTAGCCCTGTCGGCAAGTTTTTGTTTTAGACGATATTTGAAGTCTGCCCATCTGTGGAATGAATTTGGAACCATTATCCTTTTTTTTACAATGGGGTTTGTTTATAGGATGGGAAAGTGTTTACTTACCGCCGTTTGACATCCCGGGCTAGACGGACATAATCACCCACCCTATTGACAGCAACGGCGACCTCCTCCCACATTCTCCACTTCTGGCTTTGGCTCATATTCCTGGCTGCCTGGGGCAGGATGTCAACGCACTTCTGGATCAAAACCTCCATCTCCTTGCTTGTGAAATGTGGCTGCCCTTTTTTTTTTCCAGCTTTGGCGGGTTGACTGGGGCCAGCAGTCTCTTCCATGTCATCCTCCTCACCTATTTGGGTAAATATGCAGATTTAGCCACTTCACAACTTGCACAATATTATGTTTTAAAATACTCATTGACACAAAATGCATGAAGGCCTTACCGCCGCAATTTTGACCATTGTTTCCCTGGTTTGAAGCCATGTCTCTGCTTCCAGCATGAAATCATCCAGAAATTCTATGTGATTTCGTGACGTTTTTATACATGTGACGTTAGTTTGCGGCCGCATCATTGATTGTGCGTCCCTATGATTTATCCTTAATTTGTGCGGGAAAATAAACACTATTTATGGCTTGGTGTGTGTGGATTCGAGGTGGGGTTGTTGGAGTGTTGTTGGTTAAGTGGTTTGGATTTGGTTGGTTGGTTGCGTTTGGAGGATTTTGGAGAGTTGTTTTTTTGTTTGTTTTTGCTACATTTCTTTGGTTTTTCCGTTCGCATTTTTTTCATTTTTTCAACATCCTTTCCTGATTTGGTAAGTTTTGTGCATTCAAATTTGTGGCCAATTGGTGTATTCTTCTGTTTTGTGGTTAGTTAATTTGTTTAACACTCATTTCATCTTTTTTAGTTTTTTTTTGTTTTCGGACCCAAAGAAGTTTTTTGAGGACATCTTATATATTCGAGTTGGGTAAGTCCATTTTTTGTCTTGCATTTGCGAATGAATTACGGCATTTTTGACTGTTGGTGTAGCGCCTTGCATTTGCGAATGAATTACTGCATTTTTGACTGTTGGTGTAGTGACTTGCATTTGCGAATAATTTACCGCATTTTTGACTGTTGGTGTAGTGACTTGTATTTGCGAATAATTTACCGCATTTTTGACTGTTGGTGTAGTGACTTGCATTTGCGAATAATTTACCGCATTTTTGACTGTTGGTGTAGTGACTTGCATTTGCGAATAATTTACCGCATTTTTGACTGTTGGTGTAGTGACTTGCATTTGCGAATAATTTACCGCATTTTTGACTGTTGGTGTAGTGACTTGCATTTGCGAATAATTTACCGCATTTTTGACTGTTGGTGTAGTGACTTGTATTTGCGAATAATTTACCGCATTTTTGACTGTTGGTGTAGTGACTTGCATTTGCGAATAATTTACCGCATTTTTGACTGTTGGTGTAGTGACTTGCATTTGCGAATAATTTACCGCATTTTTGACTGTTGGTGTAGTGACTTGCATTTGCGAATAATTTACCGCATTTTGGACGGCTTATTCATCATATAATCCAGTTTTGCTTTTCCCTTTTCCATTTTTTGGGTCCATTTGAACCCTATTTGACGTACGGTGTGCAATGTAGTTTTCATCGATGGCCAAATGTGTTTTTCCGTTATTTTCTGTGTTGGCTTGCAACAATTTTTAACCAAAAAAAAAACCCTTTAAATTTTTGACGTCTCATTGTTGCCTTTTTTACAGTTTATACGTATCATGACAATACCCCGGCATGTAAGCAGCTATGGATGGTATCAGAAAGCTAAGTTGTTTTTTCTTACTTTTGGGGTGGGTCAAAAGCCTTACATTGTAAACTTTGAATTTCAGGTAGATCTGGGGCGAATTGTTCTGGCCCTGCTCCCGGAAGACGACCAACCTCAAACTCGTCCCAGGCGTAGGCATCGTAGGCATGCAAGGCCCCAGATATTTCGAACACGTGTCACCCTTTTTGGAATGCCCGATGATGAGGTTTTAAGACGCTACCGTCTACCTCCCAAAATCATCATAGACACTCTCTCATTAATAGAAAGTGATCTTGAGCGGCAAATGGACAGTCCAACAGCAATACCACCACTGACGCAATTTATGGCGGTGTTACATTTCTGTGCCTCAGGATCGTTTCAAACAACGGTCGGAATAGTGGCGGGCATCTCCCAATCCTCCTTTTCCCGGATCCTGAGGGCAGTGATGGAGGCACTTTTCAAGCACCTCCATCATTTTATTAAAATGCCTTTGGATATGGGTGCCCTTAGTGTGGCCAAGGCCAATTTTTACCAAATAGCTGGCTTCCCACACATCATAGGGGTTGTGGATGGTACTCACATACCACTTCAGCCTCCAGCACGGCTGGAGGCCATATTTAGAAACAGGAAACACTATCACTCCCTGAATGTAATGGTGGTATGTGATGCCTCCCTCCAGATCCTGTCCCTGAATGCTAAATTACCCGGAAGTGCTCATGACTCCTTCGTCATCCGGCAATCAGGGATATGGCAGAAATTAACCAACCTACAAGCTGGTGATGCGTGGCTTCTGGGTAAGTGGAGACCTTTAGTACATAACAATGTTAAGCTTGATACACAGTGTTCCTGATGTGGTCTATTTTTGTTCACAGGAGACAGTGGATACCCTTGCATGTCCTGGCTGCTCACTCCTTATTTGGCTCCCACACCAGGGCCACAAAGTGCGTATAATTCCGCACTTACAGCCACCAGGCAAGTGGTGGAGCGCTGTATCGGCCTTTTAAAAGGCCGATTCAGATGCCTCCACCGCTCTGGTGGCGAGCTCATGTATGTGCCGGATATGGTGTCTAAAATTGTGGTCCTGTGTGGGATATTTCACAACATTGCCATAAGGAGTGGTGTCCCAATGCAGCCAGAGGATGCCTTACCTGAGGATGGCCCCCCCGAGGTTGGTCGAAGGTCAGTATGTGGGGGGGCCATACGCGATGATGTGGTGGCCAGATTTTTTAGGTAAGTTTGTTCAAAACTCCAGTGTTTATACCTAATGTGTTTGTTTTTTTTGGCAAACATCTAATTTATTTTAAATTTTCTCACCATCTTCTGTTTGTTCACATAATCTTTGGCACTCCAACGCTCACTACTTCCTGCTACCCTTACCAAACCTGGATCTGGTCCTTTTGGGCATATATTCTGGAACCCATATCGCAACGCCATGTTTGTGGAATCATGTTGGCATGGTCCTTCGTCAACCAGTTCTTGATTTTGTGTTTTTATTTATTTTTTTCTTGGTATGTGTTGTATTTGAATTTATCACTGTGTATTTTTTTTGGGAGTGACCACTTTGTTTTCTCTGTTATGTGGTGAATAAATGTTTGAAGAGTGAAATGGTCTTCCTTTTTTGGGACGTTAACAGCAAGTGTAACCAGGTTAACACAAGTTACATTTGACTAAGGGGTAAACCAGTACTGACGCCAGATGAGCAAAACTGAAATATGTTTTCAGCTTTCCAATCCACACCAAAAGGAAGCCTGGCCCAACCTTGGGATTTGTAAGATTGGCCTAAGCAGCTTGCGCACCAAGTAGGAACCTGGAAAATGTAGAAATCTGAAATTGACACTACACCCAAAAAGGGAAATTACATTGTTACTGTTATGTGTTTCTGGTGTCTGTTTGACATACAAAGACAAAACACAATCTAACTTTTAAAAAAGGGAAATCCTTGCAGGAACTTATGTCAGGCTAAACTATCTTGGTTTTGGTTTTTAAAAATGAGCCACAACGTATATTTGTCTTTAAAATTTTATTGGGAAAATACAACAAAAAAAAAAAAACTAATGCTGAAGGAGGCCAGACAGCCGGTCGAGGGCCACCAGAAGGCCGATTACATGGTGGCGCATCTGCCCCACAACATCCGCCACCTCTTGCCGACGCCTCTGTTCCTCTGTGGGTGAGAAAAGTGTGTGGGTTAATACAACAATAGGGACTCCACAGAAAAACATTAATTAAAAAACTAATCACTCCTAAACCCAAAAACATAAATAAAAAGGGTGGGCTGGCAAAAATACAAGGCCTAGGTACAAATTCCCACAGGTATGATATGTGTATGCTTAAATCACCAGGAAGAGGTAAAGGCAAACCTTCACAATCAACAAAAGTCAAGCCACAAAAACACGAAGAAAGGCACGACACATGATTACATACAAACAGTTTGTGCTTTAAAAAAAAATAATAAAAAACATACCGGGAAACAAATCGGGAGCTCCGGCAAAACCTCCATGATCCTCCTCGGAGGATCCGTCATTCCCCAAAGAATGGGGCGGAGTTATGCAGGACTCCGGGGAGGGGGTAATTGGAAGAGGGGTGGGTGGAGGAGAGGGGGAAGTGGGACGGAGGGGAAGGAGTCCCGAAATTTCCGGGAGAGGGTCTGGGAAGGATGGGGAGGAGTGGGGAATAGGCGAAAGATTTGGGGTGGAGTGTTGGCTGGGGGTTGGGGAGAGTGGGCGGGAACGCCGACGTTGACGGCGGAGTCTTGGCTGTCCCCCTAAAATATGTCAAATAAATTGCGTTTAGTTTATGGACAAATCCGGCCAAACAAACAAAAAAAAAAAAAAAAAAAAAAAAAAAAAAAATAGCAGTAGAATTAAAAATTCATAAAAAGAGGGAAAACATGCAGACGCAGATATGAGTACAAATAATAAATAGAACAGACAGGAAAACATGCAGACGCAGATATGAGTACAAATAATAAATAGAACAGACAGGAAAACATGCAGACGCAGATATGAGTACAAATAATAAATAGAACAGACATGAAAACATGCACACGCAGATATGAGTACAAATAATAAATAGAACAGACATGAAAACATGCAGACGCAGATATGAGTACAAATAATAAATAGAACAGACAGGAAAACATGCACACGCAGATATGAGTACAAATAATAAATAGAACAGACAGGAAAACATGCACACGCAGATATGAGTACAAATAATAAATAGAACAGACAGGAAAACATGCAGACGCAGATATGAGTACAAATAATAAATAGAACAGACAGGAAAACATGCACACGCAGATATGAGTACAAATAATAAATAGAACAGACAGGAAAACATGCACACGCAGTTTGCCCCACAAACACAAACATTAAAACCACAATACATAACACTTACTTGCCAGGATCTGCATGCGAAAGCATGCCAGCAAGCGGGGCGTTCGCCGTTGCAGGTCGGACCACCTGCGCTCCAGCTGCCCGATGTTGCGGCGTGATCCAAAGGACCGCAGGCGGGACCGTACCTCCGCATACGCGGAGCGCTTCTGCCGGTTGGTCATGGGTTCTGGCTGGCTGGTGATCCGGCGATCCATGACCTCCGTAAGCACCAGCAGCTCACGCCTGGTGAATGCGGAGGCTCTCATGATGGCAATGGTGTTTTTCTTAAAAATCATTTTTGATAAAGTGTGTAAAAATTTTCTGATTGGCTAATGTATTTTGGAAATTAACAGGAGCAATTTTATTGGTTAGTGTATGAGTCATGTGTTCGACAGGGCCAGAAATCTATGGAGAGTTAGGATAGGCTTGATGCAGTGACATGCGTAAGCAAATTTAAATAAAGAAATGAACCCAGGGAAATATGCGGGGATCCACAGCAATAGTACAATTGTTTAATTGTGGTTCACATGTTTTTTAAACAATACAAGCGAATGTTTCATCCGTACGTATTCTGCGGGTAAACACAAACACAGACAAGAGTAAAGTTTCTTGCATTGTGTTGAAAAAAAACAAACAATTAAGCTAATTGATACATTGATTGGCATGATACGATTGATGGAGGTAGGCAGAATAAAGGAGCAGGTAATCGACATCTGACAAGGCCACTTCCTGTTTATACTTGTGCGTGCGTTCCTTTCAAGCCATTTCGGGGATGTACGCTCGCTATTTCGTACGCTCGTTAGTTAGAGGAGGGGTCGTCAGAGTTTAGGGAGGAATTTTAGATGCGAACGAAAATACGAGCGAGCCATTGAATTTAAATATTTTTGTACGTACGCCTAACGTACGTGCGCCCGCTTGCGTGCGGCTCTGAATGAGGGCCATTACCCCTTGTCCTTACACTTGTGTATAGTAGATATCCTAATTTTCAGTGCCTGTGGCTATTATTTTTTTTCCTATTGCTTTTTCAGCCTTTGATGTGTTACCAACTGATTTTAAGATACACTAAGCTGTGTCATGAGGACTTTTTTATTATTTTTTTCATCTGATTGAATTTGCTTTTATATATTTGATTATATGATTAATTTTTTCTGACTGAATTTTTTTTTATACAGTATATTTGATTATATGATTCCAGAGTATATGCTATTAGGGAAGCGGTCAAGTGATTTTCTGCATATGTTATTGTATTTTATTGTATTTAATATATTGTGTATTATTAAATATTTGCATATTTACTCATTTTCTGTACAATAAGATATACATCTGCATTGCATATGGTACCCTATTTCCAGGGACACTAGAGGGGAAAGAAATTCACCACATGCCCATCTGTGGTGGAATACAGTATATGGTGTGTATTAATACAATGTTTGCAGTGATGCAATAGTTTATTTTTAAGAATTAAAAGTCAAGTTGTATTACTAACATTAGTCCAAAAATATACTGGTAGGTGAATTGGCTATTGACAAAAGAAAACTATCCCTAGTGTGTGTACACATGTGATAGGGAATATAGACTGTAAACTCCACGGGGAGAGTGAATGGCAAAATAATCTCTGTAAAGTGCTGTGGTGTATGTGTGCGATATATAAATAACTGGTAATAAATAAGTTACAAAGAGTGTCTCCACCAAATAGTTTCTTTTCTTCCCTCAAATTTCCTTAAGTATTAACAAGATGATCCCAAAATGGCTTCTGCACCTCCATATTATCTTCCACATGCCACACAGACAGCCTGTTGCTCTCACACCTCCACTTGCCACAAAATGCCCTCACATGCCCTTAATATCTCCAACATGCCACAAAGTGACCACAAATGCCCTCAGACCTCTACTTCCTGCAAAATGCTCTCAGATACCACATGTATTCTATTACTCAAACCCTAACTCACTGTGTATCAGTGATCACCCACTACTGATTTAGTAATTTAATTATTAAAATTATTCATTTACATTAAAGTTTTATTAATGCCAGCTTAAAAATTGCCTACTTTCAGCCTGTATAAAAAGGAGAGCACGTACATGGTACAGATTACACAGCATTCCCAACCCCTCTGATTAGATTGTGCGGTGAATCCGGCTATTACCACCACAATCAGTCTTATTCTCACGTTTATGACATAAGGCAGAGAATTGTGGACATAGAGCAGATGTCACCTGTTGCTTATCACTACTCTAGACAAATGCTAATAATTATGTGCCATGTCCTAGCAGAAAACATAATGACATGAGACACAAATGATAACTTTTAAAAATGTCTGTTTTGTGCTGGAGAGTGGTCCATGGTGGAATCTAGTTTTCATTTTGGAGTCATGATGATTTTTTTTATTATTATTTGATGCAATTTGACAGTTTAAATGAGGTATTTCTCCTGCAGTTAGTCAGACTTATTTATTTGCGTTCAGTAGTCACATTGTCATGACTAAATTGTAAATTAGTGTAGTAGGCACTTCTCTGGAGCAGCCAGGAACCTTCATCTGGACACTATAATCATATGACAACAGTGACACATAGTGGACAGAGAGCAAATATGGAACAGAAGCAACACTATGTCTGTAGGGCAGGGGTGGGCAATAGGCATCCGCCCAGCTGTTGTGTAGGGTTTCCAGAAAATGCAGTATTCAGACTTTTACACGTATTAATAAATTCAGGACTCAGAACCTTATCTTGAGCTGAACATATGCGAATTTGTGTAGCATAAATTGCACAAAATCATTCTGAGCATGACTAGAATATAGAAAATGCAGCAAATAGTTGTGAAATGAGTCACAGAACTTGATTAGATACTGTATCAAAAGACATATATGTGACTACTGTAGTGAATGCTACTTGAGATAACCTAAAACATATATACCATATACAATGTGCATATATCAGTAAAATGGAATGAATGGAAAAAGGTAAATAAAAATGAATAAAATCATAGTGGATTATGTAATAGATGTACCGCTCTTGGGTATGTGGTCACGCTCTGATATACGAACGCCTTAATGTATGTATATCAGAGCAGGACCACGCACCCAAGAGTGGTATCTCTCATAAAATGGCCCCTGTTGTGACAAAAAAGATAGATGGAGAAGGACGTAGGGCGAAACAGATACAGATACAGAAAAGGAGATACAAATCTTCCAGAATAGGCTGTTTAATCTGAATTATTTTGAATGAATAAACTTTTAACTGGATAATACTGTAAGTGAATAAAGCAGATGAACGTTCATCATTGTACAAGTCAATCTTTGGTGAGGCCCTTTGAGTTATGAATTAATTTTGCCATTTGTTGAGATGTACGGTCATTGATAAATAAAGTCATGTCATCTAGTGTGTCCAATCATCTTGGTGGGATTCGTCTCAATATACCACACCATTTTATAAATATAGATAACCAACTAGTTTAAGTACATAGATCACAAAATGTCCTTTAATGTAATTTCGATCTAAGAATGGTCTGATTTTGGCTCTGTGAGAATAAATTGTGCGTAAGTAAATATATTGGGCTCTGCAAATATCTGAGACTATGGGGTATATTCAATTGGGCGCGAGCTTTAGCGAGGCTAAAACCTTGCGCCCCTTGCGGCCAATTTCGGAATCCCACCGGTATGCGCGCTCCCGATACCCGCGGGATTCAATGAAAAAAACAGTGGACACGGCGTGTAAATTTAAACAAACAAAAAAAGTCACTTACCTGCCTGGATCTCCGCAGCTCCCAGTGGCTTCCCCTCTCTCTTCTTACTGGAGAGGGGGCTGCTGGGAGTCCCGGGGGCTGATGGGAGGAGCAAGGGCTGCTGGGAGATGTAGTTCTCCCAGCGCCCATTCCGGGGGGCCAAACACACCACACCGGGGGTCACACACACACACACACACTTACCGTACATACAGCACACACACTGACATACTTACCCTGCTGCAGAAGAGCTTGCTTCCGACGCTGGATGCAGAAGAAGATGCCGAAGACAGCACTTGGGAAGGTGAGTAATTAAGGACTAATTAAGCTAATTGGATACTTCCAATTGCTTAATTAGTCCTCAGGGGGGGTGCCGCAGGGGTGTCAGAGCAAGTCCCGGTGATTTTTCCTTAAATCATCGATTTTAGGAAAAATCACGCTTGCTCAGGAGGTGCGTGTAAAAAAAACCTCACAGTGCGTGTTTTTTTTAAAAAACACGCACCTAATAGAATACCAAAAAACCCACACCTGCAGGAAAAACCTCACAGGTGCGGGTTTTTTGCTATTCTCGCAGACACAATTGGATATGCTCCTATGGGTTAAATTTAATTAGTAAGAATAAATATTTCTCAGTGCCTGAGTCACCTATGGAAGAAGTACCTGCTGCAGTGTTAATAAAGGGGGAAATTTATTGACTTTCCCTCAGCTTGAAAAAGTCCACAGTAGTGGATGAAACACATTGCTGTCCGCTATATTGCATTACAAAGACGTCTACTGTGCCCAGCTGCTGCCTTGTGTCCACTTCTTATTTACTGGCAGGATGATCACAGAGAACGGTAAAAAGCTGCTTCATCGCTCCAAGCCGGCAGGTCCTGCAGTTTGAGCATGCTGCACAGAGATCAAGGACCAGCGCGGCTCAGAATATGACAGCCGCTTACACACTGCACTGAAGTCCGGACTCAGGACCCGATTCAGACCCAGACACTAAGCAGCGGACGCACGCTATGGGCGATTTTTCGCCCGTCTGCGCATCCATCGCAGTGCGCGTGAGCAAACGAGTCATTGCGAACAGGAATCGTGCACTCATTGTACACAGACTGAGCGCTACTTTGCATGACAGATAGTGACATTTGTGATGGTAACAGGGGAAGGTGCTTGAGAATGAGGGAGTGGTGCTGCGGACGCAGGCATATCTGGGCATCAAAACAGAGTTTTATGGGTGTGCATAATTAGCATGGAAGTGTCATTGTACGCGTCATTTGGTTGTATTTCAGCCTGCAGTGATCGCAGTGCTTGCGCTGGGGTAGGGTCTACCTCAAGGGCTGCGAGCAGCTCCGATGGCTCTCGATGGTTCTGATTAATCATACACTTCCTGGAGATGACGTGTGCTAAGAAAGAAAAGTGGGCGTCTTTATACTGGCGTGCACTCGCTCTGCCATCGCTCTCTAAGACATAGAGGGCGTCCTTACACCAGATAGTGTGTTCGTGGAATTTGCATACCGGGACCCTTTTGGCAGCGAGAGCGCAGCTTAGCATCTGGGTCTGAATTGACCCCTCAGTGCAGCGTTATTACAACTACAGTATATGTAGTGCATGATATAAGTGCTCAGCTGGTTCCTCAATATTGGACATCTCAGTTTGTGAAGATCTCAGAAGCTGGTAAATACAGAGGCGGATTTAGGTCTCATGGGGCCCTAGGCAAGATAGTCGTTTGGGCCCTCTCGCTCTGTCTATATATAATCATATATTCTATAAACTGTATATCTGATCGTATATTCTAGTAACACAGTCAGTTCAGCCTGCAGCGTCTCGCCCCATTTGACTGTCCTGTCTCAGTCGCAGGTAGTGGGAGCCATTGTGGGGGTCTTTGTTTTATGTTCTTTACCTGCCTGATTTCCTTTACTCTTCCTTCCCTTACCTCAATATTTTGAACTCCCTAAATCCACACCTCATACTTGTTACCCTATGTCTCTATAACTGCCTCATTTCCTTCAGCACTCTATTTCTGCCTATAGTGCTTTATCCTCCCTTTACACCAGCCTCTTTATATTACCTCCTCCCTCTTTACCTACATTCCCTATCCAGCTCCTCTTTACCTACATTCCCTATTCAGCTCCTCTTTACCTACATTCCCTATCCAGCTCCTCTTTACCTACATTCCCTATTCAGCTCCTCTTTACCTACATTCCCTATCCAGCTCCTCATTACCTACATTCCCTATTCAGTTCCTCTTTACCTACATTCCCTATTCAGCTCCTCTTTACCTACATTCCCTATCCAGCTCCTCTTTACCTACATTCCCTATTCAGCTCCTCTTTACCTACATTCCCTATTCAGCTCCTCTTTACCTACATTCCCTATCCAGCTCCTCTTTACCTACATTCCCTATCCAGCTCCTCTTTACCTACATTCCCTATTCAGCTCCTCTTTACCTACATTCCCTATCCAGCTCCTCTTTACCTACATTCCCTATCCAGCTCCTCTTTACCTAAATTCCCTATACAGCTCCTCTTTACCTACATTCCCTATTCAGCTCCTCTTTACCTACATTCCCTATTCAGCTCCTCTTTACCTACATTCCCTATTCAGCTCCTCTTTACCTACATTCCCTATCCAGCTCCTCTTTACCTGAAGTCTTCCCCTCTCATTCCTTTCACTCTTAGGGGCCCATTTATCATGGTTTTTGGGGGTTTACCTCAAATATTAAGTTTCCCCCGGACGTATTCCTCCCATACCTGCTGTGATCCCTCCACTCCTGTGGCAGGCGATGCATTCCGGATTTTGGCCACCGCAGCTAATGCCATCTGTTGCAGCTTATGGGCTACACTGCGCATGAAAAGTTGGCGGAGGGTTTATTGCCGCCGCACATGTGCAGTCAGCGTGACTGCTAATGCGCAGCAGCCCTGGCACTGGCTGGCTGCTCTCCGGGGATATTGAAGGGACGGGCTCCTTTTCAGAGCCCGTGTCCCTGCATGTCCCGGATGATACATCGGGGCGCTATAATCACATTTTGCAATGCAATCATGGGAGGTACTGACATGCCATGATGCATTGCAAATGCGATCATTAATTAATGAGGGCATTATTCACTATTCTTTACAACACTCATTCCCTTTACCATGTGCTTGCTTCATTTCCTTCAATCCTCCCACATTCCTATCACCTCTATCATCCATTTACCCCCTTCCTCTGTCCCCACCAACTTTACCCATCCTGTGCATCCTGTTCCCCTCACCGTACACACCCTTATCCCTTTCTTCAACGCTGGTATCACAGTAGCAGATTGCCTCACAAAACAAAATATTCTCCCCACTCCAGTCCCAGAAAGATACCCTAGTGTGAACCCTCGGTTCCCTGACTTTGAACACTGCCTGTCTGTCTCACACAGGCGCGCACGCTCCACTCCTTCTCTAAGCCAAGCGGGAGAGAAGGGATAGGGCTGATAAAGTCTGACAGGAAGCCGCAGTGCTGATGATCCCGTGCAGAAAATGACTTCCAAGTACCAGACTAAAGTGTGCCTGTGATGTGACCGTTCGCAGCAGGGCCCCTGTCAGAGAATTAAGCAATGAGTTACAGAACGAAAGGCAGCAGGTCAGGTGGGAGCAGTGAAGTGAGGCAGTGGCTTTGTGCGGCCAGGCAGCTAGTAGTGTGAGAGAAGGGAGGGGGCGGGACGATCGGGGAGAGTCATGCCTGCATCCGACTGTCACAAATACACCGCGGCCAGGCGCTGGCAGATTCCACACATGACATAACTCCCGGGCTCAGCTCACCACTATCCCTCGATGCCGCCAACGCCGGTCATGCTTTACTTCTTCCTGTGGGCCCTTTTATATAAAAAAAAACACTTTGATTGTAATGCTGTAATGCTGGTGGCAGTTTCATGCGGGCCCCCTAGGAGCTCCTGGGCCCTAGGCGGCTGCCTGTATTGCCTTGTGGAAAATCCGCCTCTGGTAAATACAACCAATTTCTATCGACAACTGTGGATATATGGTCACCTCTATAATATAGGCAGAATCTCTTGTCTATCATCAGACAACTATCACTAATCCTGCTTCCAAACGTGCCTTTTTTGTTGGGACACAGTTCTTTTTACAAGACTTTTAATGCTTATGTGTAATAAACCCACAAGCTGTCAATTTATTGCTCTGGATACTGTATGTATCCAAGGGAATGGGTATGAAGTCCCGGTGGCTGAATAGACGCCGGTTCATATCCCGATGCCGGCAGCCCGAAGGGAGAAGATCCCTAACCCCCCCTTACCACACCCTAAACCTAACCCTCCCGGGGGTAGTGCCTAACCCTAACCTCCCCCCGGGAGTGCCTAACCCACCCTCCTAGGGGTGTTTAACCCTAACCTCCTCACCCCCCCAAAACCTAACCCTAACCCCGCTAGGCTCCCTAAACCTAGTCCTCCCCCCTGCGGCTAACGCTAAGGACGCCCCGGACTTACCTCATTCGGGCTGGCGTCCTTCAGTGTTCCGGCGTCGGGATTAAGATAGGCATCAGTATTTTAAGGCCTATCTTAAATCCCTTGTCAGGATTTGGTTGTCGGTATTGAAACTACATCCCGTATCCAAGATGCTGAATTTTAATATTCTGTTTCATGCTGATAATTGGTGTGCTACTCATTTTAGCAACATTGTTAGTCTTCATTATTGTGTCTAACCTATTTTGAAACATGAGTGAATCTGATTGATACTATTAAATTAGAGATTACTTTTCATATATGGTCTTGTCAGTTTACCAGGGCAGTTTTTTTTCTTATTTCTTAAATTTACTAAGTGGCGGCTTTGTCAGCGTTTTCAGCTCGCTAGTTTGTCATTCCCCTTGAAATAAATGACTGCATATTGACTGTCCAGAGCTTCAGAACAGTTAATCTGATTAGTTAATAACTATTATTTAGTAGTAATCCATCAGAATGGATGTACTCACATGACCAATCAGAGTGCAGTCATTTATGTTGTGGTCCCTTAGACACATCAAGCTTCCCTCTGCCCACCCCCCATTAATGTGTATTTTACAAAAATAAATCTTCCTAAGTGGAGAACACATTTTTTTTGTGTGGCACGGACGCTCTTCAGTTAAACACACCTGTAAAAGGCAACTCATGTTCCTCTTGATAAATTTGGTACTTTCACTATTTTTTTTTTTTTTTTTATGGAAAACCCACTGCATAGTAAATGTACCCTTATAAGTCTTTCTTCTTCTCTACAGCTTCTCTACCCACAACTCCAAGGCATCAAATACAGTATGACAAATCTCTCAAATTATGGTGTAAAATCATTACTAAAAAAAACTTGACATATTTGGAAAGGGCTATAGCTGATAATATATATTGTGATAGGATCACTGGTAAAGTGGTCTGTGGCAGGTACATTTGTCCCAGATTCCTGTCCTATGTGTTCTAAAAAAAAAACAGGAAAAGTCTGTGTTGTGAGCAGACTAGAATGTCAGCTTTTGGAAAAGCCGGTTTGGGACCTGGGGGTTGTGGGTGTGAGGAGAGGGTGGGCTCCACCCACGGCTACTCCAGGTTTTAGGCCTTTCAGCCTGGTAACAGGCTCATTAGGGCTTCCAGCTGAGAGTGGCCAAGATATGCTTTGTTTGTTTGGGGCTGAGTGCCTCACCTGAGACACTTGGAAACCTAGCAGTGAGGACTGTGCTGTGCTTTTGTTGCTGGTGAGGGTATTAGGCCCTGCCAGGTTCTTGTAGTGAGGGAAATCACTTGTAAAGTTAGAGCCCAGACAGGGCTAGGATTTATGTTTATGTTTTCTTTATGTAATTTCTGATATTGTACAATAAAGACTGGCGCCGACCAGCTTGTACGCACATCCAGACTGGTGTGCTGTTTCCCGACTGCTGTGTGTGTAAGGAAGGAGTCCATCTACCCCAGGAGAGGGACCCCTAACCCGACTGAACGTCACATATGGTGGAGAATGTGGGCAACTACACACTGAAAGGTGCAGCATGAAAAAAAATTACGTTTAAAATTTAAAGGGACAGACACCAGTTCCTCAGTGTGGATAAAAACTGTGTCCTTTGAGGTCCATAGAGGTGTTGTCAGCAGATGCTGAGAGAAGCCAGGTTTTTCTACAAACCTACACCTAAGGACACAATGGAGGACATAGTTAAGGGCTTGCTCCAGTCTAACAAAACTCAGCAGGAAGCTACCAGAGCTCAGCAGGAAGCTACCAGAGCTCAGCAGGAATCCACCCAGGTGCAACTATTGGCCTTGGAGATGGCCCAGAGGCAACAACAGCTCACCAATGAGGAAACCCGCCAGGCCTTAGCGGAGAACAGCTGGGCCATAAAAGAGGTGGTACAACACCTAGTAGCCCGGACTGGAGATGCTTCCGCTGACCCTCCAACCAACACACGCTCCGTCCGCGCCAGTCACTTTCTGCAAAAGATGACCGAGAGTGATGATGTGGAAGCGTATCTTGCGGCCTTTGAGAAAACCGCAGAAAGGGAGAGTTGGCCCAAGGAACAGTGGGCAAGTCTTGTGGCACCCTTCCTGTCTGGAGAACCACAACAGGCTTATTATGATTTATGCCTGGCTGATGCCAAGGATTATGCAAAGCTAAAACGGGAGATCCTGACTCGCTTGGGAGTCACCTCATTTGTTCGGGCCCAACGAGTCCACCGCTGGGAGTTACAAATGGAAAAACCTCAACGCTCACAGATGCATGACCTCGTCCATCTGATCACAAAATGGCTACAGTCCGAGACGCTGACTGGACCTCAGATCATGGAAAGAGTCGTGATGGACCGGTATCTGCGATCGCTACCTGCATCTCTGCGCAAGTGGGTGAGCCATGCAGACCCTAAATCCGCAGACCAGTTGGTCGAGCTGGTGGAGAGGTATGTGGCAGCTGAGGAACTGTTGAGTGTGTCCCACCGAGCCCCGATTCCGCAACGGCAATCTCCCGTCACTACTGATAAGACTGTTCCTGGGGAGAAGGGTGCTGGGCGGTGGAATGAACTTAAGACTGAGGGTGTAGAACCTGGAGACAGGCCTGCCAGGCCAGGAAGGCTCTTACCCCATAAGAGACTTGATAATAAAACGATACAATGTTTCCGATGTAGTGAATTGGGCCATATTGCTGCTAATTGTCCACTCACTTCTGAACCTATGCAATGTGATACTGCTTATGTCCATTGCAGAATGTCTTTCTTTGCACAGCCAGCCTGTACTACTGACTGTCAGGCTGAGACAGATACGCAAATGTGTAAGGTGACTGTAGAAGGCAAACAAGTAGCGGCTCTGTTAGATTCTGACAGCCTGGTTACGCTTATGAAAGCTGAGTTAGTGAACCACTTAAAGCGCAAGGGAGGAGCTGTTGGTGTGACCTGCATACATGGGGATACTCGGCATTATGTTACTGCAGAAGTGAACATAGAAACACAGTGTGGTTCCACTATAGTCTCTGTGGGTTTGGTGCCTGGCTTGAAGTATGATATAATGTTGGGGAGAGACTTTACTTACTTCTGGAAGTTGTGGGAAAGCCGATTTGTTACCGAAGTAAATAACCCCGACCCATTTGAGAAGGTTGCTGACGCAGTAGCAAGGGAAGTTTCTTCCGAGTCCGAGAAGTTCCCTGTTTCTAGCGAGATTTTTGAACCAGAGATTACTGAGATGGGAAGTATTGTTAAGCCAGTTGGTTGTCTGACTGGTCTTGAGGTCAGAAAAGAGATCTTGGCAGGGGAGCAGTCCCGTCCCTATGAAACTGTCACTAAGCCGAGGAGAAGAAAGCCAGTAAACTTAGGGCCTTTTGTTCCTGAAGTGACATTAGCAAAAACCCTGTCAGCAGTTCAACAGCAGGAAGTAAAGGAATTTCTTAGCAGAAATAGGGTTTTGTTCTCAAATGTACTAGGCAAAACCACAGTCATTAAACATGACATAATCACTGACCCAGGGGTTAAGGTTAACCTAAAGTCCTGTAGGTTAACAAAAGCCCAAAGGGAATCAGTGTCTAGAGAAATTAAAAAAATTTGGGCACTGGGTGTAATTGAAAAGTCGCATAGTGAGTGGTCAAGTCCTGTTGTGCTTATTCCAAAGCCTGATGGGAGTGTAAGTTTCGGCAATGATTTTCAAAAGTTGAACAGTGTGTCAAAATTCAATGCCTACCCAATGCCAAGGGTGGATGAGCTATTTGAAAGGCTAGAAACAGCCAGGTATTTTACCAGCTAGACTTATCCAAAGAGTATTGGCAAGTGCCGTTGGCTGAGGGTGCCAAATAAAAGACAGCTTTTCCGACGCCAGAAGGGTTGTTCCAATACAAGATGTTGCCCTTTGGGTTACGTGGGGCACCAGCGACCTTCCAAAGGATGTTAGACAGAGTTCTAAGACCCCATAGATGGTATGTTGCTGCTTGTCTAGGTGTTGTAGTCATTCATAGTCCTGATTGGCAGTCTCATTTGCCCAGGGTGCAAGCAGTGTTGGGTTCCATCCATAGGGCAGGGTTGACAGCCAGCCCAGAGAAATGTTGCCTAGGGATGGAGGAAGTAAAGTGTCTTGGTTACACCGTTGGCAGAGGTATAATAAAGCCACAGCTGGCCAGGGCGCCAGCTGGTCAATGCAGATACTCTGTCACGCGTTCATTGTTTGGGGGCTTCAGTTGTTCCACCCCACAGGTCGAAACAAAGGGGGGGATATGTGAAAGGATAACTGGTAATGTGGTCTGTGGCAGGTACATTTGTCCCAGATTCCTGTCCTATGTGTTCTAAAAAAAAAACAGGAGAAGTCTGTGTTGTGAGCAGACTAGAATGTCGGCTTTTGGAAAAGCCGGTTTGGGACCTGGGGGTTGTGGGTGTGAGGAGAGGGTGGGCTCCACCCACGGCCACTCCAGGTTTTGGGCCTTTCAGCCTGGTAACAGGCTCATTAGGGCTTCCAGCTGAGAGTGGCCAAGATATGCTTGGTTTGTTTGGGGCTGAGTGTCTCACCTGGTAAAGCAGGCAGGGAGTTTGCTCAGAGACACTTGGAAACCTAGCAGTGAGGACAGTGCTGTGCTTTTGTTGCTGGTGAGGGTATTAGGCCCTGCCAGGTTCTTGTAGTGAGGGAAATCACTTGTAAAGTTAGAGCCCAGACAGGGCTAGGATTTATGTTTATGTTTTCTTTATGTAATTTCTGATATTGTACAATAAAGACTGGCGCCGACCAGCTTGTACTCACATCCAGACTGGTGTGCTGTTTCCCGGCTGCTGTGTGTGTAAGAAAGGAGTCCATCTACCCCAGGAGCGGGACCCCTTCCCAGGAATGACCAGTTCTTGCATCCAAAATTGTTCTGCATCTCCCGGTGGTAACCATCATGACGTATGCACAGTGCGACTTGAACGCATGCGCAGACTCAAAACATCAGCCACATGCGTCCGGCATCATCACTGCATCCAGGCCCAGATTGTATAGTGCAAATAAATAGCTCCGTGTGTATTATGTAAATCAATTACACTCTGCAAATACACATTTTTCTTGACACTAAGGAAGGAGAAAGAAAAAGGAAATGATTGAACAGAGAAACATTTTAGATTTTCAGATTAAACCCATGTATCCTTGAAATTAAATCATGACACAAATATCAAAGCCATTTTTTAGTGTGGCATTTCCAAGCTCTCATACCAGCAGCATCTACCAGAATTGTCCATGGTAACAGATAAGCGAAACTGGCTCAAATCAAATCCACATTCAATGCAATAGGTACCTTATGCATATCCAGCAGGTCAGTGCAGCGTTCTTTAGTTTCCTGAAGGACTGGCAATATGTGGCTTGGTCCGATGAGTCACTGTTCCAGATGTTACGGGCTGATGGTAGGGTTCAGGTGTACAGCAGACCCCATGATGCCATGGATCACAGTTGTCAACAAGGCACCTTGCTGCAGGCTGTTGGTGGGTCCACATGGCATGGGTTGGGTCCACCTGATCATGTAATTGACCAGTAACCACTATGTTACATTGCTTGATGACCATTTGCAGACATTCATGAACATCATGTACCCCCACAACAATGGACTATTCTAGCAGAATAATGCACATGTTATCAGCCCCAAGTTGTCCAGAATTGGTTCATGTAGCATTCGGGAGAGTTCCGATGAATGGTATGGCTACCACGTTTGCCCGTAATAAACCCAATCAAGAACTTGCACCCAAGATCCTGCACCAACAATTATGAGGGAGCTGTGGGAAGTTATCCAAGTGGCATGGGTCAACATCTCTCCAGAGTTCTTCTGTCCACTTGTGGATTCGAAGCCACATCGAGTTGCTGCACTTCACCGGGCTATAGGGGTCTTACACAATACTAGGCATCCATCTCACGTCTTTCACCACTTCAGTGTGTGTGTGCATATATATTATTTATGTATATATATATATATATATATATTATATACACACTTCTCCTGATAGGCAACACATTCGTTATAACTAGGGATGTGCAGGCTCGGTTCTACTCGGTTCCGTTCGGTTCTTTTTACCAAATCTTATTGGCTATCCAAAACTCGTGACAGCTGAAACCCAATAAGATCCGGTAAAAAGAACCGAACGGAACCGAGTAGAACCGAGCCTGCACATCCCTAGTTATAACAGAAGTATAATTACCCATGCCTTCCATAGGTAGCCCCAGTATGGAGCCCCAACATAAACTGCAGCTAGCTGGGCCACTTTCGTAGGGCCTCCCTGTATTTACCAGAACCAGCACTGGACTTCTTCTAGCGGGGGGGGTGATGCCACAGCCATGGGAGCCCTTTCACTGGGCCCCTCAGCCGCAGCATCATGACTGACCGCAAGTCAGCAAAGTCCAGGGATCCCTGGGGAGCTGGGTGCCCCCCCAATAACCACTGTTTTCCACCCATCTGCATTACTTTGGCTACCCCCCCTCCATACTGCTTAACCTTCCCTCCTCTACATGCCTTTGTGTCTCACCTATCCACGCTGCTGTGTCTCCACCCCCCATCCACACCTCTTTTATCTCATCTCCACAGCTCTATTTTCTGCTTTAACAATTAAAAGATAACAGTTCTCTTATATTGAGATCAGCAGATAAAGGAGGAATTATTATTCAGGATAAAATTGACTATATTTGTGAAGCCAAAAGACAGTTATGCGACAATAAATATCACATTATTTTGCCTAAAGATCCCACCGCAAATTATTGTTGAGAATTTGAAAATATGTTGGTTGAAGCCAAGAATGAGAGCGCGATATCTGAGGAAGAGTATAAATTTTTATATTGTGCACACCCCATCACTCCAATTTTTTATCATTTACCAAAAATTCACAAATCACTTACTTCACCTCCCGGGCATCCTATTATTTCAGGTATTGGTTCTATCACTTCTAATTTGTCACATTTTGTTGATGTTCACTTACAGAGTCACGTCGTTAATTTAAAATCACATCTGAAGGATACAAAACAAATTTTACAAAAGATTTCAGAAGTAAGTTGGACAGAGGGGTGGGGATTACTCACCCTAGATGTCCAAGCATTGTATACTAACATTCCTCATCAAAATGGATTGGATATTGTTAGATACTATCTAGAAACTGATGAAAGTTATCAGTAAAACGACGTGACTTTGTATTAAATTCTATATTATTTATACTCACTCACAATTATTTTTTATTTGAAAACACTTATTATTTGCAAGCACTTGGGACAGCCATGGGGACCAGGTTTGCGCTGAGTTTTGCGAATCTCTATATGGGCCGTTTCGAAGATGAGTTTATTTGGAACGGCCCATATAGAGATGACCTGGTCCTCTATGGCCATTTTATTGATGATTTATTTATTATTTGGAAAGGGAGACAATCACGTGCACAAGATTTCGTTCATTATTTGAATAATAATAAGTATAATCTTACTTTTACTCACAATTTTAGTTTTGACTCTATTAATTACTTGGATATCACGCTCTCAATACGAGATGGTGTCATGATTCCTTCAAATTATGTTAAACCCGTAGGTGCAAATAATTATTTGCACTACAAAAGCGGACATTACAAAACTTGGATAGAGAATATCCCAAAAAATCAGGTATTAAGATTGAGACGGAATTGTGCTGATAATGATGATTTCTATATTCAAATGGAGGAGATGATTACACACTTTAGAAGAAGGGGTTATCCTGAGTATTTATTAGAAAGTGCGATAGACTATGGCAATTCAATTAATAGAAGGGAACTTCTTGTGAACCGAGAGGATAGAGAACCTAAATTGAAATCCGATTACAAAGAGAAATTTCTAAATAATGGTGTTACATTTATCTCCAGATTTAATGTAAAATCAAATAGTATTAAGAAAATCATATATAATAATTTTCCAATTTTATTACAGGATCCTATATTAAAAAATTGTATCAAAGACAAACCTAGAATTACGTTCAGAAAGAATATGAATCTTAAAAATGTGTTAGCACCGAGTGAACTTGCGTCGAAGAAATGTGATAATGATACCATATGGTTACCTCTTAAACCTTTGGGTAGTTATAAGTGCAATAGATCCATCTGTTTGGTGTAAATACATGTTAAATAAAGCTAAAAATATTGTTTCCACTGTCAATGGAACAGTATTCCCAATCAAACATTTCATGAATTGTGAAACTACTATGTATGTGCTCCAATGTCCGTGCTCCCTACAGTACGTAGGCCGTACCACTAGGTCAATAAAAAACAGGTTTAGGGAGCATAGACGGAATATTATTAATAGGGTACATACACATAGTGTAGCAAGACAGTTTTCTCAATGTCATGATGGTAACCCACAAGGTTTGACAGTGGTAGCAGTAGAACATTTTGGATTAACCAAAAGAGGTGGTAATCGGTTTCATAAACTTTGTTTAGGAGAGGCAGCTTGGATCTTTAAATTGAATACACTGAGCCCCAAAGGGCTTAATGAGGCATTAGATTACATGTCGTTAGACTAATCATCATTTCAGTAGGTATTTTGATTCTCATTTATTGGTAGATGCCTATTTGCCACTCGCACATTGGGGTGATGACATTTAGTACAGTTAACATATCCAACATCATTTAGCTGAATGGTTTACCCGTTTAATATATACGGGCCATTTAGCAGTATTTGATATTAGGATATTTATATGTAGTTCTGACACTATTCTGTCATCTCCTCTGCAGATGGGAGTGAGGAGATTTCATTGCAGTGCGAGGGACGTCGGTCGCCGCACTCCTTTTGAAATATCCTCCAGTATATGTAGAAGTTATTCATTCTAGGTTTGTATATTCAAAACAGACCATTAGATACGATTTGTTGACTAACACCATACTATATATACATTGGATCAACTAGGTTATGCTATTTATATAATTATATATTGTTAGCTAGATTAGGTGCATTACTTATATTAGTTTAGATACCCTTATTGCAATACCATCTTTAGAGTCTATTCCTCCTTTTTCCTCCCATATTCCCCTTCACATCATTTCCTATAATCTAATATGTTTGAAAGATATCATTCTCATAACATGTTGTGTTTAGAGCTGAGTCTCTCTCTCTTTTCATTCTTCTCTTCACTATTTTCTATATATTCAAATGTGCTCCAGAGATAATATTCTTAAAGCATGTAGGTATGTTTCATTCTTTAATAAAATTATATGTTTATGTGTATATGTATAATAATATATACCAATGAATTATTTACTATATATTTACGAATGTTCTTTAAATGGAGATATTTAGTCTAATATGGGAGACCTGGAGTAGTAATAAATATTAACATTATTAACATCTTTAATTCAGCTTAATAATAATATTTTATATATATATATATAGATAGAAATAATTGTTTAAAAAAATAAGTATATATATATATATATATATATATTTTTTTTTTATTATTTTTTTTTTATTTTTATTTTAATATGTTGAACCATAGAAGAATCTTTATATATATATATATATATATATATATATATTTATATCCATATACAGGTGTTCACATAATCTCTTCTCCTCTTTTTACTACTTGATGTTTTAATTGAAGGGAAGAGGGTAACTCATATGTATAGAGTTAAGCAATCAATTAAGTCAATCCTGGAAGTTTAAAAGGAGACCAAATAGAGGCATGTCTTCAGTCTTGAAAAAGTCCTAATCTAATATAGGACGAAACGCATTGACCAGAGCCACCAAGTGCTTTCCAGGAGATCCAGGATATTTTACAACCCAAGTTTTCATTCAGTCATCGCTTTGGAATTGTCCCTCATTAAGGACGCAGTGACGGCTATTGAGAATCAACACACCGCTACAGCCGCTGAAGCGGCACTTGCTTAGCAAGTTGCTGATTGTCCAGCCAGAGTCCAGAACTGCCCTAACACAGGCGTGCTTGGGATAGGAGCCGCTGGAGGACTTATTGCCTAGCAAGCCCTACCGTCACATGTATAGCGGGACTTGCCGATCAGCTGACTCTCAGCGAACACTTTGTTTGGAATTCATCTAGCGGCTGGAGCCGCCGCACTGCTACACGTGTCTGGGGCAGGAGTCACTGGAGGACTTATCGCCCAGCAAGCCTTGTATGTATTTACATAGTGGTACATACCGATTGTGTCTGCAGTATTCACTGGAGGATTAGAAGAGCATTCCATTTAGTGCTCTCGATGTGTATACAGAGCTGATACCACTGCATCCCGTGAGACCTACACAATACCCATTTGGATATCATTTGACATGATTGTGAATATCTCCATGGGATTGTATGTATAATACTAGCATTGCCACGCTTAGAGTACTTATTATTGGTTACTAAGAGATTAAGTGAATCCTTGTATTTTATATTGGCAGCTGGGACGCCAGCACCTTTTTATTATGTTCTCATTAATATGCGTTCATCTATTGTGATTTTCATTTAGCTGATACCATTCCCATCAGATTTATTGTTATCTGGAGAAATAGTTATTTATTGTATTGTGACTATATATGTGTATTCCTTGGATATTACATAGAGGATTTTATTCATCCAGTCTCCCATTCATTCGAACAGAGAGCACTAATGCGATGAATTGTGGGTATTGACACTTAGTATCACCATCCACCTTGCGCAGTAGCTACACAGTTTGTTGCTTTCAGGTAGATTCAAAAAAATTTTTGGTCTTAGCTAGATCAACGTTTGCTACTAGCTAGCAGGTGGACTATTCCTGGTATTTGTTTTTGAGCGCCGGGTATTGTAGTTTGTCAACTACATATAATTATATCCCTATTTTCTGCTTTAACCTCAGTTGCATAGACTGCAATGAGCACACAATTCTGTGAATTAGCAGCTCCACCATTTTGTGAGTGACAGCAATCTCTTTCTGTGAGAGTGCTGAATCTGCAGTTAACTACAGGGTGTGATGGCATACCATATCTGTATTGTGCATGGAACATGTCCATTAAGGCATGAGCCTTAATGATTGTAATTTCAATGCTTTTTGGAGTTTGAGTGGCAAAAAACCAATAGGTTTTGTGAATTTTCAGATCATGTCTAAGCAGCCTTAATGGGACAAGAGAGAGAAAGAGAGAGAGAGAGAGAGAAATTTGGTGGCGCTCAAATAAAAAGTGAAAAGTCAAAAAGTGTATAATAATTGATAAACATAAGTGATACTTCTCATGTGAATAAATGAGTGGCTGCTAATTACACAGTACAAACATGTGCTGGTGTACACATTAAAGAACAAAATAGACAACGTGGAGTGTAACATATGCGCCTAACTATCAAATTAATTAGTGATATAGTAACACGTGCAGAGTTAAAGAAAAAACGACACTACTTATCTGGTAGTGAAAGCTTCGGTCACATGACCACCATGGGAATAAATAAATATGTAGAAGAAAGAAAAAATTCAACATAGTGTATACTGTTTTCAGTGATTCATAAATATTGCTGAACACAGCTTCATTAGGAACATATTAGTCCCAAAAAAAACATCCACTTCACAATATATGAAGATTAAAAAACATTTAATTACACAGAAAACAGACAATGGCTAAAAAACAAACGTACAAGATGTATGACAAAAAAAGGCTAGTCTGGTACTGTAGACCCAACGCGTTTCGTCTAGTGACTGTGCAAGCAAAGGATTTGATAAGTCCAGAGTTTTTCCAACAGATTGAGAACATTTTGCCTCTTAGTGAAGTTGGCGGTATAGAGAGTAGCCTGCCTGTGAATGAGCTGGCATTGTGTGTTAGATACTGCTGCTGCTGTAGGTGATACAACCACCCAGTGGGCTGTCACAGTCCGATTAATATTTAGTTTGGCCAGTTCCACTTACCAATTCACATATTTGTAGTTAAGTGAATAGTCATTACAATTGCATTTTCTTGGCCAAGAATAAAAGTTTTTTTTTTTTAATGTCCTGTTACAGGTGCTATTCTGGTAAAATGGAATCGAGATGGAATTTGGTAGTGGGGCTGGGGATATATGACCTCAACTAATTGTCTAAAACTAGATGCATTGATGGTGGCTATTGGACACAGATCTAATGCTAACATAGCCGTCATGGCTTTAGTGATCTGCTGTGCAACAGGACGGTGGCTGTCGTACTTGGTTCCGCTTGCAAATGCTTGTTTGAAATTACTAGTCTTCTTGGTCCGCTTCTGTGATGAAGATTGACCCTCAGCAGCAGCAGGCCTAGCATGTATGGATATTTATTGGGTTATTGGGAATTCTGGATAGTGGAGGAGTCAGATAGCCTTTGCAAATTGGACACAGGAGGACTACATCCGATCATCAATGAGAAGGTTGATAACGAAAGCAGTGGAGATTGCATGTGCTGAGATCTATCCAAGCTGCTGGTAGCTGATGTTGGACTGCTTGTTATTTATTTTACAGGATTTTTCAGATTTTGATAAATAATTTACATGAATTCGCTGCAAATTACATAATAGGGAGGAGGTGCCAAGATAGTTAACATACTTATCTCTACTTACTTTGGCCTCACAAGTGGGGCAGGTGCTTTGCCAAATGTTGTCAGGATTTGCGAAAAAATTATTCCACATGAAAGAGGTGGCTTTTTTGGTCTTAAGCCCAGGCATGAAAATGTCTTTTTTTTATAACTGACAAGAACTGCTGCCACTAGTCGCTGACTTATACCTCTTTTACACTGGAGCTAAAACCCGGGTTATTGTAGGGTTAATCCAGGTAGCTCCTTGGTGTAAAAGGGGAGAGGGTTGGATTGCCGTGTCGAGTGACCCGGCAATCCAACCCAGGTAACTAGCAGGGTTTAACATGGGAGTAACCCATGAAACCATGCAATGTGAATGGTGTGCTCAGGGTCACGATGACCTGGAGCGCGCCGCATGCCGGCCGATTGGTCTGGCTTCAATGGCGCTTGGAGATGCATAGACCCGGCTCCAGTGTGAATGTCGCTGACTCGGGAATATCCTGGGTCGGTGCCGGCTAAATTCTGGGTCTGATACGGATTGGAACCCTGTTCCAACTCCAGGTCAGACCCAGAATTTAGGTGTAAAAGTGATATTACTGTGACACAAACATTCTCCTAATTTTATAAACTTTTTCTTGTCCAACACATTCATCATCAACATCCTCATTAGCATCAGATACACAATTATCCCTCTCATCATGTTTCACAGTAGCAACCTTAATTTATAAGTCACCATCATTAGTTTTACTACTACTCATCCTCACATTTTGCAGCAGAGGGTGCAGAAATGGTAGAAGGATTACAGTGTCAGAAATGTCAGACTTGCACACAGCATTCGTGGACACCTGTGGACTCTCCTCAGGTATCTGTGAAATTTGTGTCTCTACAGCCTTAGTGTTCTTTTGTGCACTGATTTGCCTGTTTTAAAAGTGACACATTTAGACCCAGAGGGGGCAATTCAATTGATCAGCCGCCAGCTATTTTATAAAGGCGCCTAATGGAGCAATTCAATTGTTGCTCCATATGAGCACGATAGCTGCCGGCATTTCTGCTCGCACCCTCAGGAGGGCGAGAGCAAAAATGTGCGAGAAACCTGTGGTTAGGGTGCCCTAACCAGATCTTTAGATGGCTTTAGCCATTTTACATGGCTAAACTGGCCTACTAAGGTGTAAAGAGGGTGATAATTAATGAGCGCCCACAATAATTGTAGTGCAAAACTGGGCTTTCATTAACGCTGCCCATGCAACAAATGAATCGCCACCAGAGGGAGAAAAGTGTGATAAGTCTGAAACTCCAACATTTGGGCGTCCAAAGCAGATTGGGTTAGCTGCTATATGTGACTAAACCCCGTGCTCTTGGATGTGCACACAAGGCATGGGCGCCAAAACTGAGAAACAATTAAATTGCTCCATCGGGCACCCATTGTGTTTGGGCACAATGAGAAGGTGTTGCATGCGAGGTTACAGAAGATGTCTGACTGTTTGGCCCCACCTTCCGCAATAAGCATTCTAGTGCATGAAACAGCAGTAGTAGGACCACCACTAGCAAAGAAAGGCCATGGTATGAGCCTTTCTTGCCACTACATGTGGTACATGGCATGTTTGCAATTTTGAATTTTTCGACAGTAAATTTTCCTTCAAAAGAGGTAGTGTTTTCTTTATGATTGTGAAATAATGTTTAGATTTGAGGTGCCCTTTACCTCCTTTAGAAGATGTTGAAAAAGAACTATGATTGGCAGCCAGGGTCGAAACTAGAAGTTTTGTCACCCGGTGCAAGGCAGTAATTTAGCACACCCGCCCCAGTGTCTCTGATGTGCAGCCCCACCCCCTCGTGAGCGCATTTTGGGGGTGGTGACTGGCTGCATGACCCCATGGGCAGGGGCGAATCTAGACTGTTCTATTAGGGGGGGCGAGTTAATGATTAATTCTAACTCCTCCTCTTTCCTGTACTGCCACCTCCCTTTTTGGTCCCAGCTCCTCCCTTTCACATGGTTTTTTTTTGTTGGTCACATTGTAAAAATCAATCAATGTATGTTTAAGTACCCCCACCCCCATGACACCCCCTTGCGGCAAACCCCCTCCTGCGGCATCCGCGGGACCCTTCTCCCCCCCTTTACTTTCACTTACCATCGCTGCTCCAGTGATGTTCTCCCTTCAGGCTTCGGTCAGCTGCTCTCCCATCCCGCACTGTTTAATGCAGCAGCTGACCAGGGTCACAGTGCAGGAGCCGGGAGTCCAGCTGACTGGAGGGAGGACATCACCGGAGCCCCGATCTTCGGTCCCTGGACAGAGGTAAGTTTTTTTTTTTTGTTTTTAGCAGTGATCAGCGTGTGGTCTGTTTAGACCACACAGCTGATCACTGGGATGGTCTAAATAGCTGATCACAGGGTGTGAGGAGCTGGCTGTGATCTCTTCCTCCCCGCATCCCGGGTGACAACCTGTCACTGACACACCCCCTGACTGGGAGACGGGAGCACACTTACACAGCTCTGATCATAGCACAGCCATTATCATCTCTCTCCTCAGAATGATGCAGCATAGAGAGATGATAAAGATCGGACAAACTGTGCTAGGTGGGCGATCGCTCCAAACGGGATCGGTATGAAATACCGCCGGCCCTCTGGCCAGCAGTTCACATCCCGGCAGTGGCAGGACAACAGAAGCAGCGGAAGCCCGACAGCGCTGGAAATCCCGAACGTCCTGAGGTAAGTAAAAACTAACCTAACCCTAACCCTCCTTAGGGGTGCCTAACCCTAACCTCCCCCCCAAGTGCCTAAACCTAATCCTCCCTGTAAGTGCCTAACCCTAATCCCCCCCTACCCCGCTGCCTAAACCTAAGTCCCCCCGGGGGTGCCTAACCCTAACCCTCCCTCCCCCCAGCCTAACCCTAACCCTCCCAGGGAGGTGCCTAACCCTAAGTCCCCCCGGGTGCCCTAAACCTAACCCTCCCCCCACGGCTGTCCGCTCGCAGCGCCCGGCATCCCTTTCATTGGGATGCCGGGCGCCGTTCTCCCAGCGTTGGGAAAATGACAGGCGTCTAGATATAGACGCCTGTCATTTAACCCTCACCGGGATAAAGCAGTCGGGAAGCCGGCTGTCGGGATTGAGACAGCCGTTTTCCCGATTGCATCCCACTCCAAACGCCCCCCCCTGGATTCGCCACTGCCATTGGTCACCTTAGCCTGCCGATGTTACGCAGTTTATCCAATGCTGCGTTGGACAAGTCGTGATGCCTCCTGCTGCATTACCATATCTACAAGGATCACAATTGCAAAGCTGCCTGCGTTCGTGCAGCATGTGCAATTGCGATACTTGCTGAATCAGGCCCATTGTCTCTGTTCTCGTCATGCTGGGGGCATGGCCAGAGCCTGGGAGCTGTGGGGCAGCCCCCGTCACAATGCGGATGACAGGCACAAGCGCGACTATGGCCTGCAGGTGGTACAGTGGTACAATGTCCAAAAAGTCAAACTGTCCCACTGAAATGGGGACAGAAGGTATGTAATATATATTATACATATTCACAAACACATATATATATATATATATATATATATATATATACAGTCAGGTCCATAAATATTGGGACATTGACAGAATTTTCATATTTTGGCCTCTATTCACCACCACAATGACTTTGAAATGAAACAAACAAGATGTGCTTTAACTGCAGACTTTCAGATTTAATTTGAGGGTAATTACATCCAAATCAGGTGAACGGTGTAGAAATTACAACGGTTTCTATATGTGCCTCCCACTTTTTAAGGGGTCAAAAGTAATGGGACAAACTAAACAATCCTAAATCTAACTTTCACTTTTTAATACTTTGTTGCAAATCCTTTGCAGGCAATTACAGCCTAAAGTCTGGACCGCATAGACATCACCAGACGATGGGTTTCATCTCTGGTGATGCTCTGCCAGGCCTCTACTGCAAATGTCTTCAGTTCCTGCTTGTTCTTGGGACATTTTCCCTTCCGTTTTGTCTTCATCAAGTGAAATTCATGCTCAATCGGATTCAGATCAGGGGATTGACTTGGCCATTGCATACCATTCCACTTTTTAGCCTTAAAAAACTCTTTGGTTGCTTATGCAGTATGCTTCGGGTCATTGTCCATCTGCACTGTGAAGTGCCGTCCAATGAGTTCTGAAGTATTTGACTGAATATGAGCATATAATATTGCCCGAAACACTTCAGAATTCATTCTGCTGCTTTTGTCAGCAGTCACATCATCAATAAATACAAGGGAACCAGTTCCATTGGCAGCCATACATGCCCACGCCATGACACTACCACCACCATGCTTCACTGATGAGGTGGTATGTTTTGGATCATGAGCAGTTCCTTTCCTTCTCTTCTCTTCCCATCACTCTGGTACAAGTTGATCTTTGTCTCATCTGTCCATAGGATGTTGTTCCAGAACTGTAATGGCTTTTTTAGATGTTGTTTGGCAAACTCTAATCTGGTCTTCCTGTTTTTGTGGCTCACCAATGGTTTGCATCTTGTGGTGAACCCTCTATATTCACTCTTGTGAAGTCTTCTCTTGATTGTTGACTTTGACACATATACATCTACCTCCTGGAGAGTGTTCTTGATTTGGCCAACTGTTGTGAAGGGGTTTTTCTTCACCAGGGAAATAATTCTTTTGTCATCCACCACAGTTGTTTTCCGCGGTCTTCCGGGTCTTTTGGTGTTGCTGAGCTCTCCGGTGCGTTCTTTCTTTTTAAGAATGTTCCAAACAGTTGATTTGGCCACACCTAATGTTTTTGCTATCTCTCTGATGGGTTTGTTTTGATTTTTCAGCCTAATGATGGCTTGCTTCACTGATAGTGACAGCTCTTTGGATCTCATATTGAGAGTTGATAGCAACTGATTCCAAATGCAAATGTCACACCTAGAATCAACTCCAGACCTTTTACCTGCTTAATTGATAATGAAATAACGAGGGAATAGCTCACACCTGTCCATGAAATAGCTTTTGAGTTGATAGTCCCATTACTTTTGGTCCCTTAAAAAGTGGGAGGCACATATTGAAACTGTTGTAATTCCTACACCGTTCATCTGATTTGGATGTAATTACCCTCAAATTAAATCTGAAAGTCTGCAGTTAAAGCACATCTTGTTTGTTTCATTTCAAAGTAATTGTGGTGGCGAATAGAGGTCAAAATCTGAAAATTCTGTCAATGTCCCAATATTTATGGACCTGACTGTGTATATATATATATATTACACACACACACAAATAAAAATATTTAATTTACTATTTGCATTAGCAAGCAGAGCTGGGCTGGGCTGTGATGTGATCTGCAGGGCTGGGATGGTCTGGCAGGCAGAGGCCAGGAGTTTCTTCACTGGCTACCATAGTGGTCTTCGTGCCGGGGACTTCAAAGTCCTGAATGCGCCTTGGCAAAGCAGGAACTCCCAAAAAAGGGATGTGACTTTGCTGAAGGGGCGTGGCCGCGACCGCGAAGCCACGCCCCCTTATATGTGCCGATCTTGTGACGCCAGTGCTATTATGAGTCAGTCTCACTCATTATAGTACCTGCCCCCCCCCTAGTTGCGGCCCTGGCAGCAGCCACAGCACTAGTACTGGGTTGCTCCTTCTCTTCTATCGTCCGATTCGGGATTGGTTTTATTTTTACACCATGACAGGAATAAAGCTACTGTTGTTCATCTTAACTGCCACCACACCAAGTGAAAGTACAATGAGATATGGATAGGAAAGGAAAGGACTGTTATCTTTACTATGTAGTTTTATTAAAAGACTGGACACCACTTATGTCTTTTTGGGGTGCAGATGATGGGGATATCCCCGCACACAGTAGCTGCCACTGAAGAACACACTATGCAAATTTTTAAATTCCTTTACAAAACAATTGCAATAGTTTTACGAACAAGGAACAGAACAGGTCTCCTTTGCAAGAATTGTTTCGGAGTACAGATGATGGGGAATGCCATTGCACACAGTGGGCCTGATTCAGAGCCGGACGCTATTTGCGCTCGCTCGTTCAGAAAAAGGGCCCGGGTATTTAAATTGAACGCTCGCTCTTTGCGGTCTGTTGACGCCTCTAGGTCTGAGCGAGCGTCCGAAACATGCGCTCGCTATTTTGTAAAGACGCCCCTTGGCCGTTCGCATCATACATCATCTCCGCTATTTATTTGATTAATCGAGTACATCGAAAGGCGTATGAACTGCTCACAGTGCTTGTGGTAGCATTTTCCTACCGCAATCATGCGAGCAGTTCAGGCTAAAAGACAACCAAGTGACGTGGCCGATGACGCTGCTTTGTTAATTATGCACACCCTTAAAACGTCCGTTTTGACTGTTTGGCACGCCTGCGTTTGGATCTCCACTCCCCGCTTTCAAGCACCTTCCCCTGTTACCACCCACAAACGCCTCATCCTGTCAATCAAATTAGCAGGCACTCGCTATTTTGCGAGCACACGATTTCCGACCGCACTGACTGGTTGGCGCATGCGCATTACGACCCATATGCATGCGCAGATGTGCGAACATCGCTCGGAGCGAACGAGCGGCTCTGAATCAGGCCCAGTATCTGCCACTGAAAAACTGTACATTTTTAAATTCCTTTACAAAACACTGCCAATTATTTTTTTTATACACTAGGAACAGAACATGTCTCCTTTGCAAGAACTCTTTGGGGTGCACATGATGTGGATACCACAGCACACAGTAACTGCCACTGAAAATACTATATGCTAATATTTACATTCCTGTACAAAACACTGGCAAATTTTTTATTCACCAGTTACAGAACAGGTCTTTATTGCAAGAATTGTTTTGGGGTGCAGATGATGGGAGTAAGACACAGCATCTTTACACACACTTCTAAATATACATTTTTTTTTTTATTGAATTATAAAAGACTGCAGGGATTTTTTTTAGACAATAGAAAAAAATAATTTTTTCAATTGTTTTTTATTTATAACAGGAAATGAGGTCTACTTGGGGTGCAGCTCAGATACAACAATGTGTTTTTTGGACAAATAATCTTAAAATCAACACCGTCTCCGCTCTCATACACAAGTGACAAACAATATACTGCAGTGATCAATTTCCTTGGGAAAAAAAAATGCAGGTCCACTTTACCAAACAATCAAGAGCCTATGTTATTCCTTGCCGCACCACACACAGTAACCTCCTTGTTTGCAGTGTATGTCTGACAAACGCACAGTGACAATGTTGGCTGCTGTCACATTTCCCACCCACTACATCTACCTACTACAATTCTCTCTGCCCTAATCTAGCTTCCTGATGGCCCCCTTATGGTGTTTGTAAACTTTTTATATACACAACCCTCTACCCCCCTCTCCTGTGTGGAATGACGACTGATCACAAGAGAGGCACTTTTATAGGCAAAAATTACGCTTGCCTCATTCTGGGATCTGAACTTGGTGGCCAGACCAGAGCCAGGAATCGGATAGACTTGGATCCCCTAAGTTCAGGTGTGTTAGGTTTTCACAAAAACTGAACCGCTCATCTTTGGTATTTATCAGTTTTTAAAGAAATCCAAAACCGGAACCGAATAACAAACACAAGTTAGGTTTTGCCAAAACTAAAGCACAAAGATGATTTAGAACCAAAACCAAAACACAGGGGTCTGCGCACATCTGTAGTATATACAGAATAAGGGATCTCTTACATTACACAGATCCTAAAGATGCAGAAACCTCCTTTGTCTCCCAATGACTTTTGCACTTTCATCCAATTAAGTTATTATATATGACCCTCTAATCTTAGATCCTGTATCACAAGGTAGAATGCAGGCTTTATTATTCATCTATAGTAATTTCTTTTTTCACATCATTGAAAGGGGTGATTCTGCAAATACCCCTGCACTTACCACACAGAGAAGTATATGACTAATTATTATTATAATTTAACTTTTCTCAAATTTTATAGATACATGCAGTATATGGGCGTCAGAATGGGGGGCTAGGGGGCGGCTCGCACCCCCCAAACATTTGAAAGAAACGGTGGCCGCGGACAGTCATGGGTTGTGCTTTTAAGGTAAAAGACGGCACATTACACCCCCTCCTCCACCGTGCAGTGCAGGGGCTGTGCAGCCCATTGCTATAAAGCACAGCCCCTGACCATCCACAGCCGCCCAGCAACAGGTAAGGGAGGACAGGGGCATCGGAGCGATTTTATGTTGCCCCCCCCAACATTAAATCGTCCCAACACCCCTGGATACATATGTAATTCTTATGCTTGATCAGATCATGTTGGGCACCACAATTCCCCATTTTCCCTCTCCTTCCTGACTTATTGGAGAATCATTGCTGATATGTGTTTTTGGAATAAGGTGTCTGCTTACTTTGAATAGGAATATATTTCCCCAATTTCACATGATACTGAGGCATAGCATGGACACACATCCGGCTGATGTAGACCCTGCGCAGGATGGAATGTTTACCACCATCCTCATATATTGTATGCCATCCGTCATACTTATGGCCAGTTGTGTCTTGCTCTAATTGCCCAGTGTTGGATTAGGGGTAATGTATAAATCTTGTTTCTCTGCATGACAGACTTCTTTTATCATATCTATATAACTGGATCCATAAGGTGCGGAGAAGAACTTTTGCATATGTACTCTCCCGATTGTATTTCCTGTTTGAGACGTGGAAGTGCATATTTTGCTATAATTTCAAGAAATGTAAAGAATAAGATACAATAAGATATACTAGTACATTGTTTGCCGTCCGGATCTGAATATAGGAAGGGTGCCTGACCACACCTGGGTATTGCACTAATAGTGGGCAGAGGGCCTAGCCAACACTCTCCCCACCTGACGTATAAGGATCAGATGCAAGGCAACATTTAGCCTGTGTATTGAGATGGCTCATGTATTAATATTTGCTTTCCTATTTATTTGTAGACTGAAGACAAATATAGCGCACCCTAACGAAAGAAGTGAGTGCTATCATTTCTTTTTGAAGAACAGTATCTAATGCAGAACACTCTCCTAATGTGATGGAATGAAACTATTTTTAAACAGAAGGAAAACAAATTAATTCCTAGATACAAATTTACAAATCTATTGCTATTATTAATAATTAATAATTTTTTATCTGCTGCAGCGGTGAGTGCCATGGTTTTTTACCTACTAATATCCCACTAGACTGCAGTGAAAGTGCGGAGTATAGTGATTGTTACTATTCAGTACTAAACACATCACATCATTTTACCTGTTGATACATCTGAGCGCTGCACATTTCCAACCATTTACTCAGGCATTACCTGATTTGGATCTGGACACAAAACTTTAATGTCTCCCAGTTTCTTGTCTCCTTATTATGCGGACTAGAATGGGATAAAAACCATTGGACACGGACCGTTTATTTTGTCAAAACCATCTCTTGTTAATTGTGGTGTTTTTAATATATAAACACTTTTTATTAATTTCACATCAGTGTTATTTTTCATTTTTATTAAATTTTTATATACATTGCAATTGATTATATGTTACTAATAAATTGACATATTTATTTATTATTAATATCATATGGCATAATTGCTTTTTCATACTTATTTATATACATATATATTAATATAATTTTTTTAATATCATTATTATAGATTATTTATATCTTTTTATTATTTTTCACACATTGCATCTGGCAAATGGTTATTTATACCATTATGATAAATGCCTAATTATTTATTTGGGTTGTCCACAGCGCTGTTACTTTCTCTTTTGTTTCTCACTCTTGGTTTGCAATCTTCTAACAGCAGCGTGGAACATTACCCCTTGTCCTTACACTTGTGTATAGTAGATATCCTAATTTTCAGTGCCTGTGGCTATTATTTTTTTTCCTATTGCTTTTTCAGCCTTTGATGTGTTACCAACTGATTTTAAGATACACTAAGCTGTGTCATGAGGACTTTTTTATTATTTTTTTCATCTGATTGAATTTGCTTTTATATATTTGATTATATGATTAATTTTTTATGACTGAATTTTTTTTTATACAGTATATTTGATTATATGATTCCAGAGTATATGCTATTAGGGAAGCGGTCAAGTGATTTTCTGCATATGTTATTGTATTTTATTGTATTTAATATATTGTGTATTATTAAATATTTGCATATTTACTCATTTTCTGTACAATAAGATATACATCTGCATTGCTTATGGTACCCTATTTCCAGGGACACTAGAGGGGAAAGAAATTCACCACATGCCCATCTGTGGTGGAATACAGTATATGGTGTGTATTAATACAATGTTTGCAGTGATGCACTAGTTTATTTTTAAGAATTAAAAGTCAAGTTGTATTACTAACATTAGTCCAAAAATATACTGGTAGGTGAATTGGCTATTGACAAAAGAAAACTATCCCTAGTGTGTGTACACATGTGATAGGGAATATAGACTGTAAACTCCACGGGGAGAGTGAATGGCAAAATAATCTCTGTAAAGTGCTGTGGTGTATGTGTGCGATATATAAATAACTGGTAATAAATAAGTTACAAAGAGTGTCTCCACCAAAGAGTTTCTTTTCTTCCCTCAAATTTCCATAAGTATTAACAAGATGATCCCAAAATGGCTTCTGCACCTCCATATTATCTTCCACATGCCACACAGACAGCCTGTTGCTCTCACACCTCCACTTGCCACAAAATGCCCTCACATGCCCTTCATATCTCCAACATGCCACAAAGTGACCACAAATGCCCTCAGACCTCTACTTCCTGCAAAATGCTCTCAGATCCCACATGTATTCTATTACTCAAACCCTAACTCACTGTGTATCAGTGATCACCCACTACTGATTTAGTAATTTAACTATTAAAATTATTAATTTACATTAAAGTTATTAATGCCAGCTTAAAAATTGCCTACTTTCAGCCTGTATAAAAAGGAGAGCACGTACATGGTACAGATTACACAGCATTTCCAACCCCTCTGATTAGATTGTGCGGTGACATGGAATCCGGCTATTACCACCACAATCAGTCTTATTCTCACGTTTATGACATAAGGCAGAGAATTGTGGACATAGAGCAGATGTCACCTGTTGCTTATCACTACTCTAGACAAATGCTAATAATTATGTGCCATGTCCTAGCAGAAAACATAATTACATGAGACACAAATGATAACTTTTAAAAATGTCTGTTTTGTGCTGGAGAGTGGTCCATGGTGGAATCTAGTTTTCATTTTGGAGTCATGATGATTTTTTTTATTATTATTTGATGCAATTTGACAGTTTAAATGAGGTATTTCTCCTGCAGTTAGTCGGACTTATTTATTTGCGTTCAGTAGTCACATTGTCATGACTAAATTGTAAATTAGTGTAGTAGGCACTTCTCTGGAGCAGCCAGGAACCTTCATCTGGACACTATAATCATATGACAACAGTGACACATAGTGGACAGAGAGCAAATATGGAACAGAAGCAACACTATGTCTGTAGGGCAGGGGTGGGCAATAGGCATCCGCCCAGCTGTTGTGTAGGGTTTCCAGAAAATGCAGTATTCAGACTTTTACACGTATTAATAAATTCAGGACTCAGAACCTTATCTTGAGCTGAACATATGCGAATTTGTGTAGCATAAATTGCACAAAATCATTCTGCGCATGCCTAGTATATAGACTGCAGATTTTTATGAATCTGATACTTGCACTTACATGCACCTGGAGGGGCGGGATTGGAGAGGGAAGGGGAAGACTAAAGCAAACAAGTACAGATGTATACAGACGAGAGAGAGAGAGAGACATATATATATATATAAATATATATATATATATATATATAGTATTTATTTATTTTTGGTGGATACTAAGCTTGGTCCTCAAGCCACCCAAACATTCCAGTTGCTAAAAATGTATAGTCTTGAGCACAGGCAACTTAATTAGTACCTTCATTTGATTTAATCATATGTGCTCAACTATGGATATCCTTAAAACCTGGATTGGTAGAGTGCCATGAGGATCGAGTTTGGGAACCACTCGCTAGATAAACTGTTTTCACGTTTTGAAACATTTTGTTTATTTTATTTATTGTCTGTCTGTACATCTTTAAAACATTTGTTGGTAAAGAATATGTCCAAGCCTTATCAATTCCCTTTTTCTAGAATAGAAGGTAAAGGAGTTTCTGCTGACCGTAGTGTAGCAAACTGGCCTCCCTCCATGTTATGCTGTCCAGAATGGGAGGAGGTTATTTCATTCTTAAAATCTCTGTGTCAGAAAGTGGAACTGTTGTTTGGTAGAAGAAAATGTTTAGCCTTACACAAAATTCAGGTTAAATATTATATTAATAGTTTCTTGGCACATACAGGTGTTAGCAGTGTGTGAATAATTAGGAGAGGCACATGTATGGGGATGGAGGCAGTATCCACATTCTCAGAGGTTAAATCACAGTTTCAACACAGTCAACTTTTTATCAAATTTACATTGATGGCAGAGACCGCAATAATAGATAAATGACCAATATAAATGATACAGTCCATTCAAGAAGTATTTTTTGTTGTTGTTGAAATAATCTTATTCAATATATTCCACATCAAAGTAGATGAAACAATGAATATATAAGAAGACATAATAATAGTGGTTGGGGAGTAGGGGAGGAGCAGCTGCAGACACTGGCCCTGATTCAGAGCTGGACGCTCTGACAGAGCGCTCGCTCTGAATCAGGGCCGGGCTATTTTTTTTTAGAGCGGCCTCCTGGCCGCTCGCATAGATGTGGGTGCCCACCCACAGCTATAGCGAGCGGCCCAGGAAGATGGTCTTGATGGTCAAGACCATCGAGACCATCAGGCTTGCGACGAGACCCTTGTGGTAGGATCTCGTTGCCGCAAGCCACAGAGAGCTTTCGGCTCTAACAGAGCCGAAAGCTCTCTCAGTGGGTTCTCATGGGAACGCCTCCGTCTGGCAAGCCACCCCCCGGCCCGCCCAGCAAAGGGGGCGTGCTGTCATTCAACATCGACAGCACTCCCCCTTTGGTACGAGACCTGGAGCGACAGATTACCCGTCGCTATCCGGGTCTCGCACATGCGCACGACGGAGCCGGCTCTGTTGTGCGCATGCGCTCTGGGCCACCATCGATCCGGTTGCGAGCACTCAGCACTTGCGACCGGGTCTGAATCAGGCCCACTGTTCCAAGAGTGGGTGGTGTACACAACACTGCGCTCCCTTACAATGCTGAAAGGAGGTGGGTAAGATAAAAGGATATAATATATAAATATAAACAAATAAAGTAGCGAGAAGGAATATTCCATTCTTTGATTTTTCTTCTTATATATGTGCGGTGCTTCTGTCCTCTTTGGGTGACTCGTCTTTAAATGGACTGTGTGGATATAGGGTTGTTTTCCTCCCAGGTAGTCGAAATATATTAGATAGAATATCAGGCAAGGTGCAAATACTGAATTAATGCATACCAAACTCATAATATCCATGGTAAAAACACATAGTAAGGTATTTTTTTCCCGTATGATGCAAACGTAACGAAAATAGGTGCGTACCCAAAAATCACATATGTAGTATGGTACAAAAATACATCAAGATATCTTTTTATGAATCCCCTTCCAAATAGTAGGATAAGGCGTACCCGTACTCACCTTCAATAAATCCCGAACCAGTGTATAAAGGTTTATTTTCTTTCTGCTTAGTATGGTGTTCTTATATATCTTTCATAGATGAAAGCCATATTTGCAGACATAACATTTATTTTTACAAATTTCAACACACAACGTTAAAATGGGACAAAAAATTGGTGAGGATCCAGGTGGTTCCGCAATGCTTCACAATAATCATTTTAAATGCAGATTGTGGTAAATATGCCCCAATGGGTGTAACAATACAGTATATGTGTATGTGTAATCGGTTGGGTACAATGGGCCTGATTCAGAGCCGCTCGTAAGCGGCCGCTCGTTCGCTCCGAGCGATGTTTGCCCAACTGCGCATGCGTACGGATCATTATACGCATGCACGAACCAGTCAGTGTGGCCGAAAATCGTTTGTTCGCTAAATAGCGAATGCCTGTTAATATGAGTGACAGGAGGAGGCGTATGTGGGTGGTAACAGGGGAAGGTGCTTGAAAACGGGGAGTGGAAATCAGAATGCAGGCGTGCTTAAAGGTCAAAACAGGCGTTTTAAGGGTGTGCATAATTAATACTGGAGCGTCATTGATCACGTCACTGGGTTATTTTATAGCCAGAACTTCTCGCAAATTTGTGGTAGCAAACACCAGCCACAAGAATAGCGAGCAGTTCATACGCTGTTCGATGTACTCGATTAATCTAATAAATAGCGGACATGACGTATGGTGCGAGCGGGCAGGGGGCGGCTTTTTCAAAATTACAACCGCAAGTTTTGTTCGCTCGTTCAGACATAGAGGCGTCAACAGACCGCAAAGAGCGAAAGGTTCATTTGAATAGCCACCCCCTTTTTGTTGAACGAACGACCGCAAATAGTGACCGGCTCTGAATCAGGCCCAATATCCTAGTGGTGACCATCCCGACGGTCACAATACCGGCAGCAGAATGCCAACAAATTTTAGTGAGTATTCTAACCCGAACACACCCTCCAGCAGCCTAACCATCCCCTTTGGCAGCCTAACCCTAACCTTCTCCTAACGCAGCCTAACCCTAACTGTGGGGATTCATCAGTATTTTGACCATCGGGATTCTGCTGCTGGTATTGTGACCGTTGGGATGGTCACTACCGGCATCCTAACTACATCCCGTGTATGACTACAGTATGTACATATGAACAGGGGCGCCGAGAGGGGGGGGAGCGGGAACAGATTACCCAGGCCTGGCAGGGTGCCCGGGCCGCCCGCAGCACATCACCGTTTTTTTTTTTCTTTTCCCCAACCTATTTTTTTATCTTTATTTGACTCCGCGGGCGGCAGTTGGGGGTGTTATAACCGCACTGCCTGCACTGCAAGTGAGTGACACACACTGTTTGTGACAGTCTGTCTGTCACAAACAGTGTGTGTCACCCACTTGCAATGCAGCCTGTAGCCGCGCCACTGCAGACCTGAATTGCTTGCGTGAGCCCGATATTATGACATTATCATCATCACGCAAGGGGGGGGGTTCTGGCTGTCATTTTCTGGCATATTTTTTGTAATTGAAGCCGGGCAGCTGCGGCTACAGATAGCTGGATTATCCGGATTAATAGCAGCAGCAGCAGCAGCAGCAGCATGCTCAGGTCCTGAGCCTGAGAAGCTCCGCCTCCTTAAGCTCTGCTATGGGAGCTTCCTGTTCCCAGGCATGGCTGCTTGTTGTGACACGTGGGTGGGAGGCTGAGAGCAGTACAGCCTAGCCCTACAGAGCCAACCCGGACTGGAAGACCAGCATCAGGTAATGAAGTTTGTTTTTTTAACTAGTGTACTGCTGGTGTTGGTAAGGGGGGAGGTTTGTAAGTGCTGCTGGTTTTGGTAAGGGGGGGGGAGTATGTAACTGGTGCTGGGGTGTTGGTAAGAGGGGCGTAATTGGTGTTGGTAAAGGGGTGGGGGGGTGTAACTGCTGCTGGTGTTAGGTGGGGGGTGTAACTGCTGCTGGTGTTGGGGTGTTGGTCAAGGGGGGAGGGCAACTGGGTGCTGTTGGGGTGTTGGTAGAGGGCATAAGTGTGTCTCTGGGTGCTGCTGGGGTTGGTCATAGGGGTGGGAGTGTAACTTTGGGTGCTGCTGGAGTGTTGGTAGGGCTGATCATGGTGTCTCTAGGTCCAGTTGAGGTGTTAAGCAGGGGTATTTTATCTGGTTGCTGCTGGGGTGATGGTTGCTGCCATCTACTTTAAATTTACATCCCAGCACTTCAACTTACTAACATCAATCGCTAGAGCTACTCAAAATATACGTTGGATGTTCATTTGCTATAACAATTGGCACAACAAAGGTGAACACTATGGGGCATATCCAATCCCGCCGCTAATTCTCGTGCTGGTCGGGATTCAATTATTGGGGATTCCTCGCGCAGAAGTCCCTCAGACCCTGCATGCGAGTCCACGCTGTTGGACTTTACCTCACACCTCATGGAGGAGCGAGGTAATATCCATGGAAAAACGGCCTATTCTGACTTGTGCAAGAAGTAAAAACACACTGATTCCGCAGGTCTGGCGGCATCAGTGTCTTCACGCACACGTGACCCGAATTAACGGCGTGGGGAAAAAGCTATTTGATTGAATAGCTTAACCCCGTGTTGCGGGACTTTTGGCCGACAATTACTCAAAGGGGGTGAACCCCCGCGGCTACTTGGATATGCCCCTATGTTTTCACAGCGGACGTGTGGGGCCACATCCCCACTCCCATGCCTGGCCACACCCCTGCAACCACAATCCCCATAATCATGGTGCCCCCCCATCAATATTTTCTTTATCTGCCCCTGGTAATAGGTAAACTATGAATTTATCCTTATTAAACATGCTAATTAGCCATACATCGTTTTTAGTCATGATCTCTTTGTGAAATCATCATTATTTGTTGTGATTATATAAACTATATGATAACATTACAAGAACATTACAATTTGTTAGTCATTATCAGCCAGCAGTTTACTGTGGGTTCCTAGTGCAATACACTAGATATACTGTATGTATATGCGTGTTCTCCCCATGCTTAATTTCTCAAGCGGTTCGCCCAGCTAAATTCCCCAGAAAAGTCACTTGAAAGTTGCCGTTGCCGAAAGTCGCTCTACACTGACTCGCGGGTGAATAGTAAAGAGAGTGGACTGCCTGCATCCACTCTGCGTTTCTGCAGCTGCGTGTTGTGTGTTTCTTTGCCTTCTGTGTAGCGAGCAAGTGGGGCAGTATTTGAGCTGGCTATCATTCCAGACAGAAAATGGGGTAGTATCTGGGCAGTGCTGCCATCTCTATCCGGTTAGCAAGTGTGGCTGGCTATCGGTGTGCAAAAAGCAAGTGGGGCAGTATCTGGTCAGCTCTTAAAAAAAAAAAAAAAGTACTTGTGTCCAAATAGCAATCTGGCAGTATCTGGGCCGTGCTAAAGATTTTCTACTCTAAAACTAATTAAAACCTGTGTAAGGAATCGCATGAAGCAGAACACCCTAAATAAACTGATGCTGATGTCACTAGGACCAGATCCTACAGACTTTCATTATGAAAAAGCTGCAGACAACTGGGCCTCTAAGAAGAAAAGAATATATGAAATGTTAATCTCGAGTTTAGATCAATATACGGTCAAGATTTCAACATTTCATTATTATCATGCTCCTGTGAGTGGTTGCTTCACGTGCGAGACACCCCCCCAGAATGTTGTGCAGCATTGCCCCCCACATGCTGTGGATACACCCCCTCCAGTGGGGTCCCCGGGAAATTGCTGTACCGGGGCCCAAGATTTCTCTTGGCAGCCCTGTTTACAGCCAATTACTGATACATGTTACAGTTCTATAGCACACTATGCTATTTCCAGATCTTCACATCTCTGCTAACTGTATATACTGTATATATTCACATATACATACATATACATATGTTATCTATAATATGTGGGGTCTGTTAGGGATATTTATATGTATGTTTATTGTAAAAAACTTGCTTGCAAAGGAACGACCATTGACCCCGTTAGGTTACGCCACGTGCCCTTCCCCTTAGCTTTGCCATACTTGGCAAAGCTGACCCTTTACCTGGAAAATATTTCCCTTTTCCCAACTTCCCCTCTCTTACCTTTGCCAGCTCTGGCGAACTGGTATCTCAGACTTAGTTTTGATTTTCCTATCACCTCCATCTTTGGTCTGTTGAGATGGGGCTTCAAGATGGAAGGATCTGCGCAACCCGAGATAGAACCATCGTGATGGAAGCCTCTGCAGAGTGAATGCTTCCTTTACCTGTGGGCTTATCTGGTTGATATGGTAAACTTGCTCTATTTGTCGTCTACCCAACTGCCATACTAGATAACTTACTGGTCCTATGGCCTCTATTACCTCATAAGGGCCTTGCCCACCTGCGAACCATTTACCCCCTTTTGTGGCTACATGGACAAGCACCTTAACACCTGAACTAAGGGTGCATGTGGTGGCTTGGGCACCGTAACCCCTTTTTGCTGCCCCTGTGCTTTCTTTAAGGGCTGTCATACTAATGGACCTGGAATTATAGGAAGAAGTACCTGAGGACCATGGTAATCAGATTTAGGGTCCGTCCATTGGCAAAATGCAGACTCGGCAGTACTTCTTGACCGCCATCCAGCCAGTAAAACCTCTGGAGCACCCATTTGAGAGTTTTTTCCTCTACCAAATGCCCTCACTTAGGGTGTATATGGGCCGCAACCTACACCAATGGAACGTCTTCATGTGGCACCAAGAGCTGTTTAACTATCCTCTCTTGTACCACTGCAACCCTATACAGCAGATCCCTTTCTATCAGCCGGTCTCTTGGCCTTCCATACTCCATTAACTCTCGCAAAATTCTTATAAGCACTTCCCAATGCATAATCATTTAATTGATCTCGAGCAAAGTCCTGGAGTGTTACATTCCTGAACAGAGGAGACTAATATTTTCCACCAACTGGCCAGGTTCTTGTTTTCTTCCAACCTTCTTCCTCACATCTGGAATGCAACGCTGGTCTGCTTGCAGCAAAAGCCTGGTACCCGACTTCGTTCTCTGGGGGATTGAGTAACTGGCATGTCCGGACCAATCCAGTCAAGTAGTATTTCCCGGAACAGGGAAAAGTCTTGCCCCAGAATAAGGTGATATGGCAGCCTTGCAGCTATTGCTGCCACTACTTGCACTATTTGTCTCTTCACAGTAATAGGAAGACAAACAAATAATGGCAGCTGCTCAATCAATCTGGCAGTACTTTTCAGGTGCATGAAAGGGAGGGGTCATACCAAGTAGAAAAAGGGTGGGTTTTACCCCCTATTGTTCCTCAGCACACTGAATTATACTTGCAACAATATATGAAGACTATATGGTAGTAGAAATTCATAGATATTGGTTGCATGCATTTGCATACATGGGAAGCTGCTAGACCACGTCACCGCTTCTCTGTCACTAGCAGTCCCTAACACTAAGGGGTTCACATCTGGGGTGCAGGGCACCTCAAAAAATGTCCAGCCCAGGACCCCCCCAGGGCATCACACAAAAAATGGAAAAAGGGTGACAGTGCAGTGTAAAGTATAGATATGTGCGAGTAGTTAATAAGTGTTGAAAAAGGGGTTAAGATATATGTGAAAAAATTACATGAATAAAAAACAAACATAAGCGGTGATGTGAAAAGTAACTATGTGTTATTAAGTGGTGATGCCCTGAGGAGGCCCAGCCAGAGTAGCCTCGGGGGCCCTACGCCCTGCGGCGCCGAGGTTAGGTGAGTCGAAGGAGGCGGAACTGGTTCTGTCTCCAAATAGAAGTGACAGGATGTAGACCCCTTAATTTAAATCAAAATATTTAAAAATAAACTAATGATAGAAAAGTGATTCAAATCAGCCCACTGTGTCTGTCAAAATATTAATCTATTATTAATGGTATCTTAGAAGCGATAATCCTTATTATATCCAATGTTGAATATGACATCCGTATTATATCCAAATGCTGACTACCTGGCACTCACTCTGCTATGGCTTTACGTAGTTTGCATTATCACAAAGCTGCTGTTGTGCACTAGTGTGCATGCGCAATACGCAACAATCGGCTGTCTGCATACGCTGTTGCTGTTGTGATCTGTGCTGAATCAGACCTACTGTATACTCTACTAGTATAAAGCAATTATACTAAAGTATGTTCTTTTACAAGTTCATCGTGAAATAATATTAGGCTGCGGCATGTGCCACCTTACCGCTGCTTCTATCAGGAGTCAGGACTGAGAGGGAGGAGCAATACATCACCCAGCTGAGTGGAGCTGCGTATGGGGGGGCTGCGGCAGCAGTGCAAGCTATGGCGGCCCATGGGGGGTGGCGTCTGTTATCAGCCAGCAATGCATGCTCTGGGGGGGATTGTCACGGGTGGCCAGCGGCAGGGGGTTGCGGCTGTTACCGGCTGCGGCTACGATCAGGAATTGTGGGGCCCGGTAAATTGTGGTTCCCCCCCCGGACCTTAATGGGGGTACAGAGTGCAGGGAAGGATGGACATGGGGGGGCACAGGGCTAGGAAAGCTGGACTGGGAGGGCACAGAGCTGGCTGGACTGGGGTGGTGGCATGAAAGGATGGACCTTAATGGGGCACAGGGAACGTTGGCTGGACTGGGGGGGTGGGGGTCAGGGCAGGGAAGGGGTAGGCTGGACTGGAGGGGTCAGGGCAGGGAAGGCTGGCTTGAATAGGGGGGAGGCAGAGGCAGGAAAGACTAGCTGGACTGGGGAGGGGGAGTCAGGGCAGGGAAAGCTGGCTGTAGTAAAGGGGAGGCAGAGGCAAGAAAGGCTGGATGGAAGGGGGGCAGGGAAGTCTATCTGCACTAGGTGGAGGGGCACAGAGCAGTACCTGAAAGGGGAGGCAGAGGCAAGAAAGCCTGGAGAGAGCCGGAGACTCGGATGGGAGCAGTGCAGTCAGTAAGAAACAGCCTTGTCTGCATGTAAAATATTGTGCTGGCCGCGAGCCAACCACACCTCGCGGACTGGCAGCCAATCAGGTGTGGCCTCTTCTGATTGTATGCCATTTCACGAGCTGTGATTGGCTCGCGGCCGGCACAATATTTGACATCCTGATGGCGGTGAATCTTTTTACTGGCTTGCGGTGCATATCTCCACCGCTCAAACCCGTCCCCCCCGCTCTCTCCGGGACCAGCAGTCCAGGCGGCTACACAGGGTTGGGCCAGTGAGTGGCAGCTGTTACAGGACATGGCAGCGTGGACGGTGCATATGAGAGACGGCCCTGGGCAAGAGACGGGCATCGGCGGGGGGACAGGCACGGCTGAGTGGGCGGCACCACACTGCCCAGCATTTACAGTGAATGCTCACAGGCTGTCAAAGGAGCACAGCCCCTAAAGCCATCCGCAGTTATGTGTGTGTGGCTGGCTTTAGGGGCTGTCCTCCTGAGACAGCCTGTGAGCAGTGTGTGTCGCTGACTGACAGTAGCGAGCGCAGGCACTCCCCCTGTCCCTGCAAGTTGAAAAAAATAATAAATTGTTCAGTGCTGAATTACCGGTATGCGATACCATAGCATACCGGCACACTTTGAGCACTGCATATATATATATATATATATATATATATATATATATATTTATTTATTATAAGGGCACCGTCGTGCCCTTATATTAGGGCTGAATAAAAAAAAACATTGTTCTCCTATAGAGAACTCCCAAGGGGGGGCATGGTGTTTAAGGGGCTACACCTCAAAACCTATTGGAGGTACTGAGCTGATGGGTAGAACTGTCGCTCAGTGCTGCATGCCAAATATCAGGGCAAAAACATACAAAATGAGGATTTGGGAACAATCTAAAGTTCCAACTGTCAGTTTTATCTGACACTCAATTAGGACCACTTTTCTATTGTTCTCTATGGGGGATTTTTGGGAAGACATAAGTCAGGATAGGGGGCAAATTTAGACTTAGGGTTTGTTTTATTAGGTAGCAATTTTTCCAGGGTAAGTGCTTTTGGGCTTCAGGTAAATTAGAAAGTTACAGTTTTTAAACTATTACCTCACGAATGTGCCATTATACAGATAGGAAGGTTAAACTTGTTGCGCAGCCTCAGTTGGTGCCTTCAGCAGGTGTACTCACTGTGGCTTCACTTGGGTGCACCAAGATGGCTGTCCTTTGCGTGTGTTAGCGGCGCTGGGACTTGCCAATAGTAACGGGTGGTAGTAGTAGTGGGGCCCCAGCGGCAGTGCGGCCATCAGCGGTGGCGGATGTGTGGCCATCAGCGGCGTGGTTGTTAGTGGTGGCTGTGCACGTCAGCGGCGGCGGTGCGGGTGTCAGCGGCAGCAGTGCGGGTGTCAGCGGCAGCAGGGAAACTGGCAGCAGTGCGGTCATTGGCGACGGGCCTGGATCCAAGAGGATCCAGTCCTTGCGTGTCATTCTGCAGAGTTCGACAGCGGAGCCTAATTAAAAAATGGCGCCTCAGTGCCATTTTTGAAATTCAAAGATGTCCACTGTGAGCCAATCACAGCCTCTGACGCCATTGCCCCGCCCCCTTGGCTGGCTTATATAAGCCAGCGCGAGGAGGAGGCATGGCAGTCCAATGGCTGGGAGGGAGCAATGAAGAGCTCCTGAAGAATGAAGACACCAGAAGTCCTAATGGGCAGCAACCATGCAAAAGAGCTAAAAGGCTGCTGCCCACTAGATGAAGAGGGCACCAGAAGCCCTGGAGAGGTGGCAGCCGTGCAAAAGAATTAATTGGCTGCCACCCCCCAGGTGAAGATGCCGAAGCCCTGGCGAGTTGGTGTCTGCCAGGCGAAGACACCGAAGCCCTTGTAGGTTGTCGCCTGCCAGGTGAAGATAACAAAGCCCTGAGGTGGCGGCAGCCACACAAAAGAGCTTAAAGACCGCAGTCCCCCAGGTGAAGATGCCAAACTCCTGGCAGGTTGGCGCCGCCAGGTGAAGACGCCAAAGCCCTGGGATGCCGGCAGCCATGTAAAAGAGCTTAAAGGCCGCCGCCCCCCAGGTGAAGACGCAGTAATATAAAATATTACAATATTAAAGTGTATTGTGTTTTAATATTTTTTTACAGGTGGACTACAGATGCCAGTGGGCCCTAATAATGCCCTGCATGCTGATACTTGTGGTTCTCCAAGTACCAGCATGTAGGGGAGTCTTGCTGGGACCAGTGGTTCACCTGCAAAGGACAATTTTTTTTTAACAATACACTATACATACTCAACCCGGCACCGACCGCTCAGGGGTGTCGGGGTTAGCCCGGGGCTATCAGCCTAGGCCTGGGGTGCCCTAGGGAGGGGAACCCCTATATTGGGGGGGTCCCCAGCTCCTCTGGGCTGACCAGTGGTCAGGGGTAATGCTTTGGCTGGAGGACCTGGTGAAAGGGCTCCCCTGGCTGTGGCATCACCCCCCCTGCTAGAAAGGGTCCGGTGATGGTTCTGGTTAATACAAGGGAACCCTATACATTTTTTCCCATGTGTTTCCAGAACAAGGATTGACTCAGAGCCCAGTGCTGGTTGCGCTAAATACAGGGGACTCCTATGTATTTTGTTCCCTGTATTTTCATAACCAGGGCTGGCAGTGAAAAGCTCAGGGCTGGTTGTGCTTTGTGGGGGGCACATTTTTTTATTTTACACATTAAATTTTTTAACATAGATGCATATATGGATCTCACTGATGCGTCCATGCATCTGTGACTTTTTGATTTTATTTTCTCAGACGTATTCCCAGTAGCGGTGAGCCCTCTGTCGCCCGCTGATGCCCCTGTGTACTGTCCCGCTGCTGCTGCTACCCTGCACACCTGTAGCCTGCCCCTGCATCCATCTCTACCTCCTGTGTGCCGGCCCCTCTTTCACCTGCGCTAGTGTACAATTTTGTTGTCCTTCTCCCCTGCAGGTGGCCGGTTTGCTCCTCCAAACCCTGAGAGTTAATAAATTTAAAAAGCAATGACATTCCATAGACAAAAATGAGGGCAAGATAGAGCGGCATGGGGAAAGGTAGTGGTACAGATATAAGGAAACAGATTGGCACGGATGCAGGAAGACAGGGCGGTGCGGGTGGGGAAAAATAGATTGGTGCGGATGAGGGAATACAGACTAGCACAGTTGTGAGACCACACAGCAGTATGGATTGGGGAAAATAGGGCAGCATGGTGGCGTATAGGCAAAGAAAGTGTACATGCATAGATAGAGTATAATCGTTTCAGCAGTTAGGGAGCTGAATGTGTATTCTAAATTAGATAGATGTATGGAGTGAGAAGGAAGTTGCAACCCAGTGGGATTGTTGTGGTGACTGAATGGGAAGATTGTGGGCACTGAGTGGCATGTGGGTGCCACATAACTGCTCAGACCTCAGTTGCATGGACTGCATATGAGTATTTCAATGAGCACACAATTCTGTGAATTAGCAGCTCCACCATTTCATGAGTGACAGCAATCTCACTCTGTGAGAGTGCTGAATCTGTAGTTAACCACAGGGTGTGATGGCATACCATATCTGTATTGCGCAGGGAACACGTTTCGGTCATATTAAAGACCTTTATCAAGGCACAGATATATGAAGAAGCCACAGCCATGTGATGTAGTCAATCTGGATAATCAAACCATCTAATTTAATAGGAGAACAAGCATGACTTACCAGGTGTAATCAATATACTCTTCACTAACTCTACATGTCATAGTGGAACGGACGCAAGACAGGCCATGCCACAAACTGAACATGAGCATCCAAGCCTCGTAATGAACACACCAATCCACCTCTTCCCTGGTGACCCACATGATGCTCACCAATATTGAGCTTCACCAGGGCTCGCCCCCATGATCGTGTCATTCTGTGATCACATCACAGCCACCAGCCGAGGCCCTGTCGTGCTCAACATAAAGGGCGGCAGCACAATGTCATCACGGTCACATGATTGCTATAAAGCGAACAGCTGCCTGTATCATAGCAACAGGACATAAACACACCAATTCTTCTATATAATGATCGCGATCATATAATTATTATTATTATCCTTTATATGGCGCCACAAGTGTTCCGCAGCGCCTTACAAAGTGCATAAACAAATAATTTGACAAATGACTTACAGTAAAAAATAGGACAAGGACATTGATAATATACATTGATACATAAGTGAACATAACACCTAGATATGCAACAGAGCATAAGCAACTAAGTGTTAGGTGCCCTGGTGGGGGGTAAGAAGTAGGTGAAAGTAAAGTAAGAAGAAGCACAAGAGGGTAGAGGCCCTGGTCGTAAGAGCTTACATTCTAAATGGGAGGGGCAGACAAACAGGTGTGACACAGATGGGGTAAACGGAGGAAGGAGCATGTTGCAGCAAGTTAGGATGGGAGCTGGAAGGCTTTGATTAAGTAGTGGGTCTTGAGAGCCCGTTTGAAGGATTGTAAAGAGGAGGAGAGTCTGATATAATAATGGTATAGTAACATAGATAAGCCACCAGTGATTAAGAGACGTAAATTAGATACTGTTAATAATGATTATAAATAACACAGTGTTTACAGATGGCTTACTGGTGTTTTCACACCCTTTTCACATTATTTTAAGTATCACCTAAAGTTATTACAGGGCAATTGGAGTAGAATTCGTAAAATTCTGCTCCAACCCTAAGTATCACTTATTTTTTAGTAATCAGATCGCATTTCCCATAATTGTAATGGGAAATGTGATCCGACCAAAGTTACTAAAAATAAATTGTAAAAAAATACCGGGGAAAGCCCTGTGATAATAACGCCACCTGGAGGTGGCGTTGTCCAGGGTCTCCCCCGGTTACCGGGCTCCTACTCGGCTCTAAAAGGCAGAGCAGAGCCGGAGCCGGTCCCAGTGATCAGCTGTGTGGTCTAAACAGACTGCAAGCTGATCACTGCAAAAAAAAAAAAAATTCATTTACCTGACTCCAGGGGTTGGTGGTCGGGGCTCCGGTGATGACTCCCCTCCGGTCAGCTGGTCTCAAATGCTGCACTGCGGACCGATCATCAGGTGATCGGGTCCCAGTGCAGTATGGGATATCAGCTGACCTGAGGCATGGAAGACATCACCGGAGCACCGATGATGGCAGGTAAGTGCTATTAAGGGAGGGGGGGGGTCACGGGGGGATCCGCGATTGCGGGGGCGGGGCTTAGCGCCGTGGGGGTAGCAGTGGCAGCTGGTCGGCGCATGCGCGGGGCACTAGTCACAGTATTTTTTTGCGAAAATATCGTGACTACAGTGCGGAGGGGATTCGCAGGGACAGAGCTTTCTCGCAAGCTCTGTCTCTGCAAGGGATTTGTAGTAAATCCCTGTGATATTGCCTGAATTCGCAATTCGAATTTAGTCGTTAATATCACACTACAATCTGCATTCAATATGCGGATTGTAGTAAATAGAGCCCTTTGTATTATTATATAATGTCATGAATTTAGTATGCTTCTGATATATTGCTGTTAAGGATATTTTAATTATTTGTGCATTTATTTGCCTTTTATAGAATGTATACTGGTGGTGGGCAATTGCACTGTTTACGCTGTGCAGCCATGGTTACCGTGGGAGTGAGCTTCTGTGGGCGGAGCCGGGTTTAACCTGCACTAGCATGCACTGTCGATGGCGCCGACAGCTGACCAGCGTCTATTACTTAAGGGCTGTCTACATATCGGTACGATTCCATTTTTGTATTATGAATTTACTGCTAAAAGACGGGGAATAAATCTGAAATGTTGCAGGAGCTATGGATTAAGGGTCCTTATTTGAGCTGATGGAAAGCCCAGTGAGTGCTTCTGCATTGCTACATATGAATTCTGTGTGCACCTTGGCAATTACAGTGTAGTGGAAAGTGCCGGCTATTTAGATCTGTTATATGTGTATAAATATATACAATACTGTGCAAAAGTTTTAGGCAGTTATGGAAAAAATGCTGCAAAGTAAGAACTTTTAAAAATAGTGTTAATAGTTTATTTTAAATAAGTGAATGAACAGAACAGAAATCTAAATCAAATTGGTGTGACCACCCTTTGCTTTCAAAACAGCATCAATTCTTCTAGGTACACTTGCACAGTTTTTGAAGGAACTTGGCAGGGAGGTTGTTCCACACATCTTGGAGAACTAATCACATATTTTCTGTGGATGTAGGCTTGCTCAGATCCTTCTGTCTCCTCATGTAATCCCAGACAGACTCAATGATGTTGAGATGCCTTGTTTCCATGTCGAAGGTATGGCTTTTTGGCCGCAATTCTTCCATGAAGACCACTTCTGGCCAGACTTCTCCGAACAGTAGATGGGTGTACCTGGGTCCCACTGGTTTCTGCCAGTTTTGAGCTGATGGCACTGCTGGACATCTTCCAATTTCAAAAGGAAGTAAACATGACGTGTCTTTCATCTGAACTTTCCTTGGCCGACCACTGCATCTACGGTCCTCAATGTTGCCCGTTACTTAATGAATGTTTAAAAGAGCTTGAACAGCACATCTTGAAACCCCAATCTGCTTTGAAATCCCCCTCCCAATTTCCTGTACCAGCCCAGGCTTTTTTACTTTTAACTATTTAATTGCTGTTAAGTCTAAGAAGCCTGCATTGATCATAGTGATCTGTGCAGTGCTTCTTCCAAATTCACCTGCCTCAGGCTGGCCTATTGTCTGGTCGATCCTGAAGTCTATTTTTCATTGATTTTCAATTGATTTGTAAACCGACCATTAGTAAATCTCTGGTTTCTATTGTAGTCATGGTTGATCCGATGGTCTAAAGTCAAATTTTTGGTCTGTTTGATGTTAATTTTTACTTTAGAAAATCTCTGATTTGCTAAAATTTACCAAAAATTAATATCAACCAAAAGTCAACTTTTAGTAAATGTAAGTATCACATTTATGCAGGGGACTTGTGCGGATTATTATATCTGCTTATTGTGGGTTTTTTTTATATATATATATATATATATATATATATATATTAGTTGTGATCAATTTTAAAGCACATTGGATGTGTGACTATTTTATAAATTGATACATTGTTTTAACAATTGTATTACACCCATATATATGGAACCAGTAAATACTATTTTTATTACCACTGCCTTTAACACTGCTGTATACATACATTTATTACAGATAAACACCATACAGAAAAACTCTCATTTTTATTTCACACGTCATTAAAAGTTGATATTTGTGTATGCAAATTTTCACTCCATGCCAATTTAGGAATGATTTACAAATAAGTGTTAGTACAATAAGGCAGAACTATCCTCTCTCTCTCTCTCTAGTATACACAAAGAAGTATGGAGTGTATGTGTATACTTTTCTTCTTTTTAGAGCCCTGCAGCCCACTCTGCTCTGGAAGATACCATCTCAGGCTGTCACAAATATGTCACTGCTGGGGCCCATCCTCTCCAATGAGTGACAGCCGAGACAGCACTATCCCTTGCCGCCTTGTTTCACTGGCAGATCGCCAGGTGGTTGAGCTTAGAATGACACAGGGGTGGAGCTTTGGGCTTCATGGAGGTGGGGCTTTAGGCGGCCCATAGCCATCTCCCCAGGGGCCCAAGAGGTAATGCTGTTGATGCTGACAGGATTTTTCTTTTTCTGTCTGCACTGTAGTGGATTCTGTGGGCCTACTATCATGGGGGGCCTTGCACTGCATCTTCACCTGCCCCATAATTAATCAGGCCCTGCCCAGTTTTACTCTGCATATTTCTCTGGATCGTAATGTTGAGTTGGCAGAGAATATCCATCTCCCAGGCTGTAATAAAAGAGAGAGCAGTTCAGTTATTAGACAGAGTAGTTGTTAGATAAGAGTTATGATGATAATAATAAAGATAATTCAAATAGTACTCTATGTACTCTCTCCTCCCACCTGCCTACTCAGTGACAGATCCAGGGGATGGCTTGGGGAGGGGATCGATCAGAGTCCTGATTGCCCCCCTGGATCCATCATTGTGTCTACCTGGTCTCTTTCAGACAGGCAGAGGATCGTGAGGCAGCATTGATTTCAACATGTTTGAAGGTTATATAGCCAGATAGAGACATATTATTGATTATAGTTTTCAGTGGCAAAAAACCCCTATAAAAACGGTAATGTTGGGAGACCTGAACTAACACAGTAGATTTAAAGCAGTGATGGCTGATCTAATCTTAGTACTACACATCCTATAGGCACATGCTGTTTATTAGGTCCCACATGTGTGCTGACATTTCAGATTACAATTTTACTTATACATTACCAGCTTACCTTGTATTTATAGGTAGCAGCCAATACATCTTCTGATGCCCAAATACTCTTTGAAAGTTCTCAAAACCAAGAGGAAGTCCATCTCTTGCAGAAGAGGCATCATCAAAGATCAGTTCTACATTGAGGACACAGAAAAAACATGGATAAGTCACAGATGTTTATGTGTAACCAAGCAGGTGTTTCTTTACATTCTCCAAATTGTGCTAGCAACCTATAGACTCTGACTGTGTTATACCTTTTACTCATGAATGCCCCCAATAATGTAATCATACTGCAATTTCTCCAAAAATACCTGTAAATTTGCAGTTGTAGTACAGTGCCATAAAGCTCAGTACATTTATATAAGAGTCACTGATCTGCTGTTAATCACCTTAATTAACTATAAACATGAGCATAGAGCAGTGTGTATGGGCTCATGGATTAGCGGGATTCATTCACGTGAATGCCAAGACCCAAGGCAGAACATTACCTTGAGCATTTCACTGCCTCCGCCGGCTTGCCTTCTTCCCATAGTGTATACTGATGCCATCTCTTCCCCAGGTAAACGATGCACAGGCACCCGGCCATCCACATGATGTAAAACAAAATGTGATTCACCAGACCAGGCCACCTTCTTTCATTGTTTTATGGTCCAGCTCTGTAACTCACGTTTCCAATGTAGGCACTTTCGGAGGTTGACAGGGGTCAGCATGGGCACTCTGACTGGTCTGTGGCTATACAGCCCCATACACAGCAAGCTGTGTTGCAAGATGTTTTCTGATAAATTTCTATCATAGCCAGCATAAACTTTATCAACAATTTGTGCTACAGGAGCTATTTTGTGTGACAAAACCAGGTGGGCTAGCCTTCACTCCCCACGCACACGCACATCAATGAGCCTTGGGCATCTATGACCCTGTCGCCAGTTCACCAGTTGTCCTTCCTTGGATCACCTTTGGTAGGTTCAAACTACTGTGTACTGGTAACACCCTGCAAGACCTGTGATTTTGGAGATGCTCAGATCCAGCTCTCTAGCCATTAGCATTTGACCCTTGTCAAAGTTGCTCAGATCCTTACGCTTGCCCATTATTCCTGCTTCCAACACATCAACTTCAAGAACTGAGAGTTCACTTGCTGCCTAATATATCCCACTGCTTGACAGGTGCCATGGTAACGAGATAGTCAGATAGGGCTCTATTTACTACAATCCGCATATTGAACGCAGATTGTAGTGTGATATTAATGACTGAATTCGCATTGCGAATTCAGGCAATATCACAGGGATTTACTACAAATCCCTTGGAGCCTTATCACGGTATTTTCGCAAAAAATACCGTGATTAAGTGCCCGCGCATGTGCTGACCGGTCGTTGCTGCTACCCTCCCCGGCGGTAAGCCCCGCCACCCACGATCGCAGACCCCCCACGACCCCCCTCTCCCTTACTTACACTTACCTGCATGCTCCAGGCCTCCGGTGATGTTCTCCATTCCTCCGGTCAGATGATCTCCCATACTGCACTGGGACCCGATCACCTGATGACCGGGCAGCAGTGCACTATGGGAGACCAGCTGAACGGAGGGGAGTCATCACCGGAGGCCCGATCACCGGTCCCCGGAGTCAGGTTAGTACATTTTTTTATTTTTACTATTTTTTTTTCTTTTTTTTACAGTGATCAGCTTGCGGTCTGTTTAGACCACACATCTGATTACTCGGACCGACTCCCGGCTCTGCTCTCCCCATTAGAGCAGGGCAGGAGTCTGATAACCGGGTGAGACCGTGGATAACGCCACCTCCAGGTGGCGTTATTATCACAGGGCTTTCCCCGATATTTTTTCACATTTTATTTTTAGTAACTCTGGCCAGATCACATTTCCCATTACAGTTATGGGAAATGCGATCTGCTTTACTAAAAATAAGTGATACTTAGGGGTTGGAGTAGAATTTTACGAATTCTACTCCAATTGCCCTGTAATAACTTTAGGTGATACTAAAATAATGTGAAAAGGGTGTGAAAACACCCTTTTCACTTTATTTTAGTCAAAATAATGTTAATAAATAGAGCCCATAGTCACTTCACCTGCCAGTGGTTTTAATGTTATAGCTAATCGTTGTTTATCCTGATTATATTCAGCGGGATGGATAGACTAAGATCCTGAAGTACACAAATGTTCTCATCTGACAGTAAAACACATTTGAAGCTTCTTATCAAAATGAGGGCCAGGGAAATCCAGTATAATAACCATGTCTCCACACTTTTAGTGGCAATAACACACATGTTCCAGGCAGCAAACAGAGGCAGGGTAATAGCATCCTTCAGCAGGAGAAGGCCTGACATCTTCCTCCTGCTACACTGCAGTTGTCAGTAGAAGATGACCAGTGAGTGCAAGTTCAATAAATAAATGTTTATTCTTTTTCTTGCATATTAGGTCAAATAAAAGAAGTGATAAAGGCCCTGATTTAGAGCCGGACGCTCTGACAGAGCGCTCGCTCTGAATCAGGGCCGTCCCTTCTCCTTTTTGGAGCGCCTCCTGGCCGCTCGCATAGCTGTGGGTGACCACCCACAGGTATAGCGAGTGGCCAAAATGATGGTCGCGATGGTCAAGACCATCGGGCTTGCGACGAGACCCTACGGTAGGGTCTCGCTGCCGCAATCCCTGGAGTGCTTTTGGCTCTATCAGAGCCAAAAGCACTCCCACTGACATCACTAGTGATGTCAGTGGGGCCGGCCCCAGATGGTAGGCGTTCCCATGGGAACGCCTCCGTCTGGGCAGCCACGCCCCCGGCATGCCCAACAAAGGGGACGTGCTGTCAATCACCATCGACAGCACGCCCCCTTTGGTGCGAGACCCATAACGACGGCTTGGCCATTGTTATTCGGGTCTCGCGCATGCGAGCGGGTCTGAATCAGGCCCAAAGTTCCCTCGCCCACTTCCTATGATGGAACTACAGATGGTTATAGGGAGAACAAATTGTTTCCTATTCTATGCGCCTTCCTCCTAGAGGATGGTGCTACACTATCATCTCTGTCCCTCTAATGCTAATGGAGAAAACTACGCCATCATTTAATTATCTTTCTATCATTTCATAATTCTATGAGTGAGCTTAATTACCAACTGTCAGCCTGTTTCTCACTAAGAGACAGCAGTTAATGATGAAGAGCATCAACAATATGATGGACAATGCTGCAGATACGTAGAACAGGCGACGGATGTTGAAAGATATTTCAGTGTTCTGTTCATCCTGCAAAGGGGAGAAAAAGAGAAGAGTGATAATAAAGACTTATGTTTGCCCAGTGGCAGGGTAAATGAGCATGTAGAAAATACATGTGCATTAAAGGTAGAGATGAGCAGTTCGGATTCCGGAATCCGAACCGCTCCGAACACTGGTGATCCGAATCCACCAGACCCGCGACTCGGGTGTTCCCGCCTGACTTGGATCCCACTTCGAGGCCGAACATCATCCTCCCGACGTCGGATTCTCGCGAGACTTGGATGACGTTCAGCCACTATATATGGCGCCGCGCTGCCGGGACTTTCGGTGCCATTTGTCACTCGGCACGCACGCTGCGCAGAGTTCGGCAAGGAAGTTGACTGTGTCCAGTCTCCAGACTAGTGGCTACTGGCTGTGCTGTTAAGTGACAGTAGAGGCAGTGCAGTAGTACAGTGTAAAGTGACTCCTTGGGCAGTGCAGTAGCCCTCTGTGTACACAAGCACTGTGACTCCTTGGGCATAGACCTCTGTGTATACAAGCACTGTGACTCCTTGGGCAAAAGCCTTCTGTGTATACAAGCATTGTGACTCCTTGGGCAATAGCCCTCTGTGTATACAATCACTGTGACCCCTTGGGCCGTAGTAATCTGTGCATATAAGCACCGTGACTCCTTGGGCAATAGCCCTCTGTGTGTCCAAACACACAAGTACTGTGACTCAGTAGTGAGTGGCAGTGAGTGGCAATGTTTCATAGATGTGCTTTAAACTGCAGTGTCTGTCGCTTAGGGCTCTATTTACTACAATCCGCATATTGAATGCAGATTGTAGTGTGATATAATCGACTGAATTTGCATTGTGAATTCAGGTAATATCACAGGGATTTACTACAAATCCCTTGCAGGGACAGAGCTTGCGAGAAAGCGCTGTCCCTGCGAGTCCCATCCGCACACTAGTCATGCTATTTTCGCAAAAAAAACCGAGACAAAGTGCCCGCGCATGCGCCGACCGGCCGCCGCCACTGCTGCCCCGGCGCTAAGCCTGTGGAATAGTTTTAGATGTTTCCCTGTGTGTATTAAAGAATTAAGGGCCTGATTCAGACAGTGGTGTAATGAGGGTGGGGCAACAGGGACATGTGCCCTGGGTTCCAGTGCAGAGGGGGCGCCAGCACAGGGGCTATTGGGTCAGGGACAGACAGGGTTAGACTGAGAATGGAAGGCCCTTCTTCTTTAATATGTAAACTACAGGGGGAGCCAGGGAGCACTAAAGAAATCTGGATAGGGGAAGGGGAGCCGTGTGAAGGAACAGACAGGCAGAGGGAGGAGGGTGTATTATGGTAATTACACACTGGGGGAAAGGGGGGGTGATGAGGAGCATTTTAAAAACATTAAACAGCATATAGACGGGGTTGGAGGGAGTGGGGGTGCGTTACACAATAAGGGACATCAAGGAGGGGAGAGCATGTTTGAGAAGCTCGGTAAACATAATACAGACAAGGGGGATCACTGTAGGGAATATACAGATAAGGAGAGTCACTATAGGGAATATACAGACAAGGAGGGTCACTATAGGGCAGGGATGGGGAAACTCAGGCCCGTGGGCCGTATAAGGCCCGCGGAATAATTTGGTCTGGCCCTCTGAGCTTTTCTCTGCTAGCCTCATCTGGCTAGCAGGGTGCCTAGAATGGCACCCTGCAGCCAGAATCTATGCAGCAGTACTGCCAGGAGCTGCCCTTACAGCTCCCCAGGGGATCCTCAGGATTCCCCAGGCATTGCTGTAATCACCGACGATTGTGGCTCCGCCCCTGTGTTACATCACATGGAGGGAGTGTGGCCTACGCCGGGCCCACAAAAAATTTAATATATATCAAAATCGCCCTCGACAGAAAAAAGGTTCCCCACACCTGCTATAGGGAATATACAGACAAGGAGGGTCACTATATGGGATATACAGCCAAGGGTGGTCACTATAGGAAATAGACAGACAATGAGGGTCACTATAGGGAAAATACAGACAAGATGGGTCACTATAGGGAATATACAGACAAAGGTGGTCACTATAGGAAATATACAGACAAGGAGGGTCACTATACGGGATATACAGACAAGGAGGGTCACTATAGGGAATATACAGACAAGGGTGGTCACTATAGGAAATATACAGACAAGGAGGGTTACTATAGGGAATATTCAGAGAAGGAGGGTCAATATAGGGAATATGCAGACAAGGGTGGTCACTATAGGAAATATACAGACAAGGAGGGTTAATATAGGGAATATTCAGACAAGGAGGGGCACTATAGGGAATATACAGACAAGGGTGGTCACTATAGGAAATATACAGACATGGAGGGTCACTATAGGGAATATACAGACAAAGAGGGTCACTATAGTGAATATACAGACAAGGGTGGTCACTATAGGGAATATACAGACAAAGAGGATCACTATAGGGAATATACAGACAAGAGTGAACACTATAGGGAATATAGAGACAAGTAGGTCACTATAGACAAATTGCAGACAAGAGGGTTGCTATAGGGAAAATACAGACAAGAGGGGTCACTATAGGGAATATACAGACAAGGAGGGTCACTATAGGGAATACACAGACAAGGAGGGTCACTATAGGGAATATACAGACAAGGAGGTTCACTATAGGGAATATACAGACAAAGGGGGTCACTATAGGGAATATACAGACAAGCAGGTCACTATAGACAAATTGCAGACAAGAGTGTCGCTATAGGGAAAATACAGACAAGGAGGGTCACTATAGGGAATACACAGACAAGGAGGGTCACTATAGGGAATATACAGACAAGGAGGGTCACTATAGGGAATATACAGACAAAGGGGGTCACTATAGGGAATATACAGACAAGCAGGTCACTATAGACAAATTGCAGACAAGAGGGTCGCTATAGGGAAAATACAGACAAGAGGAGTCACTATAGAGAAAATAAAGACAAGAGGAGTCACTATAGGGAAAATACAGATAAGAGGAGTCACTATAGGGAAATAATAAAAAAGAAGGGTCACTAGAGAAAGTTACAGACAAGGGGGTTATTATAGGGAATATGCAAACAAGAGGTCACTATAGGGACAATACAGAAAAGGGAGACTCAATATAGGGAATATACAAACAAGAGGGTCACTATAGGGAAAATACAGACAAGGGGGGCTTAATATAGGGAATATACAGAGAAAAGGATGACTATAGAGAAAATACAGACAAGAGGGTCACTATAAGGTAAATGCAGACAAGGGGGTCACTAGAGTGAATATATAGACAAGGGGGTCACTATAAGAAAATACAGAAAAAGAGGAGGTCAATATAAGAAAATACAGACAAGGAGGGTCACTATAAGTAAATACAGATGAAGGGTCATTATACTCACTATAAATTTTATAGTGAGTGTCTAAGAGCTCAAATGGGGCTGCTGATGCTTATTTTCTATATTGACGGTGATACCATACCATTGGGAACACTATATATATTTTTATAGTTTTATTAGCACCTGAATTATTGTTTATTCAACATTTAGTGCTGTAGTGAATGCATTACTCATCAATTCCTTTTATCTAGACTTTATACTTTACTATTTGTTGATAACCAGTATTGAAAGGCAAAACAATGATCAGCCAACATATCAGTATGGGAATTGTAGTTCACCAAGGTCCCTATAGACATCGCCACCAATGATGTGCTAACGTGTAACACTGTAGGGGCAATGTGTCCAAGGATTTTTTTTTAAATGTTTAAAACCAGTAATGGTGAAACTCACATACATATATCACACACAGGACAACAGAAAGACAATCTTACCTTCCAGGACAGAATCAAATATTGGAGAAGTGTACCAGCAACGAAAATGCAAGACAGCATGGCATACATTACCAGCAGCAGGAAGGATTTGTAATTGGAAAATCCAACACAGTTATTCAGCCTGTAATTAACACAAGACTTATTTGTTAATCACAAAGCAATAAATATAAAACACATTAGACAAGCTGCAAGTCTCTAACCAGCACATACCCAAGGCAATGATGGTCCATGGTCAGTACACATCTGAAAGTAAAAAAAAAAACACAAAAATGTTAATTTACTAAAACAATCAGTTAGCAAAATGCAATATAGGATACTGCTATCCTACAAACTATAGAAAAAAATATTTGCAGTACCTCAGCCAGGGGCAAATCCGGGAGGGGGGCAGACGTTCAGTGCAGTGTGATCGCTCCCCCCAGCTCTGGCAGAGGAGACTGCTGCTGCTGCTCAGGGGCAGCAACCTCCCTGGTCCCATTACAGTGCAGCACTGCTGGCTCGGGAGGGAGGCTGCTGCCAGGTAATAGGGACGGGGGTGGCTTACATGACCCAGGTCATCACGACCCAGGATATGCCATTCACACTACAGGCGACCTGGGTCGAACCCAGAAATAACCCTGCTACCAAACAGGGTTGGTGACCCAGGACTGCGAACCAGGTCACCCCCTTTCACACATAGGGCTCTATTCATTATGTTAATTATTGGGGTCCGAACCAATAATTAACATACTAGCTTGAAGCGAGCACTGGAGCAATTCATCATTGCTCCGGTGGGGAGACAGCTGAACCAAAAATCAGCTGTCTCCACAAAGCGCTTCACTGCTCCTTTTGGATGGAAGGAGCCAGACAGGGGCGGATAGAACTGAAAGGATCCCACTTTGTAACCTGGGACTCCTTCCCATAGATGGCAATGCTCCCACAGTCAAGCTCCAAAAATATTGTATTTTTTGAACTTGATGAATTCTGTCCCCATACTAGTGTATGGGGACAGCGGGCCATTCCGGGAGAGAAAGGTAAGCAGGAGATATCTGTGATATCCCCCTGCAATACCTTTTTGATGAATGGCCCGAAAACTTAATTTTTACAATTGCAGATGAAAATTTTAATTTTCACCTGCTTTTCTAGAAATTAAGTGATGATGAATAGACCCCATAGTCTACACCCCCGGGTCGGTGCACGTGCACTAGCAAAAACCTGGGTATTTAGGTTATGAGTGAAAGGGGTATAAGTTATGTGACTCTATACCAAGGACAAAATTGCAAATATTAAGCAATTTGTGGACTTACACATCACAGGCTGTACAATGGCGGCACCGGTCAGGCTTCAGCAGCTGGCATTTATCACAATATCTCATCACTATATAAAAAGAGAACAAAGGTTAATTAGTAAAACCCAACAGTACAGTAGAGGAAGAGTTTTAATGATACAAATGTAAGTTCTCAGTCCTTAGCCTAATCCAGTGGTTCCCAAACTTTATGCCATGGCACCCTCCGGTGCCTCAGGGCAATTGCAGGGGTGCCTCGGGTTGATGGTCCAGTACCAAAGAAAACTATTTCTAGTCAATGTGAATGGCAAAACCAGTGCTAATGGCTACAAATCAACAAATATGTGTACAAAAATAAGTGCAGCCCTGTCAACCACCACATAACTGAACCTAAGGGTAACATATAATCACAGTTTACTTCATTTCATTTTTGCTGAATTTCTCAATAAGAAACTTTTGGCCCAGGGGTGCCAAGGAAATAATGCTGATACTCTAGGGCGCAGTGATTCCAAAAAGTTTGGGAACCACTGGCCTAATCTAAACTTCACTCACACTGAATGAACAATTTTCTCCTGCCCACTACTGCTGGGGGCTATATAACAACACAGCAGCACATCAGGCAATGAGAGAGCCGAGACTACTGCTGCTTAGTGGCAACAGCCTCCCTGGACCCTCCCAAGAGGGCTGGGAAGGGAGACTGCTGCCACTGAGCAGCAGCAGTCTCTGATCTCTCCCTTCCTAATGTGTAGTGGGTAGGAGAGAAGTCTTGTGAAGTGGGGACGATTGCCCTGATCACCCCCCCGATCCACCCCTGCAGACACGTCTCACCATGAGATAACCTCTTCCCTTCTTAGTTTTCCACCTTTTGTACCTGATATTGTATTGATGGGCAAGCGATTAGCAGCTGCCCAGAGAATAAGCTGCTTGTCTTCTTGCGTCTGCTTCTCCTTGTACAACTCCTTGTCAGACTCCGATAAATAAAACTAAGGTAAAGCACAGACACAGGATAGCATTAGGATGGCGACTACTGTGTGATCAATGTGTTTGATAAATGATAGAAACTGATTGGTTGGTACTTTATCTCTCTTCACTTAATCTCTCACGAAGATTTGATAAATCTCCACCTTTGTGAGAAATAGAACGCCTGCAACATCACTGATTTCTGGCATTTTTTTGCAGCAGGATTTAAAGCAGCGATTTTATTAAGGATAAAATATCCCCCTTTAAATCTTATGAGGAAAAATGCCTAAAGACAGCGATGTGCACAAATCCCAGTTTATCCCAGTTTATTACACTTCAAGTTTAATTTTATTTCACATGAGGATTTCTGTACGTAAGAAGTCTTGCAGAGGTTGCCAGCCAAGAAGACTTTCATGCCCCTCTTGCATTATTTTTCACCTATAAGGGTCACTGGAGTCAAAATATAGAACTTTTAGGGGTATATTTACTAAAGGTTGATTTTAATCGATTAACATAGATGTTGTGTTTCTGAAGCTAAATCACACATTTGCTAATGCTTAAAAAACTAAAGGTTAGTAAATGTGTGATTAAGCCCCAGAAACCCAACATCGATTTTGATCGATTATAAATCGATTAAAATCGACCTTTAGTAAATATACCTCTTGTGTTTTAATGATATTACCAGGGATAGTGCAATACATGTAAGCAGCTCTCAAAACGGAAAACATTATTTCCAATGATCCTGTACCCAGTCAAATATTTAATCGTGTTCTGGATCAGTTGAGTTACTATTTTGGACACTATTTATTCAATCTATGCTGCAAATATTTATCATGAAATATTTGCAGCATATTCCCTGAAAAGATCTGTTTTTGGGGTGGGGGGATATCCACAAATACTAAGTATTCCCCAGATGCACTAAGGACATACTGTACTTGCCTACTTATTATTCTTCCTCCCTGGGAGAAGAAGCAGGTGGGCGGTGATGGGAGGGAGGGCATTTTGCATCATTAAGCCCGCCCCTTACAGTAAATTGCTGCAAATAATGCATATTTAAATAGGGGGCGTGACCAAATGAGGAGATTCTTGTAGAATCTCGTCATTAAACTCCGCTCCTACTCATGGACCCGCCGATCTCCATGCCTACTATTCCAGAGGTACGGGAGGTTACCTGAAAAATCGTGAGCCTCCCGCGACTTCCGGGAGAGTAGGCAAGTATGACTAAGGAGGGATCATAGCAGATTTCTCTGATATCTAGTCTCTCCACTTCCGACAGCATCCGCAACCCCCATAGGTGTCTATGGAGGATGTGATAGATGTCAGGAATCCTTCCAGAGCTTGGCCCCCACAGCTTATGCCGTATGAAGTTGGCATTGTGCTGCTGTAAAAATAGAGAGACTGGCGCTCAATAGCTAATATACAATAAAAATAGATAAATAAATAAAAATGAATAGATGAGAAGCGGATGTCTAAATAGACAATATACACATTTATTGTAAACAATTAATACATGTGGAAAAAATATATGACAAAAACCTCTAGTTAGGAGCAAGATGAAGGTGGAGCTCAAATATCCAGCGAAACGCGTTAAGCCATTTCAACAGTCACTCCATGGACATTGGGATTTCTTCTAATTGTGGATCCCAGAGGGTTCTGTACTTCATTAGTAGCCGCCATCCCCCCCATACCATGCAAAGCCCCCAGTAGCGCCACCTTACACTAACACACACAAAGAAAAAAAAAAAAATGACCTGAGTCCCCGTTCCTGCCATGAACGTGACCGTCCGCTCCTCTCTGCACCTGCAGCGGGGGGAGCCAGAAGACGGAGCTCATAACTGAGCTCCAGCCTGCTCCCTCCTTTTACGCAGCAGCCAATGAGAGTCTATCTGACTCTCATTGGCTGCTATAACAAACACACTGCCGCCAGCGCATCAGCGTGTTTGTTACAGTGTAGGGCAGACCGCTCTAAGGCCCTCATTCAGAGTCGTACGCTCTGAGCAGAGCGCACGATCTGAATGAGGGCCGCCCTCCATAATTCTGGAGCGTCCTCCTGGACGCTCGTATAGCTGTGGGTCACCACCCACAGCCTATACAAGCGTGCAGTTTGATTGCCGCGATGGTCGTGACCATCGCGACCATCGAAACTGCGAGCCGGAGCCTGCGGTTGAGGTTTTCAACCGCAAGGCCCGGAGTGATTTTGGCTCTATCAGAGCCAAAATCACTCCCACTGACATCACTAGTGATGTCAGTGGGCCGGCTTCTGACGGTAGGCGTTCCCTTGGGAACGCCCCCATCAGGGAGGCACGCCCCCGGCACACCCACCAAAGGGGGCGTGCTGTCAGTCAACATCGACAGCACGCCCCCTTTGATCAGACACAACAAGCGAAGGACTTTCCTTCGCTCATCGCGTCTGGCTCATGCGCACGACGGAGCTCCCGCCGTCGTGCGCATGCGCAGTGTACAATATCGACCCACTTGCGAGCGGACAGCTGCTTGCGAGTGGGTCTGAATCAGGCCCTAACTGCGTTCTGCCATACACTTGTGGAGCCCTGACGTCAGATTCTCTCGCGAGGATCCCACGTCAGGAGGCTGCAGCTCGGCCTCGAAGGGGGATCAGAGTCAGGTGGGGAACACCCAACGGCATTCGGGTGGACTCAGATCCCCTATGTTTGGAGAGGTTTGGATTCTGTGGAACCGCTCATCCCTAGTTAGGAAACAGAGTGAAAAGTGATAAGGTGTCAGCCAATCAGCTCCCAACTGTCATTTTTCAAACACAGCCTGTGAGATGACAATTACCTTATCACTTTTCACTCTGTCACCTAACACTGTTTAGTAAATAGACCCCTTGGTGTTGTAGTAGATACAGGTATGAAACACAATAAATTAATATTGTACATTGATATTTACCTCTTTGGGTGGTTTTGCTGGTCTTGAACGTACCGTTGTCCAATAGGACCACAGAGAGATTATCAAAAGCAGGTGAAAAAACACCAAGCAGATAACTAGAACAGTAAAACCAAAGTTAGTAAAACACAACTCATCACAATCAAACAAACTAACATGGCCTAAAAAACTGCAACCCTTCAGCTGTTATAAGACTGTCGGGTCTATTTACTAAGCTATGTTAGGAGATAAAGTGAATGGAGATAAGGTAACAGCCAATCAGCTACTAACTGACATTTTTCAAACACAGCCTGTGACATGGCAGTTAGGAGCTGATTGGCTGGTACCTTATCACCGTTCACTTAATCTTCTAACACTGCTTAGTAAATAGACCCCTATAAGTTCCATCATTCCTCCAGCTTTATAGTTACACCAATACCAAGAGAGCTGCCTCTGCTCAACTTATTACAAGTTTAACTCACTTTCCCCCATCACAACTTTTGCCACCCATTGCTGCTGACTCCAATGCTTTCCCACCTTGCTGGGACCCCTATGTTAGCACCACAACACAATCAGCTCTGCATTTTACTTGGGTGTCCTTCATTCTGCCTATCATTTCTCTAATGCATTCTACAAAATCATAGACAGAATCTGATTGGTTATTATGGGCACCACCTCCACTTCTCTGGTTTAGAAGCTTTAGTGAATCTACCCCCTGGAATCATAGGTATTGAACACAGCTTTGTTTTTTATCAAATCGTATTTCCTTTTTACTCTTCATATTTTTTACTATTTTTATATAATTTCACTAAGCTTAAATCATTGAAAAACACCCCAGTTTTTGTGGGTATTATACAAGGCTTATATACAGGGTTGGCGCTTCCATTAGGCGGCTGCTAGAGGATGCCGGGATCTGAGGGGGTGGCCCACTGAGGCTGCCTGGGAGAAAAATGGGGTGTGATATAAAAGATCGGCAGTGTCTAAATAGACAGTCAAATGGTCTACAGGTCAAAAAGTTGACACACAAATGATGGTCAACACTAAAATTTTTATATATATATATATATATATATATATATATATATATATATATATATATATATATATATTAACCCTAATCCTCACCCTAACCCCCCCTTAGTGCCTAAACATAACCCTCCCCTTTTGTGCCTAAACCTAACCATCTCCTTCCGCAGCCTATCCCTAACCTTCCACCAAGTGCCTAACCCTAAACCCAATCCTAACCCTAGCCCATGAAAATTCATGAAAAACCATGTGTCAACCTATTCTGTGTCAACCATTTCTGTGTCGACCCATTGAAGCCCATGTATTTCCAACACTCTGGTCCTGATTCTGTGTTGGATGCATCCACAGCCTGTATGCCAGCTTGCTGCAGCAGCCTCTTTACTGCCTTATGCTAATGAGAGTATCTGCCAGAGGCGTCTTGTGACACCCGGTGCGCACCTCATAACTCCCCTTGCGCGCAAGAGCTGTGTGCAGATGAAAAGGGTGTGTGGCCTAACATAAGTGGGCATGGCCTATCAGGAAATCCCTATTGCATTACTCCAGGGGTGTGCCCGGCATCCTTGGAGATGATAGGCTGCCCCTGGAGACTAGTACCTGCACTGTCGGCTCCTCCTCTGTGACAGGTGCCGAGTGCTGCAGGAAAATGTCACACTGCAGCACCCTGCTCCTGTCACTGAGAAGGAGCCGGCATTTTGGTATCACCCCCTCTGAGGGTGAAACCAGGGTGCAGACCGCACCCCTGCACCCCCATAGTGATGCCACTGTATCTGCCCGTCTATGCCAGTATCAGTCCATCTTCAGGCGTATGCATCATTCTGCCCACTGTCATCATTAGTATGCAGACTTTCACTGACCTCTTGATAAGTGCATAACATCCATCTGAGACAGGTGTCACATCTCAATCTGCACCTCACCAACATGCCCGGACATCTGCCTACACGCCCGCAACACTCCCATGCCACTCCCATGAGATGGGTCGGTTGTGTGCGATGAATGATAGCCACCCAATTGCCGCCCAGAAATGCCCATTTCATGCAAAGAGAGATCCATCAACTGACGGATCAATCCGTCCGAACTTTCAACCTCTGTCCGTGTGTGTATGTGTGGTCGGAGCCTGCGCAGTTTGCAGATATCTGTGTCCGCATTTGGACTAGCCTCTGACTCACAATCAGCCCAAACGCTGCTCTATATATCTGTTTTATATTTAGGGCTCCTTCTCCACATCTTCTAACTATAACAAGTGCTACCTCAAAAAGACTGATACACTCCATTGCATTGCCGCTGAGCAATAGCAACATTAAGGGAACCCCCATCAGGGAGAAATAAATAGTGTATTAGCCTAATTTTTCCTGGGACTTTTTTATTCTTCTCATTATTATTATTATTATTATGGTACTAGTCCCTGAGAAGAAATAATTAGCAATTGGATGAGGGGGTTCTGTAAAATTACCATAAATACATAAAATAACAGCAAAATGTAAAAGGTAGAGATCAGATAGGTGCTGTCGAAAAGCTTGTTCAAAAGGAGTGTGTCAAGCTCCAATATAAATAAAAACATATACATAAATAATATATATGAACAGCGCTAATAACTTTACTTGCAATTAAGATAAAAAGAGGACAATATAAGGTAATCAATCCATGTTCAAAGAAATATCATAATAGTAAATTAAATGACTGTAAATTCTTGCAATGAAATCCAAATCGGTTCAATTTGTGCATATATACAGAAGAAATAAAAAATAAAATTATCAGCAAAGCAACATTTCAATTTGCAGTAGATGTAATCCAGGGTGGCAAAAAAGCTTCTCAATTCCACAGCATACTGCCCCTACCATCTCCTGATCCCCTTAGTCCCTTAAATACAGCACCTGTCCTGTTGCATCCCTATTTACTATGCCTGACCCCTCCCTTCCACCTCTCTATCCCCTGCGTAACAATAATAACTACAGATGTAACCGCGTACATCATTGCCGTGATGTGTGCATACGGGCACATGCATCGCGGCATAGCGCAGCATTCGCCGGGCTGTGACTAGGCGCGACTGGCGTTCTCCCCATTGTAGCCTGTGGCCATAGATGTAGGCACACTAGTCGCTCCATCCATGCCGTGATGCAAGCCGGCATAGCGCAGCGTTTGCCAGGCCATGACTAGGCACAGTCGGCGTTCTCCCCATTGTAGTCTATGGCCATAGACGCGGGAACACTAGCTGCGCCATCCATACCGCGATGCGCTCTCTTCGCGGCATAGATGAGCATGGCTATATCTGTACTATCCCCCCTAAGCACTTATTTATTTATTACCAGTTTCTTATATAGCGCAACATATTCCGTTGCGCTTCACAATTGGAGCACTTGTCCTCCCTTTAAACCTATCCCACTGTCTGTTATCTGTTGATGTTTGTATACAAGTTTTTGCTTTGTTTAATAAGTCATAGACACTTTTATTTTTTCCCCCATATAAGGGCAAAAAAACTTCCCTTTTTGTTGTTAGCCACTGTTTTACACAATAAATACTGTAGCATCATTCTGTCTTAAGCAACTTTGTAAATAATTACAAAAAAAGAAAAAATACTTTCTAAAAAATTCTCATTTAAAACACTGGCTGCTATAGATAAATAATAGTTATTTAAGAACTTACCTCTTTCAGTGTCTGATTGTATTGTTTCTGCAGTAAAAGATAAAAAATAAATTTGCTTACATTACTGTTTGCTGTTTTTGAAAGGTTTCTTTAAAATTAAAAAATCCGGATTCATTTTCTATAGCTCATATAAAAATATATTTGGAACTAGTATGAGACTCAATATTTGAAGGAGAATTTGAATTGGGTTCTACATGCTACTTTCTATTTAAAGGGCTGAAAACATTAAACTGCACCAATCCTGTCTGCATCTTTTACTAAATATATTGCTTTTCTTTCTAGCTTTCCAGTGTATATAATATCATCTTGCATAATATCTGATGCAATCTATAGCACCTGTACTTGTGAACACATGAAAAATAGGCAACGCACTGTTATGAAAATCCTACTTGGTGTATTTTTCAACTGATTTTCATACAGTTACTAAATAATATAATGTCACACAGAAGTGCCCCAGTTTATATTATGTCATACAGTACCTAAATAATATAATGTCACACAGAAGTGCCCCAGTTTATATTATGTCATACAGTACCTAAATAATATAATGTCACACAGAAGTGCCCCAGTTTATATTATGTCATACAGAAGTGCCCCAGTTTATATTATGTCATACATATATATATATATATATATATATACACATGTACATGTATATGTAACACAGAAGATTGGTACAATCACACAAGACCTGATGTGCATTCCCCTCCTGGGTGACAGGGCATTTGTTAGTTTAGGGTCAGCAGAAAGTACAGTACTCACCAATACATAGCTCAGACACATACACGTGGTAGCCCCAGCACACTCCCAGTGTAACGAGGAACACTGGCATCCAAAGGACCACTTGCTTGCAGTACCACTGCACACGAGACAGCTCCATGAGCCTGTAACTGCTGGTACTAAGACTAAGCAGCTACTGTCACTCTCTAGTGGTGTAACTAGGAGATAGATGATCCGCTCTCACACCCACACTGTGATGTCACAAAGGGACATGGGCAGCAGGGGCATGTGTTTGTAGCATGTGCCAGGTCTGGGAAGCGATGGAAGCTTTGCTCTACACAGAATACAGGGCATCCTGCTTTACAGATCTTCTGGGCATCTAAACTGGCTTAAAAGTTACCTGTCAGTTGGCAGCCTCAAACCATTTTTATAAATGGACAAGCACCAGCCACCTTAGGGCCAACCCCTCAGCCAACCTTCCCTCCAATTAATAGAGGACTCCTAATAAATATACCTTTAAATATAATATAAACACATGCATGCATACATAGTATCATTATATAATTATACAAATAATCTTGATACTATACTGTATATATATTTATATATATTTATACTTACTAATGACCGGCAATACACTTATTAAATGAAATATACTGTATATATATATACATATATATATATATATACACACACAGTATATGTGTGATATGTAAATATATATATATGTATATATTTATAAATATATATATATATATATATATATATATACACAGTATATATATGTATGGGTTGGATATGAGATCCCGGAGCCAGGATGCTGCTGGTCAGAATACCGACAGTCTCAACTTACCCCTAACCCTAACTCTCCATCCCCGGTGCCTAACCCTAACCTCCCCGCCATGTTCCTAAACCTAACCTCCCTCTCCCTGCACCCGAAACCTAACCCTGCCTCCCCAGTGCCTAAACCTAACCTCCCCCCGAGAGTCTAAACCTAACCTCCCCCTCCCCGCACCCTACACCTAACCCCCCCAACACCCAATACTTACTTTTGGGATGCCAGTGGCCGGGATTCTGATGCCGGGATCTCGACGCTATCAAGATTTCGGCACTGGTATTTCGGCTGTTGGCATCCCACACGCCGGGATGCTGACTACATCCCATACTGTATATATACGCAATTACGTATGTATGTGTATATATATATATATATCAGATGCAGGGCCGGATTTACCATTAGGCAGCCTAGGCTCCCTTCTAGGGCCCATCGGCTGGGACCCACCCGATATCCAGGCCCTGTAATTAACCTGCTGCTCTGTTTTTGAACTGCTGCTGCTAGCACTGGTCACACCCCGGGGAGAGGTCACACACACACAGTATAGCAGCAGCAGCAGGGCCGGGGCCCTGCCTATGCTATGCAGGGGAGGTGGACTCAGAGGCGGAGTTGCAGTCCTTCAGCTGAAGGAGCATGGGGATCCAGTGTCACCACTACAGCTCAGCACCCAGTGCCGGCCCAAGTCTAATTTTTTTGGTAAGCGGATATAAATTTTGGCGCCCCTTGTGAAATAATCCCGATTTTTCGGCGACAGAAAAAGGCTATTTAATTGCACAGCCTTTCCCCGCGCAGCGGGGATTTTTGACGGTAATTAGTCACAGGGGGAAACCCTGCATCTAATTGAATAACCCCGTAGGCTACGCATAAAAAAATCACAGGCCCCACGTGAAAATAATTATGCTTTCATGCTTTGCAAAAAAACCACATAGGCCCCACATGAATATGTATGAAGTCCTTATACAGCAGGACCACCCTGGGTGCTAAGCTACAATTATACCCAAAGATACATATTCAGGGAGAGGGTGACAACACTTGGTGACGATAGGGAGAGGGTGACAGCACTGGGTGACGATAGGGAGAGGGTGACAGCACTGGGTGACAGCAATAGGTGACAGGGAGTGACAGTAGTTGGTAACAGGGAGGGGGTGACATCAGTGCATAACAGGGAGGGTGATGATGGAGAGGGTGACGACAGGGAGATGGTCACAGGGAAAGAGGTGACGACAGGGAGAGGGTGATAGCACTGGTGACAGGGAGAGGGTGACAGGAAGAGGGTGATAGCACTGGGTGACAGGGAGAAGGTGACAGCAGGGAGAGAGTGACAGCAGTTGGTAACAGGGAGGGGGTGAAATCAGTAATTCCCTAATACATTATGCCACACACATGTAATGCCCTTTCTAATATATAAGATCTCCATTGACTTATTGCTAATTAAATCTCTTAAACATCCTTACTTAACTTAGCACTTAACTTGTCTATTAAATAAAGAGACGGACACCATAACAGCTTGGATAAAAGGTAACAGCTTTTATTTCCAAATTAATTAATTCACCTAACCAAGGCTGTTTTCCGCTATGGCCTGGCGGGTATCCTCGATGGTGACTTGGTGTTACCTCTGGGCTGCCTCTAAGGCCAATAGTTGCACCTGGATGGATTCCTGCTGAGCCCTGGTTGCTTCCTGCTGAGCCCTGGTAGCTTCTTGCTGAGCTGCCGTAGCTTGGAACAAGGCTTTAACAATGTCCTCCATTTTGTCCTGGAGTGTAGGTTGGAAGCAGAATCTGGCTTCCCTAAGCATCTGCGGATGCCACCTCTATGGACTTCAAAGGACACAACTTTATATCCACACTGACGAATTGGTGTCTGTCCCTTTTAAATTTTAAACGAAAATTTTTCCTTGCTGCAATTTCAGTGCGTGATTGCCCGCATTCTCCACCAAATGTGACACAGTCAGGATAGGGGTCCCTCTCCTGGGGTAAATGGACTCCCTCTTTACACACACAGCAGCAGTAGAAACAGGATACAAGTCAGGGGTTCTCGTACAAACTGGTCGGCGCCAGTCTTTATTGTGCCAAATGAATATAAAGCATAAACAAAACATAAACATAAGTCCTAGCCCGGCTGGGCACTAGCTACACCGCAGATTCCCTCTGTATAATAATGGTAGGCCCTATTGCCCTCACCATCAACAAAACACGTGCACAGTACTTACAAGGATTATCACCAAGTGTCTCTGAACAGGCTAGTCTGCCTGCTCTCCCAGGTGTGAGACACTCAGCCACAAACAAACCCAGCTTATATTAGCCATTTCCAGCTGCAAGCCCTAATGAGCCTGTTACCAGGCTGAAAGGCCCAAACCTGCAGTGGCCTGTGGATGGAGCCCTCCCTCTCCTCACATCCACACCCCCAGGACCCAAACCAGATTTTCCAAAAGCCGATACTCTGGTCTGCTTACAAATCAGACTTCTCTTGGAGTTTTTTAGAACACATAGGCCAAAAACCTAGGACAAATGTACTTGCCATTGACCACTTTACCAGTCCTTCTATCATTATATATATATATATATATATATATATATATAATATCCCATGAACCATGAACATTAGTGTCCAAATAAGAAGCACAGCACTGCAGGAATTTATGAAAATATCAAAAATGTTATTTTATAAGTGATACATCCTAATCCTCGCTAAGTCAACTTTTTCAGGCCTCACAGGGCCCCGTCATCAGGACTGAGGAGATGTAAGTATAGAAACCATGAAACACCCAGGTAAAAAGCAAAAATCACCGTGGAAAGCTTACCTTAAATTACCATCGTAGAAATTAAACTGCCTGTGCCGGAGGACGACGGGAGGCATCCAGCTGGCATGCATCGCAGATCCAACGACATCACCACTGTGTCGTCAGCAGTTGCCACGGTAACCAGGGATGCTGTCTCGGGCTCCGGAACTGACTAAAAAAACACCAAAGTGAATTGTAGAGGCATAACAGAAATGAGACTGAAAAGAATCGCTGAAAAGAAAGGAAACACAGGGAAAAAAAGACAAAATTATAAAGTAAAAGAAGCAGTGTAAGAATACAGAAGAGTGAAAAATACATGTAGCGATACAAAAAGAATATCAAGTAAAAAATAAGTGATAGTATCAAACTGCAAATTCTCATATTGAAAGTATGGATAAATCCATAAGGGATATAACGTAAATGTAAAACAGGATGAAAAAAATATATGAAAAAAACAAGAAATAGAGATGTCAGCTAACACCTAAGAAAGAAAAAAGAAAAGAAAAATACAGGTGAAAATATATATAAAAAGTTGTCAAGATGAGGCAGAAAAAGATAAAAATACAAAATTTAAATAGAAAAATGTTATGCAGAAAAATATCGAGCGTTCCAATTAAGGATATTGCAGAAGTGTATTATTCAGGTCTGATACGTATACTTAAAGAGCATTCCAATTAATCTTCTCATTCAGGCCATTTGGCTGCAAAGTGTCCAGTTTGTAAATCCATCGCGATTACAACTTTAAAAGGGCCGTATGTTTATCACCCCCTCTTGGTATCGAATGAAGGTGGTCAATTATTTGGTAGCGTAGTGTTGTCAAAGGATGGTTATGTTGTCGATAGTGTCTAGTCACACGTTGGTCAATGTCGCTGCCAGCTAAGACTTTGGATATGGCAGAGCGGTGTAACGCCATTCTCTCCTTGAACATTCTGCTTGTCATCCCAATGTAAAATATGCCACATGGGCAAGTGATACAATAAACTACAAATTTCAAAGAGCAGTTCAAAACTTGCCATATCTCATAACGAACATCTTTACGTGGATGCTTGAAAGTTGCTCCCCAGTGATAAGGTAGTTGCAAGTAGTACAGGAAGGGCAGCGGTAGCAGCCAGATTTCTTAATTTGCCCAAAGAGACCCACTTTAGGTTTATAATCAGTAATGTCAGCTCTGACAAGGTGGTCACGTAAGTTCCTCCCCCTTTTGTAACAAGTCATTGTTTTAGTGTGTCTAAGTTCAGGCAAGCTAGGGTCTGTAGTAATAATGGGCCACAAGGCCTTGCTAGCTCGGGGAATAATCGGGCTTGCTGTGGAAAATCTGGTGTACCAAATGAACCTATTGTCATCAGGCTGCACTTTCCTTGGTTGAACTAAAGATGATCTAGTGGCTGCAAGAACTCTTTCTTTAGTAGCGGTAAGATGTGGCCAACTGTAGCTGCATTCTTTAAATTTGTTGACCACAATGTCCAGTGCGTCTGGTAGGTGATTGATATCGCTGGTAAGGCGCGACACCCTCAGCATCTGTGAATAAGGTAGTCCAGTTTTTAACGCCTTCGGGTGGTGGCTGTTAGTCTCTAGCAGGGTATTCCTGTCTGTAGGTTTATAGAATACAGAGGTGAATAAGTTCCCTTCTTGAAGATGGACTCTAACATCCAAAAAGGCGATGGAATCCCGACTAGTTAGATATGTAAATTTGATGGGAGACGGTAGTTGGTTTATCTGTTCCATCATTTCACCAAATAATGTTTCACCCCTGCTCCACAGCATGAAACAGTTGTCAATGTTGCGGATGTACCAGACAATGTATTTACTAAAATTAGTATTAGTAAAGAAAAATTCTTGCTCTTGCTTGAAGATAAAAATGTTCGCATAGGCTGGGGCTACACTACTGCCCATGGTGCATTCTGCTGTTGTTTGGAGATAATAATCCCCATCAAATAAATAGTTGCGTGTCAGTACTAAACGCAAAAGTTGTAAAAATAATTCTTTGTCAAAGGAGAATGTTTCCTGTAGATTGTAAATGAACTGTTGCATGGTATTCAAGCCTTCTGTATGTGGGATGGAAGTGTACAATGAACTAACAATCATGGTACAAAGGAGAATGTTGTCATCTAAATTGGTAAACTGCGACAAGAAATTGAGAAATGTGTTGAGGTAAGTGTGTTGTGCTGTAACATGCGGTTGTAAAAGTGAATTTTTTTTGTTTCGGAGCCGTCCTCCTGGCTGCTCGCTAAGCTGTGGATGACCACCCACAGCTTTTGCGAGCGGCCATGTGATGGTCGCGACCATCGAGCTTGTGATGAGACCCTTGTGGTAGGGTCTCGTTTCCGCAAGCCCCAGTGAGCTTCCTGCTCTAATAGAGCACAAAGCTCACTACTGACATCACTCGTGATGTCAGTAAGGCCGCCCCCAAATGGCCTCCATTTGGCCAGCCACCCCCCCGCCCACAAAACGGGGCGAGCTGTCAATCAACATCGACAGCCGCCCCGTCTTGTAGCGAGTCCCGTAGCGAGCGATTTCTCGCTCGTTGCGGGGCTCGCGCACTGCACGCCACGTGTGCGCACTGCCCGGCCATCGACCCGCTTGCGAGTGCATAGCGCTTGCGAGCAGGTCTGAATCAGGCCCTCAGTTACATACATTTGCAAACCTATGGTAAGCCAGCAAGCAAATCAAGGCATCTCTGCTATGGTGGTGCTACACTACATGATAATAGCACCACTAGTTATATATTCATGTGTTTCTAAATTGAGAGCCAACTCACCTGGAGACTCCAGCTACTGATCCCATACATGTCTCTCAGAACAGTGTAGGATGCCAGTCTGTTTTGCTGGACCATTGCAGTGTGCTGTGGGAATTTTTTTTTTCTAGCCTCATAGGCTGCCATATATAAATTTGCATATGACAGTGCCAAATTTTACACCCTTTGCGATACTCGCATCCTGTACAAAGACTTCATCCATGTATTAAAAATAATTACTGGCCAATACCAGTTCTATTAGTTCCAAAAACAATTCAGTAGGAGGAGCAGAATATGTACAACCACCTAAGGCAGAGGTTTCCAAACGCAGTCTTCAAGGCTCCCCAACAGTTCAGGTATCCATGGATGAGCACAGGTGGTTACATCAAATTGACTGAGGCACTAATTAAGTCACCTGTGCTCAGGGGCGGATTAGCCGTTATCTTCAGCGGGGAAAATCCTGGTGGGCCGATTGGTCTGTGGGGCCGCTTGTCATCTGTGGCCCCGCCCCAGAATAGCGTCACCTGCTGTCCCTGCTGTGTGCTTCAATGACAGGCAGCCTGCGGGTCACAGCGAGTAAACAGCCAGCCTCTACCGCGAGAAGAGGCTGCTGCATCACATCACATGACAGGAATCTCGGAGGAAGAGTGGATCTGTGGCCGGCGGCGGCGGTGGTAAGTCACGGGGGGGGGGGCGCCATAATCTGCTGCCTGCCAGTCCTAGTTGTGTCCTTTCCACTCTGTCTCCTCCCCAGTCTGTGAGGTTAAACTTTAAATCACAGCCTGGGAGGGGACAGAGTGGAGAGGAGACGATCAGGGCTGGCTGTCTGGGAGATGCAGTGACCAGGTTTGTTCAGTGGAGACAAAAGTGGCTGAGGACAGGGTCGGCACTACCCTCTCAGCTAACTCTGTAAAGCAGGGAGGCACCAGCCGGTCTCTAGAGGCGCTCTGCTACTGTACCTGTCCATGCCACAGTAATGTGCCCTGTTGCTGCCAGCTGCCGCAGCCTGTCAAACTGTATGACAGGCAGCGGTGCCGGCATTCATGAAGAGCAGCTCCCACTGCCCCTCTCTGCCTTCTTACTGCTGTACCCTGCCTGTTGCTGCTGGCTGCCTGTCACACTGTATGACAGCCAGGCAGCAGCACGAAGAGCAGCTTCAGTCTCCTCCTGTGTCAGGGCCCTTCCCTTCCTCATTGCTCCTCCCCGCTGCCCTGTCAAACTAGGTGATAGGCAGCAGCGCAGCCCCCCTCTTTCCTCCCCTGTATCTCTGAAGACAGAGCAGTTTCAGCACCGCCCCTCTCCCCTCCCCCTCGTCTCTCCTCCCCTCACCGTGTTCTCTCTCCTCCCCTCACAGGAGTGCACAGTGCAGTGTAATGGCGTCCAGCCAAAGAGGAGCCTATGCAGAGAGAGGAGGGACATCAAGAATAGGACTGGAGAAGATGGAGGAAGCAAACAGTTGCAGAAAAAAGGTAAGTGTTTTATGATAAATGTTTATATCTATTTAATAATGGATTATTTAATTAAGTAAATCTATTTGGGTTATAGATAATGGTAGGGGATGGGGTGGTGTATGTACATTATATGTGTAGATTTAATTTAAATTTTAATTATAATATTTAATTTATTTTGTGTATTGTAGGCATTTTCACACAGTGATGACCTTCTCTCGCTGTCAGGTAAGCATAGACTTCTTTAATGTTATGTTACTATTTTTTTTATAATTAATGCTGTTTCCCACAGCCCATCATCCACTGCCCGTCACCCACCGCCTCTCTCTAGCGTCACCCTGTGCCCATCTTCTACTGCTTCTCCCCAGCATTGCCCTCTCCCTGTCAACTCTCTCTCCTGTCACCCTCTCCCTGTCACCCACTGACTCTCACCATCTCATTGTCACCTCTCTCTCCTGTCACCATCTCCCTGTCACCCACTGACTCTCACCATCTCATTGTCACCTCTCTCTCTGTCACCCTCTCCCTGTCACCCACTGACTCTCACCATCTCATTGTCACCTCTCTCTCCTGTCACTCTCTCCCTGTCACCCACTGACTCTCACCATCTCATTGTCACCTCTCTCTCCTGTCACCATCTCCCTGTCACCCACTGACTCTCACCATCTCATTGTCACCTCTCTCTCCTGTGACCATCTCCCTGTCACCTCTCTCACCTGTCACCCTCTCCCTGTCACCCACTGACTCTCACCATCTCATCGTCACCTCCCTTACCTGTCACCCACTGACTCACCATTTCAACGTCACCTCCCTTACCTGTCACCCACTGACTCTCACCATCTCAACGTCACCTCCCTTACCTGTCACCCACTGACTCTCACCATCTCATTGTTACCTCTCTCTCCTGTCACCATCTCCCTGTCACCTCTCTCACCTGTCACCCTCTCCCTGTCACCCACTGACTCTCACCATCTCATTGTCACCTCTCTCTCCTGTGACCATCTCCCTGTCACCTCTCTCACCTGTCACCCTCTCCCTGTCACCCACTGACTCATCATCTCATCGTCACCTCCCTTAACTGTCACCTACTGACTCTCACCATCTCATTTTCACCTCCCTTACCTGTCACCCACTGACTCTAACCATCTCATCGTCACCTCCCTTACCTGTCACCCACTGACTTTCACCATCTCATCGTAACCTCCCTTTCCATGTCACCCACTGACTCTCACCATCTCATTGTCACCTCTCTCTCCTGTTACCATCTCCCTGTCACCTCTCTCACCTGTCACCCTCTCCCTGTCATGCACTGACTCTCACCATCTCATCGTCACCTCCCTTTCCTGTCACCCACTGACTCTCACCATCTCAATGTCACCTCCCTTACCTGTCACCCACTGACTCTCACCATCTCATCGTCACCTCCCTTACCTGTCACCCACTGACTCTCACCATCTCATTGTCACCTCCCTTACCTGTCACCCACTGACTCTCACCATCCTCCTGTCACCTCTCTCTCTGGTCACCCTCTCCCTGTCACCCACTGACTCTCAACATCTCATCGTCATCTCTCTCTCTCTCTCTCTCTCTCTCTCTCTCTCTCTCTCCTGTCACTCTCTCCCTGTCACCTAGTGACTCTCATCCTCTCTCTCTTTTTACCCTCTTCTTGTCACCCTCTACCTCTCACTGTCACCTTGTATCTCTCACTATCACCCACTGTCTCTCCCTAGCTTCCTACTGCCCATCTCCCAATGCTTCTCCCCGGCTGGCGCCCTCTCCCAGTCACCTCTCACTCCCTGTCACTAACTGATTCTCACACTCACCATCACCCTCTCTCTTTTCACCCTCTTCTTGTCATCCTCTATCTCTCAATGTCACCTTCTACCTCTTCACAGTGTCACCCTCTGTCACCCACTACACTTCCCTGCTGTCACCCTCCATCCGTCTCCCAATGCCTATCCCTGCCATCCATTTTAACATCCCATTTTAATCTCTTAAAATCACTTATTTTACAGCATACTGTATTGTACATAACATTTAAAAATATGAAACATTGTAGAGAGACCGATGTGTCCCTTCTCAGCTTAAATGCTTATCGCGGCAAACGTGACTCGTTTGATGCGATTAGCATACCTGCGGGTGTATGCTTGCGTGTGCATGTATCCGTGATCCATCGGAACGCATGGTGCAAATGCTCCCGCGAACAGGTTGTGGCTGGCCATGGCTAGACGTAATCGCGATGCTACCGCTTGCAGGTAGGATGAGAGTCGCCACATCTGTATTTGTAGGAGGGCGCAAAATTTATAGTTTGCAGTGGGCGCTGAACACCCTAGCACCTGCCCCGGCTCGGGAGATATTTTTTTTTTTTAGAGACTGGCTTATAGCTAGGTTTGGGAGAAGGATATCAGTCTTGGGGGGCATTGGCTGGGGGCTATTCTGCACTAGTCTGGTGGGAATGATGTCTGAGGAGGAGCCGTGGAGGGTTATTCTGTAAGGGGAGATGATCAGTCTGTGGGGGAGGGGGCTATTTTGTGGTAGGGAAGATGGTGATCTGGGGGAGGGAGGATCTGCTGTACTATGGGGAGACAATAATTTGGTGGTGGGGGAGGGGCTATTCTGTGCTGAGGGGAGATAATAATCTGTGGTGAAGGGGGCTATTCTCTGCTACGGGGAGATGACCTGGCTGCCGGGGAGTGGGCTATTCTGTGCTGTAAGAGGATAATCTGTCTGGGGGGCTACTCTGTGCTCTGGCAGGATGATGGTGCTGGGGAGACGCACGATGATGGCGCTAGGGAGACACAGGATGATGGAATTGGGGAGACAAAGGAGGATACTGCTGGAGAGAATCAGGGGAGTGGCTCTGGAGAGACTCATAGGGGCGGATGGGCTGGAGACACACCAAGGAGATGGTGCTGGAGACACACAAATAGGATGGTAGGACCACTGGTACTATTAGAAGAAAAGACTGGGGGACAGTAATCATCAGTAAGACAACAATTCTAATGAAACCATATCACTGATGCAAATGGTACCAAATGAGCAAATATATTTTATTAATATAAAATTGTTTGATATGGGAAACTCACATTTTGTCCAGCCCCAAAACTTCTGTTACTATGTATTATCTGGTTCAACCTCTGTTGCATTATGATAACATTGGCTTTATTGTTTCCAGACCGGTTTTCCGGTTTAGATCTCCTGCATGAATAGTGAATACTACACTGATGGTCTTGGGAGGATCAATTTCTTCAGAGGTTTTTACGTCACAGAGAAATCATATAGGTAAGAAAATACTCATTCACATGCTTTGTTTGTTCACTGGAGAGAGGGACTGCGGGCATGCATGGCCGAAAAAAGGAGTGACTTGTGGGTATGAAATTTCACATTAGGCCACACCCCTTGATGTGAGGCCACACCCATTTTTTTACCTACGGTGCGCGCACTTAGGGCCTCTATCCAAGTTTTTTCCAGGGCCACTTTAAATTCCCAATCCGCCCCTGCCTGTGCTCAACCATGGATATCTCTAAAACCTGAACTGTTGGGGAGCCTTGAGGACCATAGGCCTGATTCAGAGCCGGTCGCTATTTGCGGTCGTTCGTTCAACAAAAAGGGGTGGCTATTCAAATGAACCATTCGCTCTTTGCGGTCTGTTGACGCCTCTATGTATGAACGAGCGAACAAAACTTGCGGTTGTAATTTTAAAAAGACGCCCCCTGGCCGCTCGCACCATACGTCATGTCCGTTATTTATTAGATTAATCGAGTACATCGAACAGCGTATGAACTGCTCGCTATTCTTGTGGCTGGTGATTGCTACCACAAATTTGCGAGCAGTTCTGGCTATAAAATAACCCAGTGACGTGGTCAATGACGCTCCAGTATTAATTATGCACACCCTTAAAACGCCCGTTTTGACCTTTAAGCACGCCTGCCTTCTGATTTCCACTCCCCGTTTTCAAGCACCTTCCCCTGTTACCACCCACATACGCCTCCTCCTGTCACTCATATTAGCAGGCATTCGCTATTTAGCGTACAAACGATTTTCGGCCGCACTGACTGGTTCGCGCATGCGTATTACGATCCGTACGCATGCGCAGTTGGGCAAACATCGCTCGGAGCGAACGAGCGGCCGCTTACGAGCGGCTCTGAATCAGCCCCCATGTTTAGAAACATCTGACCTAAGGCCTGTTTATTATATGTATACTTTGTTTATATATTGAGATCATGTGATATTAGCATACTTGCCTACTTTTGAAAAAGGTTTTCAGGGAGATTGTGATAGCAACACCTATGAGTGCGGCGGTAAAGTGGGCGTGTACTGCTACATCTGAGAGGTGTGTCATGAAACTGGTTTACATCCAAATATAAGTGAGCCCCAAATCAGTTAAGAACATCTACTTGTTGATGAAAACACACTGATACTTTTCAGAAAATGCATGTAGCCATAGGGATCATTGTGCCTTATACCCAATGCAGGGAAATTATACTAATGATCCAATTTGAATGTATATATCTCTGTCTTTTATTTATATATATAACAGCTTCATAATGGGGATAAGGTGCAATCCGGGAGATTGCTAGACTCTTCAGGGAGTCAGGGAGATTGCTACTATTTCAGGAAGTCTCCCTGACAATCAGGGGGGGCTGGCAAGTATGGATATTAGTGATGTGGTGCTACATATGGACAAATTGTTCTTGCTTATATGGTTATGTTGTTCTGTGGATTTGTGACTACCACAGCACATGTGTAGATCCTTATTAGATTGATGGTGGGTACAAAAACAACTATCAGTATACACCTGTATGCTATCAATACTGAAAAATGATACCTCTCCAATAAAATGAATACATTAAGATGGAAGAGAGAGAAAGTGGAGAGATAAAGCACTAACCTATTCACAGGTACAAAAGGTCAACAAGGTCAAAAGGTTGACATTAGCATCGTCGACACAAAAATGGTCAACTTTTTTTTTTAAATCCCTAAACTTCAAGCTAATCGTCCCTCATAGTGCCTAACCCTAACCTTCCAATAAGTGCCTAACCATCCCACATAGTGCCTAACCCAAACCTTCCAGTAAGTGCCTAGCTGTCCCTTCTTAGTGCCTGACCCTAACCTTCCAGTAAGTGCCTAGCCGTCTCTCCTAGTGCCTGACCCTAACCTTCCAGTAAGTGCCTAGCTGTCCCTTCTAGTGCCTGACCCTAACCTTCCCTTCTATGCAGGGGCGGATTGGCCCTTATCTTTAGCGGGAAAAATACTGGTGGGCCGATTAGTTTCTGGGGCCGCCCCCCAAATCATGTCACCTGGCTGTTAGTTCTTTATTAGTATAACAGACAGCACCCACTGCCTATCACTGTCAGCTGCCCGCTACCCACCTGAAAAGAGGCTTTCCTATTAAACCCCACCCAGAATACCTGCGTAAGATGCTGCTACACCAGCAAGGAACAGTGTACTGCAGCACTGGTCAGGCAGCAGCAGATGGGGTAAATTGTGGGGCTTGGGACCGCCCAGGCAGCCAGCCCGATTGTCTCCTCTCCACTTTGTCCGCTCCCCAGACTGTGAAGTTAAACTTTAATTTCAGACAGAGAGGAGAGGAGACAATCAGGCTGGCTGCAGTGTCTCATAGACAGGATTCAGGAAGACCTGGGCTGTGGTACAGTCTGGAATGGTAGCGCTGCTGTCCCGGACTGTGGTGTAACATGGTGTGTGTGCCAGTAGTGCATGCAGGGGTACTCAGAATCTCCCCCTGACAGAGGCAGAGTAAGCACCACCATATTATTAAGCCCTGCCCATGCTGCGATTCGCGGGTCAATGGGGAGCAGGCGGAGCCAATATGATGCAATATCATTATAATTGCATTATTTGGCTCCGCCCCCAGCCAATTGACCCGTGAATAGCGACATTTTGCCTGGTCCCGTCTCCATCTCCAACCTGCAGCTTCGGCATGGTATGTGTGTGTATGTAATGTATGTGTGACATATGTGTGTGTGAATATATTGTAACAGGACCGGATCAGGGGTCCCTCTTCTGGGGTAGAAGGACTCCCTCCACACACACAGCAGCCGGAAAATAGTACACCAGTCTAGGTCTCGTGCTAACTGGTCGGCACCAGTCTTTATTGTGCAAAGAAAAAGGAAAAACGAAAAATAAAAGTAAACGCTAGCCCGTTTACCGAACAAGAGGTTCCCTCTCTAAAGAAACAGTGGGGCCTATTGCCTCCACCATCAACACAAGCGCATGCACAGATCTTACAGGTAGTTTCACCAAGTGTCTCTGAGCCAGCCAGCCAGCCAGCCTGCTTGCTCTCCCAGGTATCAGACACTCCCTTACAATTAGACACAGCCTATATCAGCCAGTTCCAGGTGCAGAGCTTAATGAGCCTGCTAACAGGCCAAAAACCAAAACCTGGAGTGGGTTGTGGATGGAGTCCACCCTCTCCTCACATCCACACCCCCAGGTCCCAAACCGGCTTTTCCAAAAGCCGAAACTCAAATCTTCTTCAGTGCAGACTTTCTCCTGGGGGCTTTTTTTAGAACACATAGGTCAAAAACCTAGGGTAAATGTATCTACCACTTACCACTTTACCAGTGATCCTATCACATATCCCCCCCATTGTTTCGACCTGTGGGCCGGAACAACTGAAGCCCCCAAGCAATGAACGTGTGACAACGCGTCTGCATTGGCCAGCTGGCTTCCTGGCCTGTGCTCTACTGAAAACTTAAAGGTTTGTAGCGCCAAGAACCACCTCGTTATTCTTGCGTCACTATCCTTGTTTTAGGACATCCATTTCAGAGGGGCATGGTCAGTAATCAGTTTGAACTTTCTTCCCTCCAAATAGTACCTGAGAGTTTCTAATGAGAATTTTATGGCCAAAGCTTCCTTTTCCACTGTGGCATAGTTCCTCTCATGGGTATTCAATTTCCTGCCCAGGTAAAAAAATAGGGTGTTCCTCACCCTCTCTGCTTTGGGACAGGACGGAGCCGATGCCTACACTGAACGCATCGGTTTGTACCACAAACTCTTTGTCAAAATCAGGGGTTACTAGAACAAGTTGGGTACATAAGGCTATTTTTAATTCTTGGAAAGCTTTCTCCGCTTCCGGACCCCACTCCACCATTGGTTTTTGTTTGCCCTTGGTAAGGTAGGAAATGGGACCCCAATGGTGGCAAAACCGGGTATGAACCTCCTTATAGTATCCAGTGATCCCTAAGAAGGCTCTCACCTGCTTCTTATTGAGTGGTCGTCGCCAGTTCTGTATTGCCTCAATCTTATTGAGCTGTGGTTTTAATCAAACCTCTCCCAATGGTGTACCCCAGATATTTTACTTCCTCCATCCCTAGACAACACTTTTTCGGGTTGGCCGTCAGACCTGCCTTAAGGATGAAGTCTAACACTGCATGTACTCTGGGTAAGTGAGACTGCCAATCAGGACTATGTATGACCACATCATCCAGATAAGCTGCAGCATATCGTCTATGGGGTCTTAGAATCCTATCCATCATTCTTTGGAAGATAGCAGGCACCCCATGTAGCCCAAAGGGTAACATCTTATAACGAAACAACCCTTCTGGCGCAGAAAAAGCAGTTTTTTCTTTGGCGTTTTCGGTTAATGGCACTTGCCAATAACCTTTGGTTAGGTCCAGAGTGGTTAAATTCCTTGCTGTCCCCAACCTTTCAATTAGTTCATCCGCCCTTGGCATCGGGTAGGCATCAAATTTTGAAACACTGCTCAGCTTTCAGAAGTCATTACAAAAACGCACACTCCCATCGGGCTTTGGAATCAACACAATGGGACTGGACCACTCACTATGTGATTCTTCAATTATCCCCAATTCTAAAATTTTTTAAATTTCCTTTGACACAGAGGCCCTGATTCAGAGCCGGACGCTCTGACAGAGCGCTCGCTCTGAATCAGGGCCATCCCTCCTTTTTGGAGCGGCCTCCTGGCCGCTCGCATAGCTGTGGGTGACCACCCACAGCTATAGTGAGCGGCCAAAATGATGGTCGCGATGGTCAAGACCATCGCGACCATCGGGCTTGCGACGAGACCCTTGCGGTAGGGTCTCGCTGCCGCAAGCCCTAGAGTGCTTTTGGCTCTATCAGAGCCAAAAGCACTCCCACTGACATCACTAGTGAGGTCAGTGGGGCCGGCCCCAGACGGTAGGCGTTCCCATGGGAACGCCTCTGTCTGGGCTGCCACGCCCCCGGCACGCGTGCTGTCAATCACCATCGACAGCATGCCCCCTTTGGTGCGAGACCCATAACGACGTTATTCGGGTCTCGCGCATGCACACGACGGAGCCGCCTCCATTGTGCACATGCGCACTTGGGCAACATTGACCCGCTTGCGAGCGCTCAGCGCTCGCGAGCTGGTCTGACTCAGGCCCAGATTCCCTTCAGGCAACCTTTAGGGCTTAGGTTAACCTTAACCCCCGGGTCAGTGACTATGTCATGTTTGATGACCGTGGTTTTTCCTGGCAGGTCAGATAACAGTATCCTATTTCGGATCAAAAATTCCTTGACTTCCTGCTGTTGACTGGCTGACAGGGTTTTTGCCACTGTCACTTCAGGGACCAGGGAACCGGGTTTACTGGAGGGGCTTAGACGGCTGACAGTGCTGCTCTATCCTTCCCGGGTTTTATAAGATTCACATGATATATCTGTTCGGATTTTCTTTTCCCTGGCTGGTAAACTTTATAGTTGACCTGTCCCACTTTTTCTAAGATCTCAAAGGGCCCTTGCCACTTAGCCAACAGCTTACTTTCTACTGTGGGAACCAACACCAACACTCTGTCCCCAGGAGCAAAGTTTCTTAACTGTGCATTGCGGTTATATACCCTCTCCTGTTCCAAGTGCTCCTTAACTATCGGCACTACAGCCGCAATTCTCTCTTGCATCTGGGAAACATGTTCAATCACTGTTTTATAAGGACTGAACTGCCCTTCCCAAGTCTCCTTGGTAATGTCTAGTAACCCTCTTGGAAGTCTCCCATATAACAAGTCGAAAGGTGAAAACCCGGTGGAGGATTGAAGAACCTCTCTTATGGCCAACAGCAGATAAGGCAACAAATAATCCCAATCTTTACCATCTTTGTCGACTACTTTCTTTAACATATGTTTTAAGGTCTTGTTAAACCTCTCGACCAGTCCATCGGTTTGGGGGTGATAAACCAAGGTCCTTAACTGGTTAATCTTAAACAGGCGGCACAACTCCTTCATAACTTTTGACATGAACCGGGTACCCTGATCAGTTAGTATCTCTTTAAGTATTCCCAACCTGCTAAAAACATGGACCGGCTCTCTAGCAATGGACTTGGTAGATGTATTGCGTAGCGGTATCGCTTCCGGGTATCTGGTAGCATAGTCCAGAATGACTAGAATATATTGATGTCCTCAGGCAGACTTCAATAAGGGTCCCACCAAGTCCATAGCTATCCTTCCAAACGGTAACTCTATAATTGGTAGTGGGACTAGAGGACTATTGAAATGTGATCTGGGAGCATGATACTGGCATTCAGGGCAGGAGGCGCAAAAGTCAGACACGTCTTTATGGACACCGGGCCAAAAAAACCTCTGCACAATCCGCTCAGTGCTTTTCTCTAACCCTAGGTGGACTGCCGTTATATGACCATGGGCCAGATCTAACACCGTTCTCCTGTAAGCTTTGGGAACTATTAATTGTTCCACAATCTCCTCCCCTTTCTTAGTCATCTGATACAACAGGTCCTGACATATTACCATGTGAGGATAAGTCAAGGGACTATCGGGATCTACGGGTTTACCGTTGACCACCTTGACATTCTCCCTGGCTTTCACCAGAGAAGGGTCATTTAACTGCTCTACGGCAAAGACCTCTCTTCTGACCTCTAAATCCGGCAGATTATCAACAGGCTATACAACACTTTGTGAGCCACCATCACGCTCGACATTCTCTATTTCGTCAATCATGCTAGAAAATGGGAACATCTCTGACTCCGCCACTACATCAGTCACCCTTTCAGATGAGGCAGGGTGATTTACCCCAGTGCAAAACAGGCTTTCCCACAACTTCCAGAAGTGAGGAAAGTCTCTTCCCAATATTACATCATACATTAAGCCCGGTACCAAACCCACGGAGACTACCGCGGAACCACATGGCGTCTCGATGTTCACTTCGGCAGTAATATAATACCGAGTATCCCCATGTATGCATGTCACACCAACAGTTTTTCCCTTATATTTCAATGGGGTCACCAGCTCAGATCTCAAAAGTGTAACCAGGCTACCAGAGTCTAACAGAGCCTCTACACGGCTGCCTTCCACAGTGAGTACACACAGGTGTTTATCAGTCTCAGCCTGCCAGTCAGCAGTACAGGCTAGCTGTTGAAAGAAAGATCCCCTCCGGTTGACAAAAGCACTATCACATTGCATGGGCTCAAAGGTAAGTGAACAATTAGCTGCTATATGGCTGAAGCCACCACATCGGAAACATTGAGTCACATTTACGTCTAGTCTTTTGCGGTGCAGGAACCTTCCTGGCCTAGCAAGCCTGTCTTCAGGTTCCCCACCCTCAGTCTTAGGCATGTTCCACCGCCCAGCACCCTTCTCCCCAGGAACAGTCTTACCATTTTTGTTGGGAGTTCTCCGGTGCGCCATCGGGGCTCTGTGGGGCAGACTCATCAGCTCCTCAGCCACTACGTACCTCTCCACCAGTTCAACTAACTGGTCAGCGGACTTAGGGTCGGCATGGCTCACCCACTTACGCAAGGATGCAGGTAGGGATCGCAGATACCAGTCCATTACGACTCGCTCGACGATTTGTGGTCCGGTCAGCCTCTCGGGCTGTAGCCACTTGGTGGATAGATGGACGAGGTTGTGGATCTGCGAGCGTGAGGTCTGTTGATTTGGAACTCCCAGTGGTGGACTCGTTGGGCACGAACAAAGGTGGTGACCCCCAAGCGAGTTAGGATCTCCAGTTTAAGTTTCACATAGTCCTTAGCATCGGCCAGGCACAAATCGTAATAGGCCTTTTGTGGCTCCTCAGAAAGAAAAGGTGCCACCAGACTTGCCCATTGCTCCTTGGGCCAACTCTCCCTTTCGGCTGTTCTCTCAAATGCGGCGAGATATGCCTCCACATCATTTCCCAAAGTCATCTTTTGGAGGAAGTGACTGGCTCTTATGGAGTGAGTGGTGGTGGGGGGACCAGTATTAGCATCTCCAGGCCGGGCTCTTAGGTGTTATACCATCTCTTTGATGGCCTGGCTGTTTTCCGCTAAGGCCTGGCGGTTTTCTGCTAAGGCCTGGCGGATTTCCTCGAGGGTGACTTGTTGTTGCCTCTGGGCTGTCTCCAAGGCCAATAGCTGCACCCTGGTGGATTCCTGCTGGATTTTGTTTGTTTCCTGCTGAGCTGCTGTATCCTGAAGCAGGGCTTTTACTACGTCCTCCATTTTGCCTCCAGGTGCTAGTTGGAAGCTGAACCTTGCCTCTCCGTGCATTGGCTGACGCCACCTTCAGGGATTCAACAATCACATGTCTGCCCCTTTAAATTGTAAAGGACAAATTTTTCCTTGCTGCGCTTTTCAGTGTGTGCTTGCCCGCATTCTCCACCAGTTGTAACAGGACCGGATCAGGGGTCCCTCTCCTGGGGTAGATGGACTCCCTCCACACACACACAGCAGCGGGAAAATAGTACACCAGTCTGGGTCTCGTGCTAACTGGTCGGCGCCAGTCTTTATTGTGCAAAGAAAAAGGAAAAACAAAACAAAAGTAAACGCTAGCCCGTCTGGGAGCTAACTAAACAAGAGGTTCCCTCTCTAAAGAAACAGTGGGGCCTATTGCCTCCACCATCAACACAAGCGCATGCACAGAACCAAGTGTCTCTGAGCCAGCCAGCCTGCTTGCTCTCCCAGGTATCAGACACTCCCTTACAATTAGACACAGCCTATATCAGCCAGTTCCAGGTGCAGAGCTTAATGAGCCTGCTAACAGGCCAAAAACCAAAACCTGGAGTGGGTTGTGGATGGAGCCCACCCTCTCCTCACATCCACACCCCCAGGTCCCAAATCGGCTTTTCCAAAAGCCGAAACTCAAATCTGCTTCAGTGCAGACTTTCTCCTGGGGGCTTTTTTAGAACACATAGGTCAAAAAACTAGGGCAAATGTATCTACCACTGACCACTTTACCAGTGATCCTATCACAATATGTATGTGTATATATATAGATAGATAGATAGATAGATAGATAGATAGATAGATTTTATATATATATATATATATAGATAGATAGATTTTATATATATATATATATATACACACACACACACACACATATACATACAGCACACAGAGGCGGCACTAAGGGGACTTCGTAAGATGTAAACATGGCAAAGTAGTTTAATGCATAAGCATCAACGTTTCGGGGCCACACGTCCCTTCCTCAGGATGCACAATACACAATGACAAATATAACAGACAAACAACAAAGTTTAAATAGCTTACCAGTCTGGACGCATGTTACTCCTCCCACTCAGCGCGCCCGGAACAAGACCGGAACCAGGACAACGAGAATAACCGGAAGTTCAGTGCGTGTCAAATGTCAGAAAATCCCTGTGTGTCACGCGCCCACGTGGTCTCCACAGGCTCAGCGGTTGGCGGAAGAAGCACTTAGTCCGACGGTTGTTATGACAACCTGCTAAACAGACAAATACACATAGAAATGCGTGATTACACAAATAATGACATATACATAACGAATGCTGATCTCAATAAGCATCTAGTTACCAATAAGACCAAAGTCCTCCTCATGATGACCCACATATATAATTATGGGGACAAAAAATTTTTGTGTATGAAATACATTATTCCGTGTATAAAAATATATAACTAATGGACGTGCTGTGTGATGCCATAAGCAAATTGTGACTAAAAGTGAACAAAAAAACCCCATAACACAGTGTGTAGAAAGTGATGAAAAAACGTGAACGGCATCATAGTGACTGCGAAATATAAATATTTAAAGAAATATCATAAATATATAAAGTGAGGATAAAACTAATGTAAAGTGAATGCTGACTGACATCAAGTAGGTATGTATATGCAAAAATGAAAACAAATATTTTTTTTCAAAAAATATAAAACCAATTTTTGTGAAACAAATATAGATGTTAAAAAAACAGCTAATGTAGACCAATACTGACGACCCATGTAAAGGACATGTGAATCAGTAAGCAAAATAAGGAACATCCATATCACATGATGATGTACAAATACTGTATAAATGAGAAATACTAGACAGACCTATTCTTAAATCATCAAACAACATGCTATCTAGAGAAAACAATTTAACCCCAAAGACTCATTGAGCCCTCGTGGTGCCAAGGTGTCAACCTATGAATCCAAGATGATTCCAGTTGTAAGAGCTTTCTTGCTCGATTACCGCCCCTTAGAGACACTGGTACATGATCGATAGCTTTATAGCGAACAGTGGCAATGCTATGTTTCATTAAGGCAAAGTGCCTAGCCACAGGTTGTTCGCTGTGGCCTGAGGACAACGCTGCTCTAATGGCCACACAGTGCTGGTCCATCAGTTCCTGGAATTGGCGCTCTGTCTTGCCCACATAGTGTAAACCACATGGGCAAGACAGAACATACACTACAAAACGCGAGCTGCAAGACAGAGACCAATTGATGCTAAATTTTCTCCCTGAGTAGGGATGTGATACAAAGGTGCCCACCTGCATATAGCTGCACGTTGTACACCCAAGACACTTGAAGCAGCCTTTTTTGCGACTAAGGAAATTAGTTGCTGCTGAATTAAATGATGTAATATCAGATTTCATAATATATATCTTATGTTGCGACTACGTGTGTAACTAGGCATTACCCTAGTTTTATGCAACAAAGAAATGTCTGGGTCCGTCACAACCATAGGCCACACCTGTTTAACTTTGGCAGCCGTAAAATTACTTTTAGCATTAAACTCATTAATCCAAGGTACCCTCTGGGTGAGGCCCTTCCTAGTTTTAAACTGTAATAATTCAGTCCTATTTTGCAAATGAGCCTTAGCTTTTGCCCTTTTTAGCACCTTCAAGGGGTAACCTCGGTCTAAAAACTTATTCGTCATGATATCTAATTGTTTACTGGTCTCATTGCTATCTCTAGTAATCCTGCAAACTGAGAAATTGCGAATACGGTAGACCATGCGCAATGTTACGTGGATGAAAGCTATCATATTTCAAGAGATTGTTCCTATCTGTCGGTTTGACATATAAAGAAGTTGTAATCTGTCCATTGTCAATCTTAATGGTAATGATGTCCTTGTCACTGTGATGGACGGTTAATTTGATGGGGCTCGTTGAAGCATTCTGGCTATTGATCATGTCCAATAAAATATTAACATCACCCTGCCAGAAAAATCAATAGATCGTCTATGTATCTATAATATAGATACATGCGATCAGACACCATGGGGTCACTGAAAAACAAATTATTCTCTACCTCTCCCATATAGGCGTTGGCAAAGGACGGGGCCGCAGGAGATCCCATGTCACATTCCGCCCTTTGGTTATAGAATACGCCATCAAAAATAAAATAGTTATAATTAAGGGTAAATTCCAAGAGGGTCAGAAAAAATTGTAAATCAGGGCCCTCATATTTAGGATTGTTGACCAATAATCGTTCTACGGCCCGAATACCCACCTCATGCGGGATACACGTATATAAACTGGTCACATCAAGAGTGACCAGCACGATATTCGGTGGAAGTGACTCAATCAGGGCAAAACGTCTTAACAATGCAGTAGAATCTTTTAAATAAGAAAACATGTCCTGAATGCATGGTTGAAGATATAAATCAACATACACAGCTATAGGCTCACACAGAGACCCCCTGGCAGAGATGATGGGTTTACACGGGGGGCCTCTGTGGATTCTTATGAATCTTAGGGATGACACAGAAAAGCGGCACAACAGGAAACTCAGTAATTAATTTACGAATTAGCAATTACATCATCCCTTTCAGCTTGTCTTTTAAAGTCCACAGTAGGACCGCAAGGCAAAGGGCAATAGGTGTTACTATCACTTAACAGTCTAAGACATTCCTCTCTGTAGAAAGTAGTGTCCATCACCACAATGGAGCCCCCCTTATGATGATGTCCTGTCGTTTTCCTCATGCCTTGAGAGCAAGATGTTCCTCTCTGGACAAATTTGCTTGAAGAAAAGGGGAAGAAGTGTTCGCTTCTTTAGATAGTGAATCCAACATTTGATGAAAGGTTTTTATAGAGGCATTCGAGGAAATAGGTTCAAACGTGGATCTGGACCCGATCTTGTGGAGGGAGGCTGGAATTATGGGCCTGATTCAGACCCACTCGCGAGCGGCTGTCCGCTCGCAAGTGGGTCGATGTTCTGGACTGAGCATGCGCACGACGGAGGGAGCTCCGTCGTGCGCATGCGCCGGACGCGACGAGCGAAGGAAAGTCCTTCGCTCGTTGTGTCTGATCAAAGGGGGCGTACTGTCGATGTTGATTGACAGCACGCCCCCTTTAGTAGGTGTGCCGGGGGCGTGCCTCCCTGACGGGGGCGTTCCCACGAGAACGCTTCCCGTCAGAAGCCGGCCCACTGACATCACTAGTGATGTCAGTGGGAGTGATTTTGGCTCTGATAGAGCCAAAATCACTCCGGAGCTTGCGGTTGAAAACCTCAACCGCAGGCTCCGGCTCGCAGTTTCGATGGTCGCGATGGTCACGACCATCGCGGCCATCAAACTGCACGCTCGTATAGCCCGTGGGTGGTGACCCACAGCTATACGAGCGTCCAGGAGGACGCTCCATTCTCATGGAGGCCAGCCCTCATTCAGAGCGTGCGCTCTGCTCAGAGCGTACGGCTCTGAATGAGGGCCTATGTGTTCAGATTTACCAGGGGGGTTTTTACTAAAAAATTATTTCAATATAAGAGTTCTCTGGAACTTATAATTGTCGATTTTCCACTTGAACTCATCAAGGCCATTTGTGGGAATGAACGACAAGCCCTTGCTGAGAACACTAATTTCAGCCGGTGACAACACAGTGGAAGACAAATTAAAGATTAAATCTTCCGCCCTCACGGTGGTCTTCCTGCATTTCTGCCTCCACGCTTGGCCACCCCTTCTGGTTGCTTTTTTCTTCTTGTAGTCATACCCCTCAGGGTGCCAGCCCCTAAAGGCGATTCCTGCACAAGAGCAGACCTCTGTGTCTGACTAGAATCCTCCGTTTCACTGGCAGATGTGCTGGAATATTGTTTGTATGTCCGATATTGACGTGGAAACTGTCTATAGCCCGCTCTGTTGGTTCTGGTACCGGAACCTAGCCAGGAATAGACCCTGTGAAATTCATAGTCCTGTTGGACCTTAATAAGTTTTTGTTTCTTATATTTCAGCAACTCAATTTTGTGATGCTCCATTTGTTTCATAAGTTTCTCATTCCAATCAATGGCGGTATCAGCTATTAATGTGGGTTGATATTCAGCCTCAAATGTCTTGATTTTGTCACGAACCAAATTAACTTCACGTGTGGACTCCTCAATGATAAGGAGAATCAAGTCCATTGAGCATTTATTAAGAATGGAAATCCACCGTTTGCTAAATGGAATGCTTTGCCTACCGATGGTCGGGGTGTTATTTCTACGCAAACCTCTTGGGATTTGCTTAGCTCTATAATAATACGATAACAATCAAATGCAATCAAATTCTCTTTTTTTCATCTTCAACAAATCTTTATGCAAATCATCATTAGAAATGTTGTTAGAAGCATCAAACACCGGTTCCTTGAGTAGGATTCCCTCAGCCTCCACATCAGAAAAGCTGAAAGTGTCTGATGTGTCACATTGAAGCATATCAGATGTAATTTCATTAGGGTTAGGTGCTTTAGCCATGCTGGTTGTCACACTCAACCAAGTCAGTGTTGACAAAACAACATGAAGTGGAAGACAAAAATGGCTATATCTAGCAACAAAATTAAGAACAATGCAATCAAATGCAAGAAATTGCGTCCTAGTGCGGTGAGCAAACAAACGCGGTGCCTTCATCATGAGGAGGACTTTGGTCTTATTGGTCACTAGATGCTTACTGAGATCAGCATTAGTTATGTATGTGTCATTATTTGTGTAATCACGCATTTCTTTTCTATGTGATTACACATAGCAGGTTTAGCAGGTTGTTATAGCAACCGTCAGACTAAGTGCTTCTTCCTAGACAAGTCAAATGGTCAGATAAACTTTTGGCGCTTCTGAGTAAGCTGCAGCCCCTTCAAATAATCTTCCCTAAAAGATCTGGATAAACACTGAAGAAACAAAAAATTGAAGGATGGCGCTACTTGCTTTATCACAAATTAATAATAAATAAGAAGGTTGGATACTTATCCGTAAATGCAGAGCTAATAATGTCCCTCTTAAGATGATTGTTCTTTTTTTCCCTTTTTTTTACCAGAGGCTCCGTGGACACTATGACAAACAGGTGGGCAAAATCAGTAATTCATATACTGTACATGACAAATATTATTGCACGGATCCGGCTCTACACCAGTGGCAAACGCAGGATTTCTAGAGGGGGGTTTCCAAATGCTTGATAGAGTGAGTGTGGCCAGTCCATGGATTTTGCCCACCTGTTTGTCATAGTGTCCACGGAGCCTCTGGTAAAAAAAAAGGGAAAAAAAGAACAATCATCTTAAGAGGGACATTATTAGCTCTGCATTTACGGATAAGTATCCAACCTTCTTATTTATTATTAATTTGTGATAAAGCAAGTAGCGCCATCCTTCAATTTTTCGTTTCTTAAGTGCTTCTTCCGCCAATCGCTGAGCCTGTGGAGACCACGTGGGCGCGTGACACGCAGGTATTTTCTGGCGTTTGACACGCACTGAACTTCTGGCTATTCTCGTTGCCCTGGTTCCGGTCCTGTCCCAGGCGCGCCGAGCGGGAGGAGTAACATGCGTCCAGACTGGTAAGCTATTTAAACTTTGTTGTTTGTCTGTTATATTTGTCCTTGTGTATTGTGCATCCTGAGGAAGGGACGTGTGGTCCCGAAACGTTAATGCTTATGCATTAAACTACTTTGCCACGTTTACATCTTACAAAGTCCTCTGAGTGCCGCCTCTTTGTGCTGTATATATCGGGGACACTGTTCCCTGCAAGGAGGGCACCGGAGCAAGTACTTTGGATTTTTCTTTGTCTGTGAGTGCCGGATCTCCTGTGCGCATATATATATATATATATATATATATATAGTGTCACAGTCAGGATAGGGGTCCCTCTCCTGGGGTAGATGGACTTCCTCTTTACACACACAGCAGCTGTAGAAACAGGATACAAGTCAGGGGTTCTCATACAAACTGGTTGGCACCAGTCTTTATTGTGCCAAATTAATATAAAGCATAAACAAAACATAAGTCCTAGCCCAGCTGGGCACTAGCTACACAGCAGATTCCCTCTCTAGAATAATGGTAGGGCCTATTGCCCTCACCATAAACAAAACACGTGCACAGTACTTACAAGGATTATCACCAAGTGTCTCTGAACAGGCTAGTCTGCCTGCTCTCCCAGGTGTGAGACACTCAGCCACAAACAAACCATGCTTATATTAGCCATTTCTAGCTGCAAGCCCTAATGAGCCTGTTACCAGGCTGAAAGGCCCAAAACCTGGAGTGGCCTGTGGATGGAGCCCTCCCACTCCTCACATCCACACCCCTAGGACCCAAACCAGATTTTCCAAAAGCCGATACTTTGCTTACAAAACAAACTTCTCCTGGGTGATTTTTAGAACACATAGGCCAAAAACCTAGGACAAATGTACCTGCCATTGACCACTTTACCTGTGCTTCTATCACATACCCCCGTTTTGTTTCGACCTGTGGGGCGGAACAGCCGCAGCCCCCAAAAAATGGACACGTGACAAAGCATCTGCATTGGCCAGCTGGCTTCCTGGCTTGTGTTCTACCATAAATTTAAAGGTTTGTAATGCCACGAACCATCTTGTTATTCTCGCATTACTGTCCTTGTTTTCTGACATCCACTTCAGAGGGGCATGGTCAGTGATCAATCTGAACTTTCTTCCCACCAAGTAGTACCTGAGAATCTCTAATGCCCACTTTATGGCCAATGCTTCTTTCTTGACCGTAGCATAGTTTCTTTCATGTAAATTTAATTTTTGGCTTAAGAAGAAAATCGGGTGTTCTTCACCCTCTTTGCTTTGGGACAGGAACGCTCCGATACATACATCGGACGCATCGGTTTGTACAACAAACTCTCTGTCAAAATCAGGGGTCATCAGAACTGGTTGGGTACATAACGATATTTTTAACTCCAGGAAAGCCTTCTCTGCTTCAGGACCCCATTCCACCTTGACTTTCTGTTTGTCTTTGGTAAGGTCAGTCAGTGGGACTGCAATGGTGGCAAAATTGGGTATAAACCTCCTATATAATACCCAGTGATCCCTAAGAAGGCTCTCACCTGCTGTTTATTCAGGGGTCATGGCCAGTTTTGGATTGCCTCAATCTTATTGAGCTATCGCTTTATCAAACCTCTGCCAATGGTGTACCCAAGACGTTTTACTTCTTCCATCCCCAGACAACACTTTTTCGGGTTGGCCGTCAGACCTGCCTTAACGATGAAGTCCAACACTGCTTGTTCTCTAGGCAAGTGAGACTGCCAATCAGGACTATGAATGACCACATCATCCAGATAAGCAGCAGCATACTGTCTATGGGGCCTTAGAATTCTATCCATCATTCTTTGAAAGGTAGAAGGTGCCCCGTGTAGCCCAAAGGGCAACATTTTGTATTGAAACAACCCCTCTGGTGCAGAAAAAGCTATCTTTTCATTGGCGTTCTCAGTTAACGGCACTTGCCAATACCCTTTGGTTAAGTCAAGAGTAGTTATATACCTGGCTGTCCCCAGCCTTTCAATTAGTTTGTCCACCCTAGGCATAGGGTAGGCATCGAACTTTGACACACTGTTCAATTTACGGAAGTCATTGCAGAATCGCACACTCCCGTCGGGTTTTGGAATGAGCACAATGTGACTTGACCACTCACTATGCGATTCTTCAATTACACCCAACTCTAACATTTTTTTAATTTCCTTCGGCACTGATTCTCTTTGGGCTTCTGGTAACCTATAGGGCTTTAGGTTAACCTTAACCCCTGGGTCAGTGATTATGTCATGTTTGATGACCGTGGTTTTCCCTGGTAGGTCAGAAAACAGCACCCTATTTCTGATCAGAAATTCCTTAACTTCCTGCTGTTGACTGGCTGACAGGGTTTTTGCCACTGTCACTTCGGGTACCATGGGTCCCTGGGTTTACTGGAGGGGCTCGGATGGCTGACAGTGCTGCTCTATCCTTCCAGGGTTTTATAAGATTTACATGGTATATCTGTTCTGGCTTTCATTTCCCCGGCTGGTAAACTTTATAATTGACCTGCTCCACTTTTTCTAAGATTTCAAAGGCTCCTTGCCATTTTGCCAAAAGTTTACTTTCTACTGTGGGAACCAACACCAACACTCTGTCCCCAGGAGCAAAGTTGCATAAGCGAGCATTGCGGTTGTATACCCTCTGCTGTGTCTGCTGGGCCTGTTCCAAGTGCTCTCTTACTATCGGCACCACAGCAGCAAGTCTTTCTTGCATTTGAGAAACATGCTCAATAACTGTTTTATACGGACTTGACTGCCCCTCTCATGTCTCTTTGGCAATGTCAAGTAACCCCCTTGGATGTCTCCTGTACAATAAATCAAAAGGGGTAAACCCTGTGGAGGATTGGGGAACCTCTCCTATGGCCAAGAGCAAATAAGGTAACAAGTAATCCCAATCTCTACCATCTTTGTCCACTACTTTCCTTAGCATGTGTTTTAAAGTTTTATTAAACCTCTCCACTAACCCATGGGTCTGGGGATGGTACACAGAGGTTCTTAATTGGTTAATTTTAAACAGGCAGCCTAACTCCTTCATGATTTTTGACATAAATGGGGTACCTTGGTCAGTCAGGATATCCTTAGGTATTCCCAACCTGCTAAAGACATGGACTAATTCTCTAGCAATGGTCTTGGTTGACGTACTGCGTAATGGTATCGCTTCCGGGTACCTGGTAGCGTAATCCATTATCACCAGAGTATATTGATGGCCCCGGGCAGATTTCATTAATGGCTCAACCAAATCCATAGCTATTCTTTCAAACGGAACCTCAATAATGGGTTACAGTACCAGCGTACTTTTGAAATGTAGCCTTGGAGCATGATACTGACATTCAGGGCAGGATGCACAATAGACAGATACCTCTTTATGGACCCCGGGCCAAAAAAACCTCTGCACAATTCCCTCAGTAGTTTGCTCTACCCCTAGGTGGCCTGCCGTTATATGACCATGGGCCACATCTAACACTGTTCTTCTGTATGCTTTGGGAACTATTAATTGTTCCAAAATATCTTCCCCCTTCTTTGTCACCTGGTACAACAAATCCTGACATACTGCAATGTGAGGCTATGACAAAGGACTATCGGGGTCTATGGGTTTACCATTAATCACCTAGACATTCTCCCTGGCTTTTACCAGAGTAGGGTCATTCAACTGCTCCATGGGAAAGACCTCTCTCCTGACCTCAAGATCAGGCAGGTGGGCCACAGGCTCAATAACCCTCCCCACCTCAGTGGGAGGCACACCACTTGGTGATCCACCATCACACTCCGCATTCTCTAGTTTGCCAATCATACTAGAAAAAGGGAACATCTCTGACTCTGCTACTACGTCCATAACTATCTCAAACGAGACAGGGTGATTTACCTCTGTGCAAAATCGGCTTTCCTACAACTTCCAGAAGTGAGCAAAGTCTCTCCCCAATTTTGCATCATACATTAAGCCCTGTACCAAACCCACAGAGACTATCGCGGAACCACATGGTGTTTCTGTGTTCACTTCTGCAGTAACATAATACCGGGTATCCCCATGTATGTAGGTCACACCAACAGTTTTCCCCTTATGCTTCAAGGGGTTCACCAGTAAAGCTTTCATAAGTGTAACCAGGCTATCAGAATCTAACAGAGCCTCTACTCGGTTGCCTTCTACAGTGAGTATTAGGGGTGAGCGGGTTCGGATTTCTGAAATCCAAACCCCCCGAGCCCCCCCGGTCCGAGGCAGAACCGAGTCAGGCTCGACTTTTCCCGCCTGACTCTGATCTGAAATCGAGGCAAAACATCATCATCCCGCCTTCCGGGTCTCGCGGGTTTTGGATTGTATATAAAGGTACCCGCGTCGGCGCCATTTTCTCACTCAGCTGTGGACAGTGAAGAGGGAGGGTGGGAGTTAGGGCTGGCTGGACTGTGTAGTGTAGTGCAGTGTAGTGTTGTGCTGTGCTGCTGTTGTCCATAGGGGCTGTGTCCACTCCTCCAAAGTCCATAGGGGCTGGCTGTGTTGTGCTGTGCTGCTGTTGTCCATAGGGGCTGTGTCCACTCCTCCAAAGTCCATAGGGGCTGGCTGGACTGTGTTGTGCAGTCAGTTGTCCATAGGGGCTGTGTCCACTCCAAAGTCCTGTGCAGTGTCCCAGTCCTAAAGGGGTGATGTAGTGTTGTCCAGGGGGTGCTCTGTCCATCAGGGGTGCTCCCCCTCAAGTGCAAAAAAAACAAAATTTCTACATCAGGGTCCATAGGGTATCCACAGGATACCTTGGGGTATAGGTGATGACGTCAGGCATCGGGCACCATAGAGTTAAGTTTTCAGCCTCCAAGGATGCACTAGGGTCCCCCTCCTATACCCCGCCCCTGTGCCAAGGCATCTCAGTTTCATTGGTGCCCGGCTCGGAGTCGGAGCACCTGTTTAGAGGGGGGTAAGGATAGCCCCTGAAGTTTTCTTCAAGGCAGCTGTGGCTGCCCATCTGGAAGTACAGCATGGACAGTCACTACTGACGTCCATGCTGTCTTCCCTACACCCCCGCCGGTACCAGAACGCCGGTACTGATCTGGGGATGCTGGTAAGCATCTGGGGTCACACAGCCAGCGGTGACTTCAGATGTTTTGGACCATGGCCGGATTCAAGGGGGCAGCAGGTAAGCAGCGGGGTCCCGCGGTGGGTCCCGCTGAAACATGGTCCAGAGTCCCCAGGCAGGAGGCTCCCTGGGTACAGGCTGCAGCGTGGAGCCAGGTAATCAACCTGCGCTTCCACTACCCCCCTGGGACAGCAGACCGCAGCTGAGCTGTATCGCTGCGGCGTCCCAGGGGTTAATTGCATGCAAGGGGAGCGAGCCTTCCCTGTAGACAGCCGGCTCCTCCCCCGCTGCACACAGCCCTCTCTGCACCTGCTGATTGGCCGTGTGGCAGTGCTCCTCCCCCAGGCCGGCCTCCTCTCTGCTCCTCGGTGGCCATCTTTGCAGAAGCATGGTGAACGCTGCTGGAAGCTGCTGATCGGTGGCATCGTGGTCTGGGTCCCCCGGCATACCTCTCCTCCGTTGGAACAGGTCTGTGTATGCAGCGCTGTGTCCTACCAGGCTCTGTGTCTGCGTAGTTGAGAATCAGCGCTGATAGTGCAGGGATTAATTTCTTTGCAGTGTATGTGACTGCTGCTAGCGTCTGCTGCCTGTACTTTCACTTTCTACTGTCAGCCATTTCACTGTCCCTGCTCTTCTTCTGCTAAAGCCCTTGCGGTGCAGTGATTGCAGGGTGGTTCTCCCACTATACTAAGAGCATCAGTGAGAGGGGTCACATACTTACCATCATGTCTGAGTGTGATTTTCCTCTCCAGCTTCTGTGTACTACATGCAAGATACCAATAGCGGAGGGGGAGGGTAACGCGGAGGGGCTATGTCGACGGTGTTTTTTATTGGCGCGACCAATTACTGTCATGGATCTGGTACAGGAACCGCCCTGGGCTTGTTTCGCCAAAGCGCTTACAACCCTAGTGGGCCAGTTAGCGCTACAACCTGCGTTCTCACAGATGGGATTGTCCCAGCAGTCAGTGGTGTCGTCACCCATGCAGGGTTTCCAGAGACAACTGATGGTACCCCACAGTCTCCCTATTTTCCCTCCTCAGGTCTCCCAGGAGCCTGCGTGGGTTAATTCACTGACAAGTTCTGTACAGCATTTGTCGGACGTGTTACAAGGGGAGTCTGTGTTGCGGCCTCACAAGTGGCCGGTGGCGTCTCTGTCCGCTCCTTATGAGGACGACGTGACGTCCGATGATGGACAGATTCTGGATCTTTCTGACCAAGAACCTCTCCGTACTAAAGAGTTGGACGCTAAGTCTAAGGTTTATATTCCTGGCCTTATTCGTGCAGTCCGCACAGCTTTAGTTATTGAGGATGATGATCCTCCGGTGTCATAGTCCAAATATGCCTTTTTCATGGATATTAAGGGTGACGCCACAGTGTTTCCTCTTTCGGGTCAGTTAGTAGACCATTTAGAGGAGGCGTGGAAACATCCTGGTAAACGGTATCAACCTCAAAGACGTTTAGCGGTGGCTTATCCGTTTGCGGACAATTATTTTTCTAAGTGGGAATCCCCTCCTCAGGTGGATTCTCATGTGACACGCCTAGTCCGAAGTGCCACATTGCCCATGCCCTCCATATCCTCCTTGAAGGATGCTACGGACCGTAAGGTGGAGATCTGCCTAAAGTCCATTTATTCCCTCGCGGGGGGGGGCATCCAGACCAGCTATGGCCGTATGCTGGGTAGCCAGAGCTATGGAGCGCTGGGCTGATAGTTTGGATGAGTCTTTGGATTCCGACTATTCGGCTGAACAGGCCGAGTTGGTAGGCAACCTCCGGGATTCGGCCACTTACATCATTGAAGCGGCCTTGGATATTAGTACCCTTACATCTTGGAATTCTTCGGCAGCTGTTGCTGCTCGTCGCACCTTATGGTTGCGATCCTGGAAGGCGGACGCTGATTCCAAAAAGGGAGTAGAAGCTTTGCCCTTTAATGGAGAAGTCCTATTTGGTCCGGATCTGGACAAAATTGTGGCCACGCTGGCGGAAGCCTAGTCTGCATGTCTCCCGTCTGCTGCGGTCCCTTCCAGTTCGGGTACGTCGTCCTTTCGGCCTTATAGGGCCCAGGTAGGCCTAAAGCACAGTCCTTTCCCCGACAGGCTGGCCCCAAGAAATCGGCCAAGCCCAGGAAACAGACCTGGAGTACCAGACGTCCGGCCCCTAAGTCTGATGACAAGCCTACAGCCTGACGGTCCGGGCCTCCCTTTGGTCGACAACTACGACAGACACTTGGGTTCACGAGGTGGTTTCTCACAGATATGCCCTCTCCTTTCGGCACAGGCCCCCATCCCGATTCTTCACCACGGGTCTTCCCTTAGACCAGAACAAAGCCATGGAACTGCGGAAGGTTTTGCACACTATGCTCCAGGCTGGAGTTATAGTGCCTGTTCCATTCTCCCAGAGGGGCCAGGGTTTCTATTTCAATCTATTTTTGGTGCAGAAACCCAATGGGTCGTACCGTCTGATTCTCAACCTCAAGGCCCTCAACAAGTCCTTGCGGGTGCCGCGGTTTCAGATGGAGACCCCACGGTCCATCATTCTGGCGCTGGAACCTGGGGATTACATGGTGTTGTTGGACATACAGGACGCTTACCTGCATGTCCCTATTCTTTTGAGTCACCAACAGTTCCTCAGGTTTGCAATCCGCAACGATCACTTTCAGTTCCGGGCGTTACCTTTTGGCCTGGCGACAGCACCACGTGTGTTCACCAAGGTTATGGCAGTCATGGCAGCGTTCCTGCGGCTGCAGGGAGTCGGCATGTTGCCGTACCTAGACGACCTTTTGTTGGTAGCATGGTCTCCAGACTTCCTTCTACGCCACTTGGATCTGATGATTGCAGTACTGCAACGGCACGGCTGGTTGATGAATTGGCAAAAGTCCACCCTGATCCCATCTCAGAGGATTCTGCACCTCGGAGCCTTATTGGACTCCAGTCAGCAGTGGATCTTTGTGACGGGAGAAAAGATCTCTGCCTTGCAGTTGAGGGTGCGCAGTTGTCTGCAGAGTCGCCGTGTGTCTCTACACTCGGCGATGAGGTTACTGGGCTCCATGGTGTCAGTATTCGACATGGTGGAATATGCCCAGTTTCACTCCAGACCTCTGCAGCAATTGATCCTGTACAAATGGAATGGACTGCCTCAGAGTCTAAAGTCCCAGACGATGGTCCTCACTCCGGAGGTTCGCCTGTCCCTTGCCTGGTGGTTGCAGACGACCCATCTCAACAAGGGTCGTCCGTTTTGGGTGGCGAACTGGGTCCTATTGACAACGGATGCCAGCCTTCGGGGCTGGGGAGCGGTCACGGGTCCACACTTGTTCCAGGGCAGATGGACTCAGGCGGAAAAGGAGCTTCCGATAAACATCTTGGAACTCTGCGCCTTTTCAATGCTCTCCAGCAGGCACAGCGGGTTCTCCAAGGTCACCCCGTGCAGGTCCAGTCGGACAACGCCACCACCGTGGCCTACATAAATTGGCAAGGAGGAACCCGAAGTCAGGCGGCACTCGTAGAGGTGTCCCGCATCTTGGTCTGGGCGGAGCGCAATCTCCTGGCCATATCAGCAGTATTCATCCCGGGAGTTCTCAACTGGGAGGCGGACTTTCTCAGTCGCCAGGACGTTCTTCCGGGGGAGTGGTCTCTGCACCAGGACGTCTTTCAACTTCTGGTGGACAGGTGGGGTCTTCCAGAGATCGACCTCATGGCGTCACGGCACAACAACAAGTTGCCGGTGTACGGGTCTCGCACAAGAGACGAAAAGGCGTCTCTGGTGGATGCTCTGTCCGTCCAGTGGACGTTCCGGTTTGCTTATCTCTTTCCTCCATTTTCCCTTCTTCCACGGGTAATCCGGAAATTCAAACAGGAAGGAGGGACGCTCCTGTTGATAGCTCCCGCGTGGCCCAGGCGGCACTGGTTTTCAGACCTTCAGGGTCTGTCCGTGGACAGTCCTCTGCGGTTGCCGCTACGACCGGACCTACTGTCACAGGGTCCTTGTCTTCACCCGGACCGGACTCGGCTGTGTTCGACGGCGTGGCTGTTGAGACGGCCATGTTAAGGTCCAGTGGGTTTTCCAGCTCTGTAGTACGAACTATGCTAAGAGCTCGGAAGCCTTCTTCGTGTGTGGCATACGTTCTTCCAGTGGTGTCGGCCGAGAGGTTATGCACCTCGGGAGTTCCGTCTGTCTAGAGTGTTAGCTTTCCTACAGGCGGGAATAGACCATGGGCTTCGCCTTGCTTCTCTGAAGCTGCAAGTGTCTGCCCTGTCCGTCTGATTCCATCGTAGGATTGCTACAATCCCTGATGTGCGCACCTTTATGCAAGGTGGTCTTCGAATTCAGCCGCCATGTGTTCCACCGGTGGATTCTTGGGATTTAGCTGTGGTCCTGAGGGCTCTCCAGGAACCGCCGTTTGAACCACTGGGCTCAGTGGACCTTAAATGGCTGACAGCTAAAACTATTTTCCTTCTGGCCATCGCTTCGGCCAGACGTGTTTCTGACTTAGGGGCTCTATACTGTAGACCCCCTTTCCTGATTTTTCATGGGAATAGGGCAGTGCTGCGTCCTGAATTTCTTCCCAAAGTTGTTTCACGTTTCCATATCAACGAGGAAATCATTGTGCCGGCTTTTAACTCACCCGACCTTTCAGTGGGTGAGGCCACTTTGGACGTTGTGCGGGCCTTAAGGATTTATGTTAACCGCACTTACTCGTTTAGGAAGTTGGATGCTTTGTTTGTCCTCTATGGCTTCCGTAAAAAGGGTTGGCCTGCTTCAAAGCAAACTTTGGCAGGTTGGATTCGTATGGCAATTTCAGAAGCTTATCTTCATGAAGGCCTTCCGGTTCCATCCTCTGTGAGGGCTCATTCCACTAGGTCTGTGGGTCCTTTGTGGGCAGCTCAACGTGGTGCTTCTGCAGTCCAGATCTGCAAGGCTGCCACGTGGTCCTCTGTCCATACCTTTGTGAGGTATTACGTGTTTGACACCTTTGCCTCTCAGGATGCTTCCTTCAGGTGGCGGATTCTCCTTTCAGCACAGGAGCATCCCCACCCATGAAGGATACTGCTTTGGGACATCCCCAAGGTATCCTGTGGATACCCTATGGACCCTGATGTAGAAAATATGAGATATGGTAAGAACTTACCTTTGTTATCTCTATTTTTACGAAGTCTATAGGGTTCCACAGGATTCCCGCCCTGTCGCACCTGTGCTGCAGATGGGCTTTACTCTGGTCACCGGTTTTTCCGTCGCCCTCTGGTGAGAATGTGATTCTTAAGTGTCCAGATCTTTTTTCTCTCTCTTCCTTCTCCTCCTCCGGCCTATGGCTTGGTACGTAACTGAGATGCCTTGGCTCGGGGGCGGGGTATAGGAGGGGGACCCTAGTGCATCCTGGGAGGCTGAAACTCTATGGTGCCCGATGCCTGATGTCATAACCTATACCCCAAGGTATCCTGTGGAACCCTATGGACTTCGTAGAAATAGAGATAACAAAAGTAAGTTCTTACCATATCTCATATTTTTTTCTGTGTTTGTGAATTGTGTGCGCAGTAGCCGCACGTGCATCAACAAAGTAGCGCCAAGCGTGCGCCTGTGTCATAAGTAAAGGGCCGGCTGGCTTGACCGTTAAAGGGTGCTGTAACCCCCAAAGTGCACTCCAAACCTAATAAAAAAATATTTTCTGTGTTTGTGAATTGTGTGCACTGCGGCTGCACGTGCATCAACAAAGGAGCAGCGCCAAGCGTGCGCCTGTGTCCTATAAGTAAAGGGTCGGCTGGCTTGTCCGTTAAAGGGTGCTGTAACCCCCAAAGTGCACTCCAAAAAAAATAAAAAAAAATATATTTTTGTGTGTTTGTGAATTGTGTGCGCAGTAGCCGCATGTGTATCAACAAAGTAGCGCCAAGCGTGGGTGTGTGTGTTATAAGTAAAGTGTTGCGATGCCTGACCTTCCCAGCACTGGACGGGAAGAGGTGGCTCTTTCCACCATTTGCACGCCCCCTGCAAGTGCTGAAAGGAGCACCCACAGTCCACTTGCTGATATGCAAATTGAAGATGTCACTGTTGAACAAGGCCGGACTGACCATCGGGCACTTCTGGCAAATGCCAGAAGGGCCGATGGCTGCGTGGGCCGGTCTGTCCATCTACATGGATACAGTACTATTGAAATTGTCTCTCCCAAAATGGCCGCCACCTCATAGGAGACATCGTAGCACATTGACATTTGAGAGGTCTTCATTTGCCATGTTCTGCTGCCGGATGCTAGAGGACCAGCTGTACCTCTAGTAACAGGAAGCAGCTAGCTCGGCAAAATCCCGGGCAGGACCTGCATGCTGCCTGCTCTGCCTTTCAGGTAAGTGTTTTTTTTTTTCATTATGTGAGTGTCTACTGGGGGTTGGCACTACTGTTTGGGGATTACTACTAGGGGGACTACTACTACAAAGGGGGGACAACTACTAGGGACACTGCATCGGGGGTGGTACTACTGTGGGGGGATTACTACTAGGGGGACTACTATTACAAGGGAGGGGACAACTACTAGGGGTACTACTGTGGGGGGATTACTACTAGGGGGACTACTACTACAAGGGAGGGGGGCTACTAGTAGGGGCACTGCATCGGGGGACCACTACTGGGGGTACTGCATATAGGGGGGGACTACTAATAGGAGCACTACAAGGGGGGACTACTTCTAGGGGCACCACAAGGGCTACAAGGGGGGACTACTACTAGGAGCACTACAAGGTGAGGGGAGTACTACAAGGGGAGGGGGACTACTACTAGGGGCACTGCATAGGGGGGAGACTACCACTGGGATCACTGCACCACTACTGGGAGCTCTATATAAAGGGCAATACTGGGGGCACTACATCGGGGGTTCACTACTGGGGGCTCTATATAAAAGGCAATACTGGGGGTACTGCATCGTGGGACCACTACTGGGGGCTCTATATAAAAGGCAATACTGGAGGTACTGCACTGGGGGTACTACCACTGGGGGGACTGCATCGTGGGACCACTACTGGGGACTCTATATAAAGGGCAATACTGGGGATACTGCATAGGGGGGGGGACTACAACCGGGGCCACTACTTAAAGGGCACTGCATAAGAGCTACCACTATTGGGGGCACTGCATGGGGGGACTACCACTGGGGGCACTGCATAGGGTATACCACTACTGGGGGCACTACTACTGGGGACAAGATATAAGGGGCTTACTACTGGGGGCACAAGGGGCACTGCACAGGGGGGACCACTACTGGGGGACTGTATAAGGGGCACTGCATAGGGGGATCACTACTGGGGGCACTGCATAAGGGGGACATCTCTTGGGGCACAAGGGGCACTGCATAGGGGGGGACCACTACTGGGGGCACTGCATAGGGAGGGACTACTACTGGGGGCACTATATAAGGGGCACTACTGTGAGACTGCATAAGGGGGACCACTCCTGGGGCACTGCATTGCACAGGAGGGGGATCACTACTGGGGGCCTGCATAAGGGTGACCACTACTGGGGGCATTGCATACTGGGAGTACTGTAAAACGGGAACTACTGGGGGGACTGCATTAAGGTACATATGGAAAGGACTGTTCCCAGAGTGATGAGAAAGGGGTATGTATAATGTGTAATGATTATGGCTTTTTCCATGAGACCACGGCCCCTTAATTTGATTGGGCATGGTCAATAATATGCCTGGGGGCACCAAAAAATATATTTGCTTACCAAAAAATTTGGGCTAGGGCCACCCCTGTCTATATGGCTGGGATTCTACAAGCTGCTGGTGACTGGGCAGCATAGAGGAGGAGGCTTGTGTACTGTACCATATGCTTATTTATATATCCACAACATGTTCTATTGTATTGCTGCAACAGCCCTCTCTGAGTGTTGTTTACTGTGTGCCTTGGACACATTACAGCTAGTGTGAATTATATATACCGTACACATATTGTTTCCCATATTTTTCTCACCAAATTTTTTTGTTTGTTAAAAACTGAGCTTTTCATACTTCCCCTCCCCCCTTCTCCCCCTAACCCTCCCCATTAGTGCCTAAACCTAACCCTCCTCCCCTTCGTGCCTAGCCCTAACCCTCTCTCTCCAGCTCCATTATGCCCCCTGTTCCCCTCTCCCCATGTCTGTACCCCTTCTGCTCTCCCGTGTACTCTGCCCTCCCACCTCTGTGACCCCTGTTCCCCTCTCCCCATGTCTGTACCCCTTCTGCTCTCCCGTGTACTCTGCCCTTCCACCTCTGTGACCCCTGTTCCCCTCTCCCCGTGTCTGTACCCCTTCTGCTCTCCCATGTACTCTGCCCTCCCACCTCTGTAACCCCTGTTCCCCTCTCCCCATGTCTGTACCCCTTCTGCTCTCCCGTATATACTCTGCCTCCCACCTCTGTGACCCTTGTTCCCCTCTCCCCATGTCTGTACCACTTCTGCTCTCCCGTGTGTTCTGCCCTCCCACCTCTGTGACCCCTGTTCCCTTTTCCCCATGTCTGTACCCCTTCTGCTCTCCCGTGTACTCTGCTTCCCACCTCTGTGACCCTTGTTCCCCTCTCCCCATGTCGGTTCCCCTTCTGCTCTCCCGTGTATTCTGCCCTCCCACCTCTGTGACCCCTGTTCCCTTTTCCCCATGTCTGTACCCCTTCTGCTCTCACGTGTATTCTGCCGTCCCACCTCTGTGACCCCTGTTCCCCTCTCCCCATTTCTTTACCTCTTCTGTGTATTAAGTGCCCCCTATTCTCCCCATATCTGTACCCCTTCTGCTCTCCCGTGTTTTCTGCCCTCCCACCTCTGTGACCCTTGTTCCCCTCTCCCCATGTCTGTACCCCTTCTGCTCTCACGTGTATTCTGCCCTCCCACCTCTGTGACTCCTGTTCCCTTTTCCCCATGTCTGTACCACTTCTGCTCTCACGTGTATTTTGCCCTCCCACCTCTGTGACCCCTGTTCCCTTCTCCCCATGTCTGTACCCCTTCTGCTCTCCCGTGTACTCTGCCCTCCCACCTCTGTTGCCCCTGTTCCCCTCTCCCCATTTCTGTACCCCTTCTGCTCTTCTGTGTACTAAGTGCCCCCTATTCTCCTCATGTCTGTACCCCTTCTGCTGTTCTGTGCTTTTTTATGTGCTACACGCAGTGAGGCATAAATTGTCATAGGACCCAGACACTATGGAGTAGGACCACATTTTTGTTTAAAGTGAGAGGTCCCTGGGACCCACACTTTTTTTCATTTTCAACGCGATCACTGGATGTAAGGGGCATTACTGTGTTAAACTTGAATGAGGGGCACTACTCTGCAGTGTAATGTGAGAAAGGGGCACTATGGTATGGAATAATTTGAATTGGGGGTACTATTGTGTGCTCACGCCACTTCTCAGCGAACACACAACTGTTTTTTTCGACGCGCGCCTATGGTGCGCATACTACCATATTCTTTTGTGTCGGGGGAAACCAAAGCTCTTTATGTTTACAGGGCATCAAAATGTGTAGTAACAGCTCTGCTTTGGTGGCACAGATGTGTCCTCCTCTGCTCAGCACCCCTGCCCTAAAAAATTTCTACAGTGAACACTGTCTAATCCTCTACCACTGCTAGGCTAGGCCTTGGTCAATTTTGAAAATGCCTTTCCTTTACTTTGTGCGTGACATATACCAATGTAGCGCCAGCTTTACCTAACAGAACTAACCAAATACCAAATGTTTAAATATGGCACATGTTTAAATCCCCTGCAGGATGTGCTCTTCTGTGTGTATTTTAATACAGAGAATGATGTACACTTTTATGTTCTAATATTAATTATATGTGTAAGCACATAGAGATGTGGGAGAAGTCAGGATTAGTAAGGGGAGGAATCTATGCCCGGAGCCAGGTGCTGACGCGAGGTGGGCCTGTGTGCTTTAAATGCCAGGGCCTATTTTTAGTCCCAGTCCGGCCCTGTGTTGCATTATATTCAGCTAAACATGTGTCTGTTATGTGACTGTTGATCAGTTTAGTGTAGAGATGTGCGTCGACCCATATTTTGGTCTTGGATCTGTATTAACTTCGTGTTTTGGTTTTGCCAAAACCGCCCTCACGGGTTTTGGTTTTGGATCTGCATTTTTTTCTTTAAACAGCCATAAATGAGGTGGTAGAACAGCTTGTAGTCCGGTCTAGAGATGCTTCCCCTGCTCTGCTAACTAACACTCACACCATACCGGCCAGTCACTTTCTGCAAAAGATGACCCAGACTGATGATGTGAAGGCGTACCTTACGGCCTTTAAAAGAACCGCCGAAAGAGAGAAGTGGCCTAAAGAGCAGTGGGCAAGTCTTGTGGCACCCTTCCTGTCTGGAGAACCACAAAAGGCCTACTGTGATGTATGCCTGGATGATGCCAAGGACTATGCAAAGTTAAAATAGGAGATCCTAACCTGATTGGGAGTGCCATATTGTGGCTAATTGTTCGCTTACCTCTGAACCTATGTAATGTGATACTGCTCATATCAACCGCAGGATGTCTTTCTTTGCACAACCAGCCTGTACTGCTGACCGGCAGGTTGAGACAGATTAAGCACATGTGCATACTCACTAGGGGTGTGCACCGGCCACTTTTCGTGTTTTGTGTTTTGGATCTGGATCTTTCTTCGTGTTTTGGATCTGGATTGGTTTTGCCAAAACGACCCTTCCGTGTTTTGGGTTCTGGGTTTTGTGTTTTGGATCTGTATTTTTTTGAAAAAAAAAAGCATAAAAACAGCTAAAATCACAGAATTTGTGGGTTTTTCTGCTCCTATGCTATTATTAACCTCAATAACCTTAATTTCCACTCATTTCCAGTCTAGTCTGAACACCTCACAATAGTGTTTTTATGTCAAAAGGTTGCACCGAGGTAGCTGGATGACTATGCTAAGCGACACGAGTGGGCGGCACAAACACGTGGCCCATCTAGGAGTGACACTGCAGTGGCAGACAGGATGGCAGTTTGAAAGACTAGGCCCCAAACAGTACATAATGCAAAGAAAAAAAAAAAAAAGAGGTGCAAGATGGAATTGTCCTTGGGCCCTCCCACCCACCCTTATGTTGTATAAACAGGACATGCACACTTTAACAAACCAATCATTTCAGCGCCAGGGTCTGGCTGAAATGATTGGTTCGTTTGGGCCCCCGCAAAACAAGCTGGCAATTAATCTGTCCCTGCACAAACTGGCTCTACGGAGGCAAGATGTCGTCCTCATCCTCCTCATCCACCGATTCCTCACCCTCTTCAGTGTTGTGTACATCCTCATCCTCACAGAGTATTAATTCATCCCCGCTGGAATCCAACACCACAGGTCCCTCTGTACGTTCTGGAGGCTGGTCTCCCTTGAAGAGTTGATAATTCATTTTTATGAACATCATCTTCTCCACATTTTGTGGAAGCAACCTCCTACGCCTTTTGCTGACAAGGTTCCCGGCTGCACTAAACACTCTTTCGGAGAACACACTCGAGGGGGGGCAACTCAGGTAAAATAGAGCCAGTTTGTACAGGGGCCTCCAAATTGCATCTTTTTCCTGCCAGTACAGGTACGGACTGTCTGACATGCCTACTTGGATGCTGTCACCGATGTAATCCTCCACCATTCTGTCAATGGTGACAGTATCATATGCAGTGACAGTAGACATGTCAGAAATTGTTGCCAGGTCCTTCAGTCTGGACCAGATGTCCAAACTTGGTCCTGCCTGCCCTGCATCACCACCAGCGGGTTGCTTAGGATACCTAAGTTTTTTCCTGGCAGCCCCAGTTGCGGAAGAAAATGAAGAAGGAGCTGTTGACGTGTCACGTTCCGCTTCAGCTGACAGTGTTTTCACCAGCAGGTCTTTGCACCTCTGCAGGCTTGTGTCTGCCGGAAAGAGAGACACCACATAGGCTTTAAACCTAGGATCGAGCATGGTGGCCAAAATGTAGTGGTCTGATTTCAACAGATTGACCACCCTGGAATCCTGGCAAAGCGAATGAAGGGCTTCATCCACAAGTCCCACATGCCGAGCGGAATCGCTCCTCCTTCACTTTCTCCAGCTGCTTCTGCAAAAGCCTGATGAGGGGAATGACCTGACTCAAGCTGGCAGTGTCTGAACTGACTTCACGTGTGGCAAGTTCGAAGGGCTGGAGAACCTTGCACAACACGGAAATCATTCTCCACTGCGCTTGAGTCAGGTGCATACCCCCTCCTTTGCCTATGTCATAGGTGGATGTATAGGCATATATGGCCTTTTGCTGCTCCTCCATCCTCTGAAGCATATAGAAGGTTGAGTTCCACCACATCACAACCTCTTGCTTCAGGTGATGGCAGGGCAGGTTCAAGAGTGTTTGCTGGTACTCCAGTCTTCGGCCCGCAGTCACTGAATGGCGAAAGTAACCAGAAATTTTTCGGGCCACCCAAAGCGTCTCCTGCATGCCCCTGTCACTTTTCAGAAAATTCTGCACCACCAAGTTTATTGTGTGAGCAAAACATGGGACGTGCTGGAATTTGCCCAGATGTAATGCCCGCACAATATTGGTGGCGTTGTCAGATATCACAAATCCCCAAGAGAGTCTAAGTGGGGTAAGCCACTGGGCGATGATTTCCCTCAGTTTCTCTAAGAGGTTGTCGGCGGTGTGCCTCTTACTGAAACCGGTGATACACAGCATAGCCTGCCTTGGAACGAGCTTGCGTTTCTGAGATGCTGCTACTGGTGACGCTGCTGTTGTTGCTGCGTAAGGTGATACATCTACCCAGTGGGCTGTCACAGTCATATAGTCCTTAGTCTGCCCTGTTCCACTTGTCCACATGTCCGTGGTTAAGTGGACATTGGGTACAACCGCATTTTTCAGGACACTGAGGACACTTTTACTGACGTTTCTGTACAGTCTCGGTATCCCCCGCCTAGTGAAGTGGAATCTAGACGGGATTTGGAACCGGGGACACACTACCTCCATCAATTGTCTAAATCCCACTGCACTAATGGCGGATACCGGACGCACGTCTAACACCAACATAGCAGTCAAGGCCTCAGTTATACGTTTTGCTTCAGGATGACTGCTGTCGTACTTCATCCTCCTCGCTAAGGACTGTTGGAGGGTCAATTGTTTAGTAAAACTAGCGGTGTTCCTACTTCCTCTCTGGGATGATGAACGACTCCCAGCAACAGCAGCAGTATGTGTAGCAATGCAGGATCCTCCGGAGGAATCCCGGATAGGAGAGTCAGTCATGCCAGTGACATGGCCTGCAGGACTACTTCCGATCCTGACTAAGGAGGAAATTGACGAGGAGGGAGTTGACGGTGTGGTTTGCAGGAGCTTGGATACAACAGGACAACGGGATTTAGGTGTCCCTGGACTGCTTACGGTCTTAGCCAAAGTTTCTGAACTTGACAGTAACTTTTTATGAACGCGCTGCAGGTGTTGTATAAGGGAGGATGTTCCTAGGTGGTTAACGTCCCTACCCTTACTTATTTCACCTTTACATATGGTACATATGGCAAGACAGTTGTTGTCCGGATTTGGATAGAAATATTGCTAGACCAAAGAGGTGGAATGTTTGGTCTTCTGCCCAGGCATGACAGTGATGGGCTTTTTCATCCCACGGACAACAACTGTCTCCCCTGGAGCCTGATTTAAACAAACCACATCACCATCAGAATCCTCCTCGCCAACTTCCTCCTCAGCGCCAGTTACATCAGTATCCTCATCCTGTTGTACTTCAACAGCAGGGACGGACTGGGACTAAAAATAGGCCCTGGCATTTTAAAGCACACAGGCCCACCTCGCGTCAGCACCTGGCTCCTGGCATAGACTCCTCCCCTTACTAATCCTGACTCCTCCCACATCTTAGTCTATGCGCTTACACATATAATTTATATTAGAACTTAAAAGTGTACATCATTCTCTGTATTAAAATACCCACAAAAGAGCACATCCTGCAGGGGAGTTAAACGTGCCATATTTAAACATTTGGTATTTGGTTAGTTCTGTTAGGTAAAGCTGGCGCTACATTGGTATATGTCACGCACAAAGTAAAGGAAAGGCATTTTCAAAATTGACCAAGGCCTAGCCTAGCAGTGGTAGAGGATTAGACAGTGTTCACTGTAGGAATTTTTTAGGGCAGGGGTGCTAAGCAGAGGAGGACACATCTGTGCCACCAAAGCAGAGCTGTTACTACACATTTTGATGCCCTGTAAACATAAAGAGCTTTGGTTTCCCCTGACACAAAAGAATATGGTAGTATGCGCACCATAGGCGCGCGTCGAAAAAAACAGTTGTGTGTTCGCTGAGAAGTGGCGTGAGCACACAATAGTACCCCCAATTCAAATTATTCCATACCATAGTGCCCCTTTCTCACATTACACTGCAGAGTAGTGCCCCTCATTCAAGTTTAACACAGTAATGCCCCTTACATCCAGTGATCGCGTTAAATGAAAAAAAGTGTGGGTCCCAGGGACCTCTCACTTTAAAAAAAATGTGGTCCTACTCCATAGTGTCTGGGTCCTATGACAATTTATGCCTCACTGCGTGTAGTGCATAAAAAAGCAAAGAACAGCAGAAGGGGTACAGACATCAGGAGAATAGGGGGCACTTAGTACACAGAAGAGCAGAAGGAGTACAGAAAATTGGAGAGAGGGGAACAGGGGGCACAGAGGTGGGAGGGCAGAGTACACGGGAGAGCAGAAGGGGTACAGACATGGGGAGAAGGGAACAGGGGTCACAGAGGTGGAAGGGCAGAGTACACGGGAGAGCAGAAGGGGTACAGACATGGGGAGAGGGGAACAGGGGTCACAGAGGTGGGAGGGCAGAGTACACGGGAGAGCAGAAGTGGTACAGACATGGGGAGAGGGGAACAGGGGTCACAGAGGTGGAAGGGCAGAGTACACGGGAGAGCAGAAGGGGTACAGACATGGGGAGAGGGGAACAGGGGGCATAATGGAGCTGGAGAGCAGAATGAGTACAGAAATAGGGGGAGGGTTAGGGCTAGGCACAAAGGGGGGGAGGGTTAGGTTTAGGCACTAATGGGGAGGATTAGGAGGAGAAGGGGGGAGGGTAAGTATGAAAAGCTCAGTTGTTAACAAACAAAAAAATTTGGTGGAAGGTGAGAAAAATATGGGAAACAATATGTGTATGGTATATATAGTTCACACTAGCTGTAATGTGTCCAAGGCACACAGTAAACAACACTCAGAGAGGGCTGTTGCAGCAATCCAATAGAACATGTTGTGGATATATAAATAAGCATATGGTACAGTACACAAGCCTCCTCCTCTATCCTGCCCAGTCACCAGCAGCTTGTAGAATCCCAGCCATATAGACAGTGGTGGCCCTAGCCCAAATTTGTTGATAAGCAAAATATATTTCTTGGTGCCCCCAGGCATATTATTGACCATGCCCAAACAAATTAAGGGGCCGTGGTCTCATGGAAAAAGCAATAATCATTACACATTACACATACCCCTTTCTCGTCACTCTGGGAACAGTCCTTTCCATATGTACCTTAATGCAGTCCCCCCAGTAGTTCCCGTTATACAGTAGTCCCAGTATGCAATGCCCTCAGTAGTGGTCACCCTTATGCAGGCCCCCAGTAGTGATCCCTCTTATACTGTGCCCCCAGTAGTTGTCCCCCCCCCCCTGTGCAATGCAGTGCCCCAGGAGTGGTCCCCCTTATGCAGTCTCCCAGTAGTGCCCCTTATATAGTGCCCCCAGTAGTGGTCCCCCCCTATGCAGTGCCCCTTGTGCCCCAGGAGATGTCCCCCTTATGCAGGCCTCCAGTAGTGCCCCCAGTAGTGATCCCCCTATGCAGTGCCCCTTATACAGTGCCCCAGTAGTGGTCCCCCCTGTGCAGTGCCCCTTGTGCCCCCAGTAGTAAGCCCCTTATATAGTGTCCCCAGTAGTAGTGCCCCCTATGCAGTGCCCCCAGTAGTGGTACACCCCATGCAGTGCCCCCAGTGGTAGTCCCCCCATGCAGTGCCCCCAATAGTGGTACCCCTTATACAGTGCCCTTTAAATAGTGGCCACGGTTGTAGTCCCCCACCCCCCCCTATGCAGTATGCCCAGTATTGCCCTTTATATAGAGCCCCCAGTAGTGGTCCCACGATGCAGTCCTCCCAGTTGTAGTCCTCCCCTATGCAGTACCCCCAGTAGTGATCCCCCGATGTAGTGCCGCCAGTATTGCCCTTTATATAGAGCTCCCAGTAGTGGTGCAGTGATCCCAGTGGTAGTCTCCCCCCTATGCAGTGCCCCTAGTAGTAGTCCCCTCCCCTTGTAGTAGTCCCCTCACCTTGTAGTGCCCCTAGTAGTAGTCCCCCCTTGTAGCCCTTGTGGTGCCCCTAGAAGTAGTCCCCCCTTGTAGTGCCCCTATTAGTAGTCCCCCCCCATATGCAGTACCCCCAGTAGTGGTCCCCCGATGCAGTGCCCCTACTAGTAGCCCCCCTCCCTTGTAGTAGTAGTCCCCCTAGTAGTAATCCCCCCACAGTAGTACCCCTAGTAGTTGTCCCCTCCCTTGTAATAGTAGTCCCCCTAGTAGTAATCCCCCCACAGTAGTACCACCCCCGATGCAGTGTCCCTAGTAGTTGTCCCCCCCTTGTAGTAGTCCCCCTAGTAGTAATCCCCCCACAGTAGTACCACCCCTGATGCAATGTCCCTAGTAGTTGTCCCCCCCCTTGTAGTAGTAGTCCCCCTAGTAGTAGTCCCCCCACAGTAGTGCCAACCCCCAGTAGACACACACATAATGAAAAAAAAAAAAAAACACTTACCTGAAAGGCAGAGCAGGCAGCATCCAGGTCTTGCCCGGGATTTTGCCGAGCTAGCTGCTTCCTGTTACTAGAGGTACAGCTGGTCCTCTAGCGTCCGGCAGCAGAACATGGCAAATGAAGACCTCTCAAATGTCAATGTGCTACGATGTCTCCTATGAGGTGGCGGCAATTTTGTGAGAGACAATTTCAATAGTACTGTATCCATGTAGATGGACAGACCGGCCCACGCAGCCATCGGCCCTTCTGGCATTTGCCAGAAGTGCCCGATGGTCAGTCCGGCCCTGATGCAACACAAACATTTTATGTAAAATGTGCTTCACATGTTAAGACTTATGAATTATGCTCATTATGTAGTCTGCTCTTTCAAGATATTAGCATTAAAAAAAACTGATTCCATGATCTCAGACACCATGCTTACAATGAGCAGCATGATCTATTTGTTATGTTGCATTTTTAGTTTGAAAAAAGTGATAATTAAAAAAAAGGTTTTACCTACAAAAGTTTATACATACAGCGACTGATTCAGAGATGTATGCAAACCCAATGGTTTACGTACATCTCCGATGCCGGGAGGACTGCGCTTGTGTAGAACGGGTACTGCGAGATTACTCGCAGTGCCTCCTAAGCCGCAGCCTGATTGAAAACAGGGGGTGTGTCATTCCCATGTTCTGAGAGTTCTAAGACCAGTGTCTGCATCTACCTACGCAGATTTACTAGTATCTGAGTAGCCTTAGGCTGCAAACATTGCTACCATGATCCGATCCTGAATTTTACCATCTCTATCACAAACAGGAAAATAATCCACAGTAACTAGCCATTGGCCAAAATGATGTTGAATTGGATCAAAACGCTCAGTTAGAAAACCATAGAGTAAATTCTAGTTCACAGATAAAGTGATTCCTATCCATGTCCTTTTATGTAAATCTACCAATCATGCAGGGCAATTATTATGAAACTGCAAGTCTGTAGCGACAGAATTTAGATCAGTGTACATTACTTCTAATAAGGTAGGCACCTTCACTAATATCATTGATTACCGAAGTGCCGGATCCAGGCAGTACGCGCACAGACAGAGTCCATGATCCGGCAAGAGATTCTTCCTACAGTATATCCATGGAAAAATGTTCATTTTCACTTTGCAAATTTAGGCAAAATTATCATATCCCATCCGCATTTAAAATATAGCAAATTATAAATCAGCCCCCTAGCGACAATAATTAAACAGTCATGGTATTTATAGCCAAGGGCGCCGAGAGCGGGTTCTTTTCCCCAACCTATTTTTTAATCTTTATTTGCCTCCGCGGGCGGCAGTTGGGGGTGTTATAACCGCACTGCCTGCACTGCAAGTGAGTGACACACACTGTTTGTGACAGTCTGTCACAAACAGTGTGTGCCACCCACTTGCAATGCAGCCTGTAGCCGCGCCACTGCGGACCTGAATTGCTTGCGTGAGCCCGATATTATGACATTATCATCATCACGCGAGGGGGGGGTTCTGGCTGTCATTTTCTGGCATATTTTTTGTAATTGAAGCCGGGCAGCTGCGGCTACAGATAGCTGGATTATCCGGATTAATAGCAGCAGCAGCAGCAGCATGCTCAGGTCCTGAGCCTGAGAAGCTCCGCCTCCTTAAGCTCTGCTGTGGGAGCTTCCTGTTCCCAGGCATGGCTGCTTGTTGTGACACGTGGGTGGGAGGCTGAGAGCAGTACAGCCTAGCCCTACAGAGCCAACCCGGACTGGAAGACCAGCATCAGGTAAGGAAGTTTGTTTTTTTTAACTAGTGTACTGCTGGTGTTGGTAAGGGGGGAGGTTTGTAAGTGCTGCTGGTTTTGGTAAGGGGGGGGGGGGGGGGGGGGAGTATGTAACTGGTGCTGGGGTGTTGGTAAGGGGGGGGGGGGAGTATGTAACTGGTGCTGGGGTTTTGGTAAGGGGGGGGAGTATGTAACTGGTGCTGGGGTGTTGGTAAGAGGGGGGTAATTGGTGTTGGTAAAGGGGTGGGAGTGTGTTACTGCTGCTGGTGTTAGGTGGGGGGGTGTAACTGCTGCTGGTGTTAGGTGGGGGGGTGTAACTGCTGTTGGTGTTAGGTGGGGGGTGTAACTACTGCTGGTGTTAGGTGGGGGGGTGTAACTTCTGCTGGTGTTGGGGTGTTGGTCAAGGGGGGAGGGCTACTGGGTGCTGTTGGGGTGTTGGTAGAGGGCATAAGTGTATCTCTGGGTGCTGCTGGGGTTGGTCATAGGGGTGGGAGTGTAACTTTGGGTGCTGCCGGAGTGTTGGTAGGGCTGATAATGGTGTCTGTAGGTCCAGTTGAGGTGTTAAGCAGGGGTATTTTATCTGGTTGCTGCTGGGGTGATGGTTGCGGCCATCTACTTTAAATTTACATCCCAGCACTTCAGCTTACTAACATCAATCGCTAGAGCTACTCAAAATATCAGTTGGATGTTCATTTGCTATAACAATTGGCACAACAAAGGTGAACACTATGCGGCATATCCAATCCAGAGGCTAAGTCTCACGCTGATCGGGATTCAACTAGTGGGGATTCCTCGCGCAGAAGTCCCTGAGACCCTGCATGCGAGTCCACGCTGTTGGAGGAGCGAGGTAATATCCGTGGAAAAACGACCTATTCTGACTAGTGCAAGAAGTAAAAACACACTGATTCCGCAGGTCTGGCGGCATCAGTGTCTTCACACACGCGTGACCCGAATTAACGGCGCGGGGAAAAAGCTATTTCATTGAATAGCTTAACCCCGCATTGCGGGACTTTTGGCCCACAATTACTCAAAGGGGGTGAACTCCCGCGGCTACTTGGATATGCCCCTATGTTTTCACAGCGGACGTGTAGGGCCACATCCCCACTCCCATGCCTGGCCACACCCCTGCAACCACGCTCCCCATAATCATGGTGCCCCCCCATCAATATTTTCTTGATCTGCCCCTGGTAATAGGTAAACTATGAATTTATCCTTATTAAACATGCTAATTAGCCATACATCGTTTTTTGTCATGATTTCTTTGTGAAATCATCATTATTTGTTGTGATTATATAAACTATATGATAACATTACAAGAACATTACAATTTGTTAGTCATTATCAGCCAGCAGTTTACTGTGGGTTCCTAGTGCAATACACTAGATATACTGTATGTATATGCGTGCTCTCCCCATGCTTAATTTCTCAAGCGGTTCGCCCAGCTAAATTCCCCCGAAAAGTCACTTGAAAGTTGCCGTTGCCGAAAGTCGCTCTACACTGACTCGCAGGTGAATAGTAAAGAGAGTGGACTGCCTGCATCCACTCTGCGTTTCTGCAGCTGCGTGTTGTGTGTTTCTTTGCCTTCTGTGTAGCGAGCAAGTGGGGCAGTATTTGAGCTGGCTATCATTCCAGCCAGAAAATGGGGTAGTATCTGGGCAGTGCTGCCATCGCTATCCGGTTAGCAAGTGTGGCTGGCTATCGGTGTGCAAAAAGCAAGTGGGGCAGTATCTGGTCAGCTCTTAAAAAAAAAAAAAAAAAGTACTTGTGTCCAAATAGCAATCTGGCAGTATCTGGGCCGTGCTAAAGATTTTCTACTCTAAAACTATTTAAAACCTGTGTAAGGAATCGCATGAAGCAGAACACCCTAAATAAACTGATGCTGATGTCACTAGGACCAGATCCTACAGACTTTCATTATGAAAAAGCTGCAGACAACTGGGCCTCTAAGAAGAAAAGAATATATGAAATGTTAATCTCGAGTTTAGATCTATATACGGTCAAGATTTCAACATTTCATTATTATCATGTTCCTGTGAGTGGTTGCTTCACGTGCGAGACACCCCCCCCGAATGTGGTGCAGCATTGCCCCCAACATGCTGTGGATACACCCCCTCCAGTGGGGGCCCCAGGAAATTGCTGTACCGGGGCCCAAGATTTCGCTTGGCAGCCCTGCATATGAATACCCCTCAACCATCCCAATTTTGGCATCTGTCCTCCTTTTCAGGTACTGTCCCACCAGTGAGCTGCAGTATCCTGAGGAGAAGAAAAGTAGGGAGGAGACTCTCACACCTGCTATGCTCACAGGCTGGGGGCAGGCCAGTAGCTGGGGAGTATGATATTAAATGGGGGTGTGAAATGTGGCCACATCCCCTTTTAATGTGCTTGCCGAAGACTTGTGCACAAGGACCCGATCCCCACATTCAGTGGTGTACATGTTTTCGGGCTGAGTAGGGTCTCCTGAACTGCTGGGTTCCAGACTTTTGTCCCCCCTGTCCCTCATGTATGGGCATCTAGGAAGACTTTATTTCAGCCTTCCCGGTTGCTTTACAATACTAATTTTGATCTTTTTAAACAACCACCATTCAGGTGACAACTTTTCATTGTTTTATCTATTAATGTATTTTTATCCGGTATAAAGGGGCTAATTTATAAATTATTGGGTTTTCGACCTGATAATTATAATTTCTTATCAATGCTATTCTATTCACGGCAATAAGAAATTATTTAATGTCCAAATTTATCACAAACCACATGCAGTGATAGAGGCTCCTTTCCGAGCCGTCCCTGCTATGCATTAGTGGTGAAGTGATCGCATTAGTGGTCACTTGAATACTATATCTGGATCCCTTCTACTGGTAACGTCTGCAAAGTGTAACCCATAGGCTACAATGGCTAACTCCATCTTCAGATGGCATTAGCTGCAGGGGCCAAACTCCACAATGCTTTGCATTCCGGAGCTTGGTAAATCTGACAGCTTCACAGCCCAAATAGAAACCCATGGGGGCTGTGGCTGCTGTCAGTAATGGAGGAACGGCAGCAGATACATGTCCCTCCTTCATAAATACAGATGTTACTTAATATTTGCGGGTATCCCCAAAAAATGGGTGTTTTGGGGAGATGTTCCACAAATATTATTTTATAAATATGCCCCTAAATACATTCCATCTTTACAACTTGAATAAGGTAGTTTAAACAATAAAACGCTTATTCACATTGCATGGATGAATTCTATCACACACATAATATCGTACAATACTCTCCAGGCTCTGGAAAGAATGCAAATTTTAAAAATGTTTACCATCATTTACCCTCTGAGAATTTAAACTGCAAAGGTTCTATGAGCATCCTGTCAACTGCAGAGGCGAATAAAAATGGTTACTCTCTGAAGAAAAGGGCAGCATTCTCCGCTGGCGCCAGGGCAAAGTCTTTAATCTTTACCATATTTGCATTACACAATCTATTTAGTCACAAGAACATATTGACTGATTAGACAGTGAGTGCCAGGTTTCCATCCTCCTAATAACGAGAGTTGTCCAACCAGTTTCCAATACCAGCAAGTCCCATGGCCTAAATTCTATAGCACTTTGTGCTAACTACAACTCCACAAAGCCAACCCCCACATCAGTTTTCAATTGAGCCTGGTCAGCCCCCTATTTAGTGCAAACCTGTGAACTCCCAGGCCTTACCCAGCAGCCCAGGCCAAATAGCACCTGTAATCCATGAGGCCTGATCAACGAATTGATATTTCAGAACCCACATGGAGATTTCATTAAATCCAGGTTACCCTGGCATAATCTACACAGTATGGCCTCCATCAATTTCATTAGATGAAAGTACCATATTAAAGATCACTTATTAATGTAGCTTATGTGAATTTCCAATTCCTACCCACCAAGAGCAGCTTTGATATAGAGGTTAAAACTGATAATTTGAAACTTTAAAGCTACATTTATCTTCCAATATGCAAAAGTATTTAGCGAAGGGGGAAAAAAAGAATATAAACGTGGGTCTCATAATATGTTACCAGTCATGAAAGCAGGGCCTTAGCATGTTATATTCTCAGTTATTGCATGTTTTGGGCCTAAATTTTGGTGCAATCCTTGCCCAGACGTTTTCACCTTCTCAGGTATGCTACAGTAACGGAAGGTCACCTAGATTATTGCTTTGTCTGAGGTGACATTCATACATGGAGATTTCCACTGTCTGCAAGCGGGCTAAAGGCTCTTGAAAGTAATAATCACGATTAACATTCAGATTTACAGCATCCAGCTATGCAGGGTGCCACACTGCCACAACTCTGCATTCGGGGAAATATATGCGTCTATTTATTTGGGTATACAATGAGGGATGCATGTTCCCAATATCCATTAAACTCAACATCAGGCCTTTAGGGCTGAAATATTATAAACCTATTACGTTCCGTTATTATGTTTTGCTAATCTGTGCTTCGCGTGTACATTGTTGTAATTGAAAAGTTTATTTAAAACCGAGAGATCCTTTGTCTTACATGTGCAACTGTTATGGTTCTTCTTTGTGGTAGGTGAGAACCCAATTCTCTATTCCCATGCCAAGATGAGTAATTGTACTATGCCCACTACTTAATACCTCTTCTTCTTCTATAGCCTTTCTCCCCATTGTGTTCTGTGAGGATAGCTATCCTACCTGATTATTCAGCCCTTCTCCATCAAACTCAGAACAGAGGGCCTGATTCAGACCCGCTCGCGAGTGCTGAGCCCTAGTGCGCATGCGCACGATGGAGGAAGCTCCGTCGTGCACATGTGCGAGACCCGAATAGCGACGGCCAAGCCGTCGCTATGGGTCTCGTACCAAAGGGGGCGTGCTGTCGATGGTGACTGACACAGCACGCCCCCTTTGGTGGGCATGCCGGGGGCGTTGCCGCCCAGACGGAGGCATTCCCATGGGAACACCTACCGTCTGGGGCCGGCCCCACTAACATCACTAGTGATGTCAGTGGGAGTGCTTTTGGCTCTGATAGAGCCAAAAGCACTCCTGGGCTTGCGGCAGCAAGACCCTACCGCAGGGTCTCGTCGCAAAGCCCGGTGGTCACGATGGTCTTGACCATCGCGACCATCTTTTTGGCCGCTCGCATAAGTTGTGGGTGGTCACCCACAGCTATGCGAGCGGCCAGGAGGCCGCTCCAATAATAGGTAGGAGGGCCCTGATTCAGAGCAAGCGCTCTGAATCGGGCCCAGAGACTTTATAGAAAGTTCTTAAGTTGTGGTTAATTTCTTCTGTTCTAAGTCCTTTATGTCAGGGACCGCTCTGCTCAAAACCTGGAGGACAAAAAAAACGATTTCTAAAGAGACTACACATTTTTTACATCTTCATAAATCATATTCTGGAATTGATATGATTATGGGGTGCAGACAAATTTAAACCCATTCTTAGATAGACATAGGCCCTTATTCAATTTGGAGCGAAGAGCCATTTTCGCATGTTTTGGGCGAAAATTTTTCGCCAATGACGTCATTTCACCAAGTGTAAAAGTATCGCCGTATTCAATTTGAAAGCCTTTCTGCCTTGGCGGAAAGTCAATGCAATGTAATAGGCGAAGTAAGTGAAAAGTCCGGGAGGCGAAAAAGTATCGCGGCTCGGCTCAAATTGAATACGGGCCATAGTCCCAAATCCTTGGTAAGACCGTTCTCTCATAACAGTTTAATTCAATTTCTTTAGTCTCCTGGTATGTGTCCTTAACAAATCCCTTGTCAATTTCTCTCAAATCAGAATATAAATCTCAGACCACATAAAAAATTACTAATACTAATAATGTAAATCTGAAAATGCAGCTACAGTAACTATGATCTCTGAATACCATAAAGCGTAAATCACAGCAAACTATGCCACCCTAAACATACTGTAATTTATATGCCCATCTCACGCTTGAATACTGAGCTTAAAATCTATAACAAGATATTGACCAATAGATTCAACCCTCTGTTTCCTAGCATTGCAGTCAATGGGATTGAAAACATTTAGACTAGAAATAGATAATACTTGATGATCCATTCATCTTTTTCCCAGACATGGAAAAAGCTTATGATAGACTATCTTGGTACTTTATACTGCAAGCAGGTGAATTTCTCTGCACTATGAAGGTATTATACTGCAAACCTTCAGCACCAGCTATAGCAAACTGAATAATATCTGACATATTCAAGCAGACAAATGATAAATAACAGCTCTGACATACCCATAAATCTTTGCTCTTTCTACTGAACACCTAGCTGCCAAAATTAGCCTAAACCACGGCATAGATGTAGTGACACTTATGGAGCACCAGTACAAAATCGCATTAGTTCAGAACGACATGCTCCTGTCCTTCATCAATCTCTTTAACTCTCCACCAAACTCATTTCAGGAACTCATTGAATATTTATCCATCTCCTGGTAGAAAATGAATAGTTCAAAAACAAAAGTATTTATTCTTTACAACCCTTCCCATATGAAGAAATTCAAAGTTCCTATGCATAAGTGGAGACTACTCAGTAGACAACACCTGTGAGTTACCATTACAAAGGATAATAATCACCTGTATCACTTTTCTCATGTAATTATGAATATGAAACATGATTTAGGGGCCTATGTATCAAGATTCATTTTAAAAAATGATGTAGAACCTGTTTCTGCATAATTTTATGAATTGTTCTTATGTACTAATTGCACAATGCAGGAGATTTCACAGAAATATCTGGCAGAGTGCTACTGTAATTAGTGCTACAAATCGCAGTTCCCATTATTATCAATGGGGACATACGATCTCAGCCCTATGTACTGTAACAAATTCCAATAAGCTAAGCTTTCGGAGTTTGGCCCCAGTAGTTCCACCATCTTCATATAGTGTAAACTGTTTTAAACCTATGGAGGCCTAGGAGCAGTAGAGAGATCATTCTTCACGTGCAGTGTCAGCTTTCCCTGGAGAAGTCCTTCACTTCTGTTAAAGACTTCAACAAACTGCCAGGGATATAACTCGCAGGAACAGCGGTTACCACAACCACTGTCCCTGCCAGTTCCCCTTTGTACATAATGAGGATAATTTCAATAAAAATGGTAATATCCCCTGCGATATGGATCCTTAACAATCGCGGCAATGCAGCGATAACTAATAGATAGGCCCCATAGAGACCTGAGTCTTACTGTTTTTTGTGTATACACAGAATTAGCACAATTAAAATATAATTGTAACTTTAAAAGTTGTGGATTTGGAGATTGATAAACAGATGTGTGAGTACTATAGTGATGCCTCCACGTCCTTATTAAGGTAGTTAGCTATATGTATTCAGGGTCGGAACTAGTGCCACATGACATGTTCCATGGCACAGGGCACTGCAGGGCAGGGGGCGCTGTTTGGGCCTGTCAATTTTCTGTTGATAATAATTCTCACTTGTAGCTTCCTCTTCCTTTATCCCCGGCATCTCCTGGTCTTACAAACACATGTATTTACCCCTCCATCTGGCCACCGCCAAGCACCTTCAGTCACACCCTCTTATTTATCAACAGTTTAAAGGAGAAAGATTTGTGATTTGCAACTAAAAAATGCCTATATATATTTTTTATTTCATGCTATTTATTTAATATTGTTGTTTTTATGCTGCATTTTATGCACTGTCTAGGGGCCAATGTATCAACGCTGGAAGAGAAATAAAAGTGTAACAAATAAATCGCCAACCAATCAGCTCATAACTATCATTTTCAAAATGCAGCCTGCAAAATGTAAATTGGAAGCTGATTGGTTAGTACATTATCTCTAACAATTTTCTCTCTCCCCCTGCTTTGATACATAGGCCCCTATGTGTTTTTGTTCTCCAATTAACATATATATACCCCGAGGCATTTACTATAAACTCTTTCAAACCTTACTGGTGAAAGTTCTTAACCAGTTTCTCCATTTTCTTCAGGTCATGGTAAGTAATTTTTATTTGGGGAAAAAAGAAACCAAGAATAAAAAGGGGGTTTAGGAGGGATTGTGTATTTTCTACAATATTATTTTGCTAATCAAGCTGATAGAATCATTGAACCATTATTTAGAAAAACTTATTACACAGATGTAAGATGGGAGGAATCCTACCTGTCAGAAATTGAAAAACCATAAATGAGAACTAGATTTTTTTTTTATCTACAATGGAATGAATTTTATGTACATCGTCTAAACTGATACGATTTGGAATCAATGGTATCAAGTATAGTAACTCCCAACCTCCATGGATTAAGTGAATGGTCACCCCGCATGTGCCTCCTCTAAATTTCCCCCTCTATTATTGCTGATTAATATTAAGGATTATTGCTGATTAATATTAAGGTTGTGTGTGCATATGTATGTAATATATATATATATATATATATATATATATATATATATGCATACATACTTTCAGGAATTCTCTATGGGAATTCTCTATTTTAAGAATGGTTACACATCATCCTCCATCCAACCTCTCCTTAGGCAGGCCTAACGAAAAGTGTGACAAACTTCCCCATCAACAGTCCTAAGGTCTTCGAAGGAAGTAGGACCTGTAATGGTGTAAAGCAAACTTCGGAGATGGAAGCATTCAAAATTTGTAGGATGTACAGTGTAAACACGGCCAAGAGCTTCTGTTGCTCTGATACCAGTATGACCATCTACAGCGACTCCCTGTTTTCTGTGCAGAAAAACTTTTGGAGAAGCATTCCATGTGTAATATTTTGGCAGCTCACAGTACAGCAGGGTCCTTGCAAAGTCATAATTTTGACACAGTTGGAAGAAAGAAGTGAATGTTGTTGCGTAATTTGGTATAGTCAGAGAGCTGAGAATTAATATTATCCTTTATTTATATGGCGCCACAAGTGTTCCGCAGCGCCTTACATAGTACATAGAACTAATAGGTGAACAAGAAACAAGTAACTTACAGTACATTACAGTGCAGGACAAGGACACAACTTATATACATTGCTGAAATAGTGATTAAAGCACTCACAATAAGCTGGCGGGAGTTGGTGGTCCCGTGTTAGGTGCCCTAATGGGGAGTAGAGAGTAGAAGAAAATGTAAAGAGAAGCACATGAGGGAAGAGGTCCCTGCTCATGCGAGCTTCCATTCTAAGAGGAGGGGCAGACAGACAGGCATGACACAGAAGGGGAAGATAGGAAGGAAAGAGCATGAGGTGGGTTAGGATGAGTTCTGAAAGTAGTGGGTCTTGAGAGCCCGTTTGAAGATTTGTAGAGAGGTGGAGAGTCTGATAGGGAGAGGGAGAGCATTCCAAAGGTAGGGAGCAGCATGGGCAAAATCGCGGGAGTGGGAGGAAGTAATCAGTTGGCAAGAGAGGCGGCATGCATTAGTTGAGCGAAGTGGGTGGGCGGGAGTGTGAAGGGAGAGAAGGTCAGAAATGTATGCGGGAGAGGATTTGGTGAGGACTTTGTAGGCGAATGTAAGAACCTTGAATTGGCATCTGAAGGGGAAGGGGAGCCAGTGTAGGGCTTGAAGGAGAGGGGAAGCAGATGTAGAACATCTGGAGAGGAAGATGAGCCGAGCAGCAGCATTGAGAACAGATTGTAGTGGAGAGAGGTGAGAGACTGGGAGGCCAGCTAGGAGAAGGTTACAGTAGTCCAATCTGGATATGACCAGTGAGTGGATGAGGGTTTTAGTGGCATCCTGGGTGAGGAAGGGTCTAATCCTGGAGATATTTTTTAGGTGAAAACGGCAGGACTGCGAGAGGTGCTGAATGTGCGATTTAAAGGAGAGGGAGGTGTCTAGGATAACTCCAAGACAGTGCACTTTGGGGCTAGAGGAGATAGTTGTGCCATCAATAGATAATGAAATTGTGGAAAGTGATGTAGTGGAAGAGGGTGGGAAGATGATCAGCTCAGTCTTAGACATGTTAAGTTTAAGAAAGCGCTCGGACATCCACGAAGAGACAGCAGAGAGACAGTTGGAGATATGGGTAAGGAGCTCAGGGGTGGAAAGGTAAATTTGAGTATCATCTGCATAGAGATGATATTGGAGGTCAAAAGAGTTAATGAGTTCACCTAAAGAGGATGTATATAGGGAGAAAAGGAGAGGTCCAAGAACAGAACCTTGGGGAACTCCTACCTTTAGTGGAAGTGGAGGGGAAGAGGAGTCATAAGAGGACACAGTGAAGGAACGATCAGAGAGGTAGGAGGAATGCTGGCAAAGCCTGCTAAAGCTCTCCTCAGTAATAAACATTAAGATCATGACAAAACATGAGAACACAAAACGCTTGTTCTGAGGCCCTACCCATATGCCATGAGGCCCCACAATGAGCGTACAGCAAAAGTTGTGGTTTTTAATTAATTAAAAATTAACAGTAATTAATTTCCATTTAAAATTATTTTAGTTGCCTCCGTCATGTTTTAATATGCTCGTATGTAAAATGTCACGATCTTCGCTTGTAAACTGTGGATTTGTATAGAAAGACAGAAGGACAAATTTTCTCTTTTATATAGCAGAGAAGATAGCAAAGAAAAAAAATAGTAGATAAGCTAAATCCCTTTCTAATTCCGTACCTGACCTGTAGAGGATGAATGCTATGCAAAAATTGTGGTTTTTCATTAATTAAACATTAACAGTAATTAATTTCCGTGTTTTAATGCGCTTTTATATAGTAAATAAATATATAAAAAAATAATGATCACCAAAAATAAACAGAACCATAAAAATAAGTATAGTAAAATTCTATTAAACAATCTACCGTGTTCCATACATTTACTCATCAGCAGCACCATCATTTATATAATGGTACAGACACCTAATGAAGAAAGACTCTGAGGGGATTATTTTCATTGAGGCCCCCGGGCATAATTGTATTAAGAGAGTGGATCCAACAGGCCTCCCTTTTTCGCAATAGAAGTTCACGATCTCCTCCTCTAATCAAGGCAGGGATGTGGTCAATTATCATACAACGCATGGTTGATACTTGGTGGCCAAAATTAACAAAGTGCTTGGCCACAGGCTTATCAGAGCTCCCCATCTCTAGTGCTGTGCGGATCGATGCTCGATGGTTAGCCATCCACTCTCTAAACGTCCTGGTCGTCATTCCAATATAGTATAAGCCACAAGAAAATATATGACATATTTCATTGTACACAGCAGCTTATGGTTAATTCTGATTTTCTTCCCACTCTGAGGGTGTGGGAAGGTATCACCACACAACATCGATCGGCAGATGACACATGTATTGCACTTAAAACACCCAGTCTTTTTATTCTTCAACCAAGTCAGCATCGCTGCAGATGGTTGTAGCATAGGGCTCATAAGGAGTTTTCTCAAATTTGGCGCCATCCTATAAGCATTCATTGGTATTGGGTATTTATCCAATTTCAAAGTTGAGTCAGTGCTGATGATTGGCCAATACTTCTTAAGAGTCTGCGCTGAAGCCGATGATGTATGATCAAAGGTGGTTACATATATCATACGATCTGTCGTCTTTTTAGGTTGAACACCTTTCAATGGTAACGGTGCCCGTTGATATGCCTTGGTAATGCAACGGTCTATAGTTGTCAGTGAGTACCCCCTTGCCAAAAACCGTAACTTCATATCATCAATCATATCATCGTGCTGTTTCAGCTGAGGAGTTTATCCGCAGTACCCGTAAAAATTGGGATACTGGGAGACTCTCCTTTAGTGTAGAAGGATGCTGACTATTGGCTCTAAGTATTGTATTAAGATCGGTAGACTTCAGAAAAAGTGTGGATCCAAGTTGGTCACCATCTTTGTATAACGAGACATCCAAGAAGTCTATTGAGTTCGAATCAATAGCAAAGGTAAATTTTACTGGTTCAGAAAGTGCATTCAACTCATTAACCATTGTAATAAACTCTATCCTTGTGCCAGACCAAATGATAAAAACATCATCAATAAAGTGCATATATGTTACCAATTTGTCACCATATTGATGACAAATATATTTTTCTTCATAGGCTGCCATATACAAGTTCGCGTACGATGGCGCGATATTAGAACCCATTGCCGTACCGGCTATCTGGGCATAATAATTAGAACGATACATTAAATCATTTTTTTCAAGAATCAACCGGATTAGTGACATAAGAAAGTCGACCGGAGGTTCAAACTGACAAGCTTGAATCAAACACCTACGGATCGTCTCAAGGCCATCTACATGTGGAATAATAGTGCACAATGATTGTACATCTAACGTCGCCAGCCACATATCGGGAGAAATCGATGACACTAGCCGTACTTTATCAAGAAAGTCAGAGGTATCCCTAATGTAACTAGCAACCTGTTTCACAAGAGATTGGAGGAATTGGTTGACAAACACTGCCAATGGTTGAAGTAATGAACCCCTAGCCGAGATTATTGGACGGCCAGGAGGGTCCTCCAACCTCTTGTGAATTTTAGACAATGTGTATATGATGGGAGTAATGGGATGATCCACTGTTAAATAATCAGCTGTTTTCTGATCTATCCAACCAGCTCCGAGACCCATGCTAACAATCTGATCAATAGATCGCTTAATGGACACTGAAGGATTATAGTCTAATTTCACAAAGGTATCAGAATCTGCAAGCTGACGTAGGATTTCATTATTATACTGACTCCAATCCTGTACAACCACTGCCCCACCTTTATCAGCGGGGCGTATGGTGATGGTATCATTATTTCTTAGTGTTGTAAGAGCCTTCCTCTGTTCCTGAGTCATATTAAAATAACTTGGCTTAGACAGATAGCGTTTCTTCATTTCCAACTCAGTCATCCTGCCAAATGTCCTAATACTGGGATTATATGATACTGGATCAAAAACACTTGGTTTTGTACACTTGCTAGTATGATCAATCTGGTTTACAGAGTCAGAAAAATGTTCACGTAATCTAAGTTTTCTATTAAATCGGTAATTATCGACCACACTATCGAATGAGTTATGTCTCGTGGTGGGTATAAAAGATAGACCTAATGCTAATACAGATCTCTCAGCTTCACTGACATCATATGATGATAGATTAAGGACAAGATCTAATTCCTGGGCTTTCTCCCTCTCTTTTTTGTGACCACCGCCCTGCCTCTGGTGATTCCTGACCCTCCGCCTCTTAAAAATGCCGGGTATGTTGGGGGTCTTTGATCTAAAAAATCATACCGGTCTCTTGTTACATCAGTGCCCTCTGACGTCTCACCTTCTGATGATGAGGGAGAAGTAGAACGATCAGTAGTGTAAGCGTTCCTATACCTACGAGATCTTGGGGGTCTCCGGCCCCGGTGGCTTACACTCTCACCTACCAGCCATCTATAAACAGTTCCTGATGATAAGAGTCCACCTGGCACCGAATTTTATCAATCCATGGTTCAGTTTTGTCGTTAGTAAGTTTTTTCAAATTTAGGTTTTTAAAGGTTTCAATATCCAACCGAACCTTTTTAAGTTCACTACTAACCTCCTCAATAACTAGGAGAATCAGATCTGCTGAACATTTGTTCAGAACTCCACACCATTTAGCACAGAAGGTCGGATTTGTTCTACCTATTGTTGGTGTATTAGATATCCTAAAACCCCTAGGAATTTTCTTAGTTCTATGATATTCACTTAAAAACTGACCATGGAGTAAAAGATCGGTCTCACATTTCCTCAATTTCAATAATTTATGATACAAATCAGATACAGTTTCAGCTGGAAGCTCAGTAAACTCAATTTGTTCAAAATAAATTTTATCAGCATCGTCATCAGTTAAAGAAATGAATGTGTTCTGTGCTAAACCCAGCAAATCATCATCTAGAATTGTAATCCCAGATTGTGTCATAATGGATCCAACTGTTATTAAACACCAAATATTAAGAACTACTATAAGGCATTAGGTCTGGCACAAGTGCATAGCATGGAACACAGCAGCTAAAATATCTAAAAACACGACAGGAGTCATTTATATAATGGTACAGACACCTAATGAAGAAAGACTCTGAGGGGACTTTGTTAATTTTGGCCACCAAGTATCAACCATGCGTTGTATGATAATTGACCACATCCCTGCCTTGATTAGAGGAGGAGATTGTGAACTTCTATTGCGAAAAAGGGAGGCCCGTTGGATCCACTCTCTTAATACAATTATGCCTGGGGGCCTCAATGAAAATAATCCCCTCAGAGTCTTTCTTCATTAGGTGTCTGTACCATTATATAAATTATGGTGCTGCTGATGAGTAAATCTATGGAACATGGCAGATTGTTTAACAGAATTTTACTATACTTATTTTTATGGTTCTGTTTATTTTTGGTGATGATTTTTTTTTGTATAACATTATTAGTATTGTCTATATATAATTTTTGTTTATGTATTTTGGTTATTTTGAATTGTTTAGTCCATCTAAAGCTCCTTTGGTACTCGTGGTGATAATATGTTATAATTCCTAAGTATACCTATATTTGGATTTGTATATAAAGATTAATAACGCACAGCCATGTGACCTGACATATTGTTCCAAGCTGCTCTGTCTATACATTGATATGGCCCAAGTTAAGCTGTGCCCCGGTTGCTAGGCAACTCTGATACATTGGCTAGCGTATTTCTGGCGCTGTGACATGCACGGTAGTAGATGGTAGTGATGGACCCTCCGGGCATGCTGATGATGCGGTGTGGTGTTGATGGGTCTCTATTTGGACCCTGAACTGAGCGGTCTGCCAGTGTTATGATGCCTTAGCACTGGGTGACATGGGATTGGTGATTTGGCCAAAGCTTAGCTGTTCTCCGGTTGCTAGGCAACTCTGACGCACTGGCTAGCGTACTTCCGCTGCTGTGACATGCACGGAAGTAGATGGTGGTGACGGACCCTCCGGGCATGCTGATGATGCGGTTTTGTATTGATAGGTCTCTGTTTGGACCCTGGATTGAGTGTTCTGCCATTGATGTGATGCCTTAGCATGGGGCGACTTGGGATTGACTGGTGAGTGAGCCTGTAGCACGCTGTGCTACATGTGCAATTATATATAAGAATATCAATAGCGCAATCTTACTATGATAATTATTGATGACGTATAAGCTGAAGCTTTTATACACTGGCTGATATGTGGGAGTTCCCTCCCCTTGGCCAGGTATTTTGCTCTACTCACCTGTTGCATGTCGTCACAGCTGTGCGTTAAGATCCTGTTGTATTTCCCTTATTTGAATAAGTGATAAGATTACTTTGATTGGTGAGAGTATTTAAGGGAGCTTTAGTGGTCAGGTCAGTATGCTCCTGGTCAGCAAGCTGGATGGTTGACACATGGTGACCTGTCTTGACAAAGACCCTTAAGGGGTCGAAACATAGATTACATGGATTTGGTGATGTAAACATTTTCTGTATTAAAATGTCTTTTTTGCATACATTGCGGTGAGTGCCCTCTATGACTGTATTAAGCCTAACTATGGATATATATATATATATATATATATATATATATATATATATATATAGTTCCAATAAGCAGCACCCAGCATTCCATATATATGTATACAGTATAATATGTCCGCATATATATGACTTTAGAGGGATGTTTAATATATTCCCTGGAGAAGATATGTAATAAAGAAATTACTATAAATAGACTTATGGGTGATCCTGTTTACATAATAGCCTTATCTATGGGTGACCTGCTTGACAAAGAGAACATTGTTAATGTTCATGCAATTTACACAGAAGCTCTTTCAGTCTTTCCTGTACCCATTGAGTTTTAATATCAAAAGTCTGGTTTGTTGTGATACAAAGGTGCAAATTTATCAGAGTACAAAACACGTATCTTTTCTGGCAACATAGATTTCTGTATCTCCATGCATGATAGGGTTACTGCCAGCAAGCACTGGGGGAGTGTGAACCAGACACATGCAATTGAATAAAAAACTGGGCATGGAGCTTACATAGTACAACATTAATATTAGGGCTGCACTCAGATGGTTGAACAAGAGATAGATCGTAGACTTGCAATCTGCAGGTTTTATTAACCTACCATAACCCTGAATACACAGATATTGTTGCAAAGAAGCTATTTATTTTAGACATATTGAGATTGTAAAAACATCCTTATGACAAATGTCACAAACAGATGACAGAAATTATTTGTAATTTTCTGCCCTTACACAACAGATTCTGTACAGGCCATATAGCAACCTGGAGAAGGAAAGTACTTTAGTTAATGGGAACACTCGATTTGGATTGTGTACAGTCTGTATAGGGCTCCAGACAGGCTGCATAGGCCATGACATGGGCAATGTAACTCTGCTCATGGATGCCATGGAAAAGGTGAGCAAATGGGCCTTTAGCCATGATGGCCACATCTTCCCCTCCATGCGTCTCTGAGACCAGAGGGACAGCCGCCTGCTGCTTGTAAGTGGAAGCTTCTGTTAAAAGAAAGTAAGAAACAAATTCATAATGAAGGCGCAAATAGCTTAGTGCTGTGCACAGCTTATTAAATGACCACATCCATTCCCAATTTCACTAAGATAAGCATAGCACTCAAGTGTCCCAAGTTTGGTAGGACAGCTCTGACTTCAGTCGACAGCCACCATATGGAGTAGGTTGGGAGGTTTTCCCATAAAAAGGCCATCAAAATTGTGTTTCTATGTGAAAACAAACAGTCACTGGATGCATGGCCACACCCACTATGATGCAATGACACCCCCAGCAGGCCCTAGTCATGCCCTCTGTCCCAATTACAAATGGTCAATGTTGGAATGTATGCACAAATGTGTATATAATCAGACAAAGGCTAAGAACTTCAGTATAGACAGAACTAATCTTCACATTTCTCCTAATGACTTTCCTATTGCAATTGACGGGTTTATTTAGTGGCAAATCTATAATGGATGCAGGGTGTGCGGCGCCTTCGTGCCCCTGGCTCTTAGAGGGCCCACACCACACGCCCTGCACCTATTTCTTCAATAGTTACTTAATCAGAGTTCCGCATCGGCGGCAGCAGTGCTGGACAAATCAGAGGGAAAATTGTGATTTTACCCTTTGTTTTGCGCATGCACAGTAAGAACATCACCGGAAAAATGGCTCCCAGGCCATTTCTCCGCTGACCTGGGCATGTGCAGTAGACTCTGACACAGCACTAGAGTCAACTAGTGCTTCTACTGCGCAAAGTCTACTGCGCTCTGGCTCAGTGTGCTGCCGGGATGAGAGAAGGGGGCCCCGAACGGAGACTACACACGGGCCACCCGCTTCCCATAAGATGTCTCTGGGTTTAAGGTATAGCCATTCCGAAACAGGGAATTCCACATTTAAGAATATCGGCACAAATGCAGGAAACACCAGAGATCTCTCCTACATCAGACAAAAGGCCCCCGCACATGGAGCGATATAGCGGCCAATCAGACGGATTGGAACACTATCGCGGCTATATTGTTCCCTGTGTGGGCATGATATCATCCGCTGCGCGCTCCTGTGAGGTCGTCCATCGCTCCTCCAGATCTTTCTGAATGCACAAGAGATCTGGAGAATTGACGAACGATCCCATGCTGGTCTAGGCGGGGGGCGGCATATCGGGAGGTCAGGCACTGGATCGCTCCGTGTGTGGGGACCACCCAATATGTTGGCCATCGGATCCTTGATTGCATCACTGGGTACACATCGTACCGTGTGTACCCAGTTTAGCTACTGCTGCAGAATGTAGTCCCCATTATTATCTGGCCCACTTTAATAAACTTTCAGACTTAGCAAACTATGCGAATGCCATCTTTAATGTAAGCATATGATGGGATTATCAACTCCATACTCCACCCTAAGTGTACAGCTCTAGCACATGTGCAGCCAGAGAGAACAGGAAGCAAAGTCACAGCGATAGCTACTGTATCACATTACTGACAACCTCCCTGCTGGGGCAGGTTCCTATGAGAGTCATTGTTCCACCAAGAGTTGTTTCTTAAACTACCCTGAAAATTATTTGTTATGACATTCCATATGTGCAGATAAGGAATGACACTTTTTGACATCCCATTGCCACCAATGATAAATAGGCCCCTAATGTTCAACCAGAATGGGTATGTAATTCCGGCAGTCAGGATGCCTCCTGCTATGCTGCCTAAACCTAACACTTCCTCCACGCGGCTAACAGCTAAGACGTTAACCTCGTTTGGGATGGCGTCTGTCTAGATTCCGGCGTTGGGATTAAGATAGGCGTTGGTATTTCGACACCTATCTTAAATCCCATGTCAGGCTTGCGCCTTCGGGATTTAGACCGGCGGCATCCCATCTGCCGGTCTGCTAACTACATCCCGTTTCAACCACTTAACTTATTTCACAAAGGAGAAATCATATGATGACAGCATGTCGTCTATGCGGAACTACACATGCTAATTACTGGTTTCTGACTCACATTAACGTCTGCATTAGGCCTATCGGGTGTGCATGAACAGCTAACCATGTCACACAAGCACAGAGGCCCTAAGATCTGCCCAGTGAAGCAGTAAATGAATCCATAACGATCTGGGTCAGTATCATCTGTGAAATGTTATTAATAATTTGCATTGATAACAGATTTTTGTTATATACAGTAGCTGTGAGAAGCATAAAATATCATGGATGTTTATACCGTAGCTGTTCTCTAGTACATAGGACACTGTCCTGACAAACTGGATGTGGTCAATATCCCGACCGCGGGGATTCCGGTGCTCAGAATGCTGGCGCCGGAATCCTGCAGGAGGGTTAGGTTAAGGGTGCGGGGAGGGAGAGGTTAGGTTTAGGCACTGGAGGGGATAGGGTTAGGCACCGGGGAGGAAAGGTAGGGTTAGAATTAGGGTAGGTAGAGGGGGATGGTTAGAATAGTGACAGACAAGTGTCGGTATTCTATCTGTGTCGTGATGCCAGCGTCAGGATTCTGACTGCCGGGATCTCGAGCCCATCCCATGATAAACACTAGAGTGGACTGATTTATACCTGTATCAATGCCAGTAATATCCTCCCGTTCTCCATTAGTGAGCTTGAAGCCAAGACCATTTCCATACAACAGGCTGGTGAAGGGTTTACTGTCACTGGCACTGCTTGGTGCTAAACCTGTATAAAATAAAATATATTTTTCTCAGGGCTTGCATGCAGAAATTACATTCATAATAATGAAAGTATGACCAGTAAGTAATAAGTCATCACATGCGTTTTTGTGGTAAAAGATAATTGTGTATTTTATTTATTATCAGGCATTCCAGGATGATGATTTTCCATTAACTATAAGAAAAGAGAGGGCGCAGCTATAGAAAAACTTGTTAGAATATGTAGTTAAAAAGAAGTGAATGTATCCGCAATTTAAGATGCTTTTCCATCTCTGTACTTTGCTGATCCACACAGGAGGTCATTATTATTTTCACGTATTTTACTTCATTTCCTTCATTTCCAAGTGAGCTCTTGAGTCTGATTGGTTGTTTGTTTTCTCTACAGATGCACTTATATCAGCCACATATAACTGAGCTGACCATAAAGTATGTTGGTCACAGTGTAGACTTTGGGCCTGATTCTGAGGTGCACACAATGCTGATGTTCATGTAGATGAGCAAATTATTTGCAACTGCGCATGTGCCAAAAATTCTGGAAACCCCTATGGCACATGCGTAACACACTGTATGCACAAAGGTGCTACTGCGATTGGGACAGACGGTATCAGAAATGTGGTGGAAAGTGATGGGCGTTCCTGGGAAGTGACTGGGAGTTGGCTACTACTGCAGGTAAAACTGGTCTGTTCAGTAGGTGTATTATGGGAGTGCTGTGTGTGTGTCAATGCAAGATGCTGCACTCACAGACACACAGCTGCAGGCACAGGAGGCCGTGGTCAGATGGAGACACTGCACCTGCCAATGGTGCGACCGATGGTGAAGTACACGGACACACCAATCAGTATTACAGCATGTACAGGCGCTAAAAATGGACACCACAATTCTTGCAAATTTGGCCGCACAGATGTACACAAGGGAGGGCCTTTGTAGTTTCCATTGCATATCGTTGCAGATGAGCGCCCTGACTAACAATACACACTGCTGGATGCGCTTTACACTGCTGGATGCGCTTTACACTGCTGGATGCGCTTTACACTGCTGGATGCGCTTTACACTGCTGTATGCGCTTTACACTGCTGGATGCGCTTTACACTGCTGGATGCAATTTTTCATGTGACTCAGAATCAGACCCTTAATGTTTATGTGAGCACCATACATGGATTCTGTACTTCCTCACATTTGTTTCATATCAGATCCAGTAGCTAATGTGGATACTTTCATTGGTGATACATTTTCTTTCCACTCTTTAATTTATCATAGTTACCTATATATAGGAATGCAAAGCCATTTACCCAAACATTAGAATTAAGTGGATTTTTTTTACAATATAGAGAAATCTATTGCCTCAGACATTATAAAAATACATAGGAAACTGCAGCTGTCTAGCAACATTATTTAATGGAATCTCTCACCCAAAATACTGTCACCACGGTCTGTGTAGCCACCAAAGGTAAAGACGTGGGAGTGGTCAGCGGTCACAACGGTCAGTGTATCAGATTCTGAGGTCAGCTGCCCGCCTCTCTGAATGGCTTTGTCAAACTCAACAGCCTCAGTCAATGAATTTTTGGCATTCCCATCATGGTGGCCATGGTCAATTCTGCCACGTAAATGAAACACAAGACTGTCACTATGTAGCCAATAACTTATTGTCCAAATTAGTAAAACTAATAGGAGAATTGTTTTGAAATGTTGTCCTACCAATGACTCCCGTATAGCCACAAAGACTTTTTTTTTGCATTTGTTACACAAAACTTAACATACTGTAAACAAGACATTGCATATTTAAAGATATCCTTCAGAGGGATCTACATAGCATTCTGTTCTCATGTTTTGGAGTTAAAGTAAGGAGCAATTTAGCCACTGTCACTTTTTGTCATTCGAATGGTCTTAAAAAGTTTAAAGGTGACGCCAGGGCTGGATTAACAATGGGGTGGGTGGAACTACAGCTCCAAGCCCCCATTGAAAATAGGCCCACATGTACCACTGTAGTTTAGATAGTGCTGACAATTTTTTATTTTTATCTGTCTCTCCGGCTATTACAAAGTCTCACTCACTCTCCCCCAACAGTCCAAACTCACTAACCCCGGCTCCCTTAAGGTGCGATTTCCCTTGAAATTCTTTACGATTTGTGGCAACAAATGGATAAATTATACAAACGAGCATACGATTAGATGTGTCATAAAACGTTTGCAAATCGTTTACGATATATCGTATGCAGCAAACAACCTCACAATGTATCTGCTGGAATCTCAATAGGGGAGGGCTTATCTAGGGGGTATAAAAGGAAGCATCCATTTTAGACCTGGGCACACATTGCTTGGTGACTAGTGAGGCTTGGTTTTATACCTGCTGAATGCTGTACATTGCTATTGTGCTATGCTTTGTTTGGGGCTTGCCTTTAACAAAGTGTGTTCTATGCTACAGTCTGTGGTGATGGATTCCTATCGCTATAAGCTTCTGCTAGCCTATGGCTATTTGAAGCTGAAAGGTGATGGAGCTGAGGAGAGGAGGAGGATGAGGTCTAGCTGGACAAGGAGAGGCTGATGAGGAGGGAGACTCGCTCCCATATGCCCCTGCTGATTACCACAACTACCTGCGTATGGATGATGCCACCTTCCAGGAGTTGCTGCGTTTGGTGACCCCCTATATCCGGAGGCAGGACACCAATATGAGGAGAGGCTCATTGCTACCCTGAGGTACCTGGCATCTGGAAGGTCCTTTGAAGATCTGGAGTTTGGGACCCTCATTTCCCCCCAGGCTTGGGGCGCATCATCCCGGACACCTGTGATGCCATTGTCAATGTCCTGAAGTTCCACTACTTTAAGGTGAGTAAAAACACTACACATGTTTTTCTTGTAAAAGAAAATTTTTGTTTTTGTTTTTTTTTATCATACTGAGGTAAAAAAATCAACCAACATGGCTGTAAATATCAATAAAGAAAAAAATATTCTTATATTATTTTATAATCTTATTCTATATTCTTTAATTTTGTTGTCCAAACTTTTTTTCACAAGGTTACTTTTTTATATTTCTCATTAAGGTCAAAATTTATCAATGATGCATGAACCCATTAGCACTCGCTAAAGGGGTTATGTCATCCTTTCTGAATTTCAACATCGGTAATTTAAGATTAGCGCCGTTTGTCACTGCATCACTTTCATCATAGATTGCGAGAGCAATGCGGTCCCCAACAGCAATGCGGTCCCGCAGCAGCCCTTCCAACTTCAATGAAGCCTTCCAGGCGCTGCCGGGTTAATCAGTCATGCACATGTGCAGACTGACAGTCACGCATGACAAAATAGACCGTCGCTAGCAGTGATAGGGTGCCAGCAGGTGAGCGGAGGACCCCGCTGACGAGGAGGACGCTCCTGGACCTCATCGGAGAGGTAATGATGAATACCAGTGGCATATTTGTTTGTATTACTACGATACTAAACCAAATATGCCGCTGGTATTAAGGTATATATTTGGCCGGCGGTTCAAATTCCAACAGCGGAAGCCCGGCAGTGAAGATCCCGACAGGTAAGTATATTTTCTATTTACTACTCTAACCTCCCCCCAATCTTAACCCTCCCTTAGGGGTGCCTAACCCTAACCTCCCCCTTCCCCTAGCCTAACCCTAACCTCCCGGGGGAGTGCCTAACCCTAAGTACCCCCGGGAGCCACCAGCCTAACCCTCCCCCCTGCGGCTGTCCGCGCCCGGGGGCCCGGCTTTCCTTCGATCGGTAAGCCGGGTGTCGGGCTCCCGATGTAGGTCTAATGACAGGCATCAGGATTTCAACACCTATCATTAGACACTTGCTGGGATTAGACAGTCAGGATTTTGTCCGTCGGGTTCCCAACTGCTTCCCGTTCATAAATGGGGCCCTAAATACAGTCAGGTCCATAAATATTGGGACATTGACAGAATTTTCATATTTTGGCCTCTATTCACCACCACAATGGTTTTGAAATGAAACAAACAAGATGTGCTTTAACTGTAGGCTTTCAGATTTAATTTGAGGGTAATTACATCCAAATCAGGTGAACGGTGTAGGAATTACAACGGTTTCTATATGTGCCTCCCACTTTTTAAGGAGTCAAAAGTAATGGGAAAAACTAAACAATCCTAAATCTAACTTTCACTTTTTAATACTTTGTTGCAAATCCTTTGCAGGCAATTACAGCCTGAAGTCTGGAACGCATAGATATCACCAGATGCTGGGTTTCATCCCTGGTGATGCTCTGCCAGGCCTCTACTGCAAATGTTTTCAGTTCCTGCTTGTTCTTGGGGCATTTTCCCTTCAGTTTTGTCTTCATCAAGTGAAATGCATGCTCAATCGGATTCAGGTCAGGGGATTGACTTGGCCATTGCATAACATTCCACTTTTTAGCCTTAAAAAACTCTTTGGTTGCTTTTGCAGTATGCTTTGGGTCATTGTCCATCTGCACTGTGAAGCGCCGTCCAATGAGTTCTGAAGCATTTGACTGAATATGAGCATATAATATTGCCCGAAACACTTCAGAATTCATTCTGCTGCTTTTGTCAGCAGTCACATCATCAATAAATACAAGGGAACCAGTTCCATTGGCAGTCATACATGCCCACGCCATGACAATACCACCACCATGCTTCAATGATGAGGTGGTATGTTTTGGATCATGAGCCGTTCCTTTCCTTCTCCGTACTCTTCTCTTCCCATCACTCTGGTACAAGTTGATCTTTGTCTCATCTGTCCATAGGATGTTGTTCCAGAACTGTAATGGCTTTTTTAGATGTTGTTTGGCAAACTCTAATCTGGTCTTCCTGTTTTTGTGGCTCACCAATGGTTTACATCTTGTGGTGAACCCTCTATATTCACTCTTGTGAAGTCTTCTCTTGATTTGTTGACTTTGACACATATACATCTACCTCCTGGAGAGTGTTCTTGATTTGGCCAACTGTTGTGAAGGGGTTTTTCTTCACCAGGGAAATAATTCTTCTGTCATCCACCACAGTTGTTTCCGTGGTCTTCCGGGTCTTTTGGTGTTGCTGAGCTCTCCGATGCGTTCTTTCTTTTTAAGAATGTTCCAAACAGTTGATTTGGCCACAACTAATGTTTTTGCTATCTCTCGGATGGGTTTGATTTGATTCTTCAGCCTAATGATGGCTTGCTTCACTGATAGTGACAGCTCTTTGGATCTCATATTGAGAGTCGACATCAACTGATTCCAAATGCAAATGTCACACCTAGAATCAACTCCAGATCTTTTACCTGCTTAATTGATAATGAAATAACGAGGGAATAGCCCAGACCTGTCCATGAAATAGCTTTTGAGTTGATGGTCCCATTACTTTTGGCCTCTTAAAAGTGGGAGGCACATATTGAAACCGTTGTAATTCCTACAACGTGGGAGTGGGAGGCACATATTGAAACCGTTGTAATTCCTACACCGTTCACCTGATTTGGATGTAATTACCCTCAAATTAAATCTGAAAGTCTGCAGTTAAAGCACATATTGTTTGTTTCATTTCAAAACCATTGTGGTGGTGAATAGAGGCCAAAATCTGAAAATTCTGTCAATGTCCCAATATTTATGGACCTGACTGTACATTGCACCTGTCCTACTTTAACACTGTGTGGCATATATGGGCAAGTGGGGTCTCTGAAGCATATATATAGAGGTATAAGAGACCTCTAATGACATATAAAGGTCACCAGGGGGCTCGTCTTTACAGTGTTAAGAAAGTAGCTTAAATCTGACAATGAAAATGGTTCGTCTCCTATTGCTGTTTTGGACAGTCCCCTGACTACGCCTCTTGGTCATGCCCCCTGCCTGAAATCTGAAATGGAAAAGGTGGTAACCCTAGTCACTGCCGGGGAACAACCCAAATGAACTTACTACTGTAACTTCATATCACATGAAAATTACCCAACAGCACAATCCTCTATCAATCTCTCCCATATTATATATTTCATGTATATTCTCTTCCACCTCTTCAAGCTCCTGTCACTGAATCTAATCCTCAGACTTTTCCTTCTTCATACTATTTCTCACATTTTCTCTTCACTCGTAGATAGTCCGGTTACCTCGATGCATCATTCACCCATGGGCTTTATACTTATCTTCTACAAAGAGGAAAAAACCATTGGGGTTCTTGCTCAGTATCTTGATGGCCTTTTCTGTCATCTCAGCGAGGGAAGGGTCCATGGCAGGATCGCGGCTCAGCTCATATTTCATGTCTTTTGGCTCAAAAAGCCCTAAAAATATACAAAAATTGGTGCTTGCAAAATACAGAGTTTATTCAGAAAATGTATTTAAATCCAAACTAATAGAATCATGTAAGCTTTAGTTATATTCAATATAATAAATTGTGTGTGACCTTTTGAGAGAGTGATACTTCATTCAAACATTAGCGTTTGCCTGGCAACAATTCTACCATCATTTAGTCACTAGGGGGCACTATTGCATTTAATAATACAGACATATTATGTCCTATTTATGTTAATTAATACAAGCATACTGAGTGTCTCTGTGCTGAATAACTTTTCCTCAAATACTGTAATCATCAGTAACATAAACCATAATTGCCAAACCCCTCATTGTCAGGGAGACTCCCTGAAATAGCAGCAATCTCCCTGTCTCCCTGAACAGTCTAGTAATCTCCCTGATTGCACCTTACATCCATTATGTAGCTGTTATATTTAAAAAAAAAAAAAAACATATAAACATTTAAATGGGATCACTAGTATCATTTCACTGCAATGGTTATTATAAGGCACAATGATCCCTATGGCTTCATGCATTTTCTGAAAAGTATCAGTGTGTTTTCATGAACAAGTAGATCCTACTAACTGCTTTTGGGCTCATTTACATGTGGAAGTAAGTAAATTGTATGACACGCCTCTCAGAAGTAGCTGTACACGCCCACTTTATCGCCACACTCATAGGTGTTGTTTTCACAATCTCCCTGAAATTCTATTTCAAAAGTAGACAAGTGACATAAATGTATAATAATAATAACAATAATTCAAATTGCCCTGTATTCTCCTATCTTTCTATGGGTACTCTACCCATAAGGTAATCAGTTGTATTTTCATTCACAGCATCAAAGTCTTCTTTATTCCACACATACTTGGATCCCTGTCAGGAGGAAAGGAAATATATAATAGTAATTAGGGTTTGTGTATTAATAGATTGTAAGCTTGCGAGCAGGGCCCTCTTACCCTTATGTATGTATTTCATGTATGTCTTTTATAACCCAGTATAATGTTAATGTTGATTCAAATTGTGTCATCACTGAAAACACAGCTCACGCGTATGTTGGGTACACAATGAGAAAGTGTCCATAATGAAGTCTGACATGATTAAATGCATAGGGCTGTAGCAGGACAGTATACATGTATCAGATCATGTCGCCCACAAGTAGAATCTAAAGCAGTACACGGTAATAGCTGATTAGTTTATGTGGGCTGCATTAGTCAATGTAGGACAACTAGGACAGGTGGAGACACAGTTAAGCTGTGCATTTTTAATCTGCATGTAGTTGTTCCCCTAGATCTTTAATAAATGTTACACTGTGACTATGGGCCGTATTCAATTAGGCTGCGAAAACTTGTTATCAGCGATACTTTATCGCTGATGATGTCATTTTCGCAGGTTTGACTTATCCCCATATTCAAATTACCCGGCTTTTCTCCGGAGCGAAAAGTCTATGCATTGGGACCTGCGAAAAAGTATCACCATTGAATAGGTGGCGAGAACAAGTGCAGAATTGGGGTTTTGGGTGCAGACTACAAAAAAACACCCTGCACCCCTTGGACAGTCCCTCAAAGTTATTCTGTGTCAAAAAAATTTATAAAAAAGGACCACAGGACACCCCAAAAAATATACTTTCATTTTGGGGGCGAAAAAAATAATAATTTGGGAACAAACTTCTAAACTAGACTCAGAGGGGGTCCCCAAGTATGCGGCAGGTGTTTTTTTTTATTGCAGGTGGTTGCGGCAGGTGGTTTTTTTTTTTAAACTTCACATGAGCCACTTTAAAATATGCTAGTACCCATTTTCATGCACCCCAAATTTGATGGGACACCTTGTTTTTCCACCAAAAAAGTTGCTAAATGCTATTCTTCACCACTTTCCCAAAGTTATACAGCACCTGTTGAGACCGTTTAAAGACAGACCCCACATACCTTTAGCAGGGCTATTTTGGGGTATCCATAGTGATCCCCCTTGTCAGAGCATATTTTGGGGGGTGTCAGGCTGATTTGCCCTAAAATGACAGGACTTTTCACCAGGTCCCGTTTTCGCCGACATGAAATTGAATACGGGGAATCGCGGGGATGAGCTCGATAAGTTTTCACTTCCAAAACCTCAGATGATGGCGAAAAATCTGGCAACTGACTTTTCGCCTCAAATTGAATATGGCCCTCTGTATGCTGTGCCAACTATACACACACATCTACACGCACACGCCTTCTCCACACTGATGTTTTGAAACCTAATATCGCTGAAGGTTAGTCATTGATGTACAGTAGGAATAAGCCTAAACTGTGCACTCCACTCTGTCTATGCCATGGCAAATCCATATCACCACTGTGTCCTAATTTATCTTGCTGCACTATGTGTATATAACAGCAGTGACTTGTGCACATATATTTTTTTCACTCAAGTCAGTGTAGTGTAGGAGGGATCATTGAATTAGCTGCAGTGATTCACATCTTGGTGACCATAAAGGAGATGAGGTCTAATATCTAAGTGGTAAAATGTATTAATGTGTGACTCTCACAACAAACCCCAACCACCATGTCTGGTGTTCAGTAACTATACAATGGTCTTATTATTACCGGTCTCTCGTTCATCCATATATCAATTAAGTTGAGCCCATCTTTTCGAACACCCTGATTGGATGTGCTGCCTGGGTACTCTGGGTCAGGTGTGGCCTTTGGAGTCATGTAGACTCTTCCTCCCCCCAGAATCACCTGCAAATAACAGAATATATGTTGTGAGTCTAAGATGAAATATCCTGGATCCATCTATCTGCCTTATATTCTCCTACTCACATCAATGTCTGTGTTGTACACCAGTTGGTAAGCAATGTCCTTGCAGCCACTGTCAATCATACTCTGGGTCATCTCATTGTCTGAATACCAATCCCTATTGGCACTGTGGGCATAGGCAGCAGCAGGAGAAGCATGTTGTACACGGGTTGTCGTCACAATACCCACAGATTTACCTGCAACATATTATCACTGTGAGAATGAAGCACAAGGAATACTTAGGATAAATGAATTGCAGCATTTGGAATTGGATTCCTACATATAATTATTGGAAGAAAGGCTGAGACAATTAGGCCTAATGTAGAGTTGCACATAAGGGTAAGTTTACATGATGATGATTGTGTATAATATCTCATGCACTAGCTAGCTACTTCTGATTGGATGATTGCAGATATAACTGAAGCTTATATTGTTTTCTTACTTGATGGTGCCTGTGGAATCGGTATTTAATGCCTAAACCTAACTCCCCCCTCCCCTCACCCTAAGCCTAACCCTCCCAGGGGGTTCCAACCCTAACCCCCCCCCCCCCCCTTCCCCAAGCCTAACCCTAACCTTCCCCGGAGGGGGTGCCTAACCATAAGTACCCCCGGTGGTCCATAAACCTAACCCTCCCATCCCCAGGCTAAGTGTATACTTACCCGGCAGAGAGGACGATCGGTCCGGCATCGGGATTAACATAGGTGTCGGTATTTCAATGCCTATGTTAAATCCCTTTTGCTGGGATTGCTCTGTTGGGATTGAGACCGGCGGCCATCGGTCTCATAACTACATCCCGGTGCCTATATTATATGATTTTGTGCTCTTATTTTTTTTAATACATTTTATTGCTACTTTATTTCATACACAAGAAGGAAAATTATACATCCTGTATTATATAATGAAAGCAAATAAAAAAACTATTTTGTGGCTTGGTTGGATGTAAGAATGCCGGACATAAACATGGCGCATAAGCTACTGATGCTGGGCTGGATGCGCCTGTAGATGATGCCAGAAAATCTAATGGGCGTACAAACAATATATTTACTTATGACTTTTTAGAGCCTTTTCTTCTTTTACATACATACATATACATACATATATATTTATATATAATATATATATACTCATAGCCTCAGTGGAAGATGTGTCAGTATTAGCTAAAACCTCTCACAGTGAAATGGATGATAACAAGAATCCAGAAACAGATTATTTATTTATTTAGATGGTGGTTCAAAGTGTCATAGCCACAAAATGGAAAAGATGGATACATGTTGCTCACCTGCTAATTTAGCTCTGTGGAGTATGGAATGTACCTCATTCCCATTGGCGCTTGTGCATACTCCACGCTCTGTAGTCGCACTCACTCCCAGTGTCCCAGAGTTACCCTTCACCCCACACAAGTATGCCGTCCCTGTACCTGCGCTGTCCGGCACCTGTGCATCGACGTTGTACACCTAGACAAACAACAATGAGCAAACATTCAGTACACTCAGTAGTGAACTGGTGCAACTCATAGAGTAAGTAATATTACAATCAACAGTGTAGTACATATGTGTCCTTGTACATCTATACGCAATACGGCAAAGACGGTCGGCGTGACAGATGCTCTGCGAGGTGTAATATACTGTCTTTTTCTTCAAATTTTCTGTCTTTTTCAAATGGATTTAACCAATTTGTCTGCAGGGATGTTTTCGTCTGTTTCCCAGTGTTTGGGAGGAAACGGTAGATTGTCATTTGCTCCCATACATTACCACATTTTAGTTCCAGACAGCCAACTAGTTAGAGGATTGGAGAGATGATCCTTAGGTGTATGGCCAGCTTTAGGCTGGTCTGGAGTATAAACTATTGGTACAGATAGGCCTCATTATTAAACACTATAGAGGACAAAGCCAATAAAAATCTATTCAATGGAATTCCCTGAAATAACAGAACCAAGCCATGAGGCTAGCACGCTAATCTTAGAGCACTTATTGTAGTAGTTTTCTTGCTAACTAGAAGTGATGCAGTAAAGTGATCCATAAGTGCTGGACATATTTGAAAGTAGAGGAAACAACAACCAGAGTAAATGGTTACAGTATTTGATATTTTGACTGTTATAATTATAAAGTAACTAAAATAACTTTGCTTCATGGTCCAGATTAGATGTCATAAGAAGCTGGAAAAGCAGGTTAAGAACTGTCCAATTTCCAACATTCAATATTTTGCTGTGGGGCTTTGAGGTGCTGAGTTCTTAATTTTCTTATTTTACTTTGTTTTACATAATGCAGCAATATGTTTGTGATGCAGACAAACGTATAACTTGAAACAATAGAAAATAGTGTTACTTTTCATAATAATAATAAACCACAAAAGAATACAACAGACACAAATGTAACAATATGGATGAATACAAAAAGTCACACAGCAGCTCACAATAGGAAACTGGCAACATATTCCCAACAGGACAATAGCAATAGCTATGTGTGGTCTAGTGGGTTATTTGAATCATAACATACATTTCATATATAAAAAGTATATGCATTGACATAATAAAAAATGGTAGTAATAATAATAATAATATATGCATTTCCTAATCTCATAAATTGGTGATTTTCTTTATTAATTTCTCTAAGTATGACAACTGTCAGCAATATAAATATCAGGAGACAAAGGCTAATTATGTATCTAGTACAAACCTACTTCTGTGACTTGTCTGGTAAACTGTACATATGCCAGTGTGTGCGCCTCTCATTATAGGATTACTCACCTTTGACAGCGCCACATATGGAAACTTCTCCATCTCCAAAATATTCTCCTCTCCAGGCTGTCCTGCCAGCTGTCCTTGGTATATCCGGGCTGCAGTTATTGTGGTGACGCCCATGCCTGAAATAAGGTGTATTGATCATTAAACACCGCATACAGTGGAGAGGTACATTGCACTGATATACTTGCTAGATCCCAGATTATATATCCATGTACTTACTAATTACTTTGGTATATGAAAAAGCAATAATATCCCCTTTCCCATTAATTTCCTTGTAATATACTGTACAGTACATGCCATAGAAGCCCCATAGGATCCTCCAGGCTGATTTTGGGATTACCACTTACCATCTCCCAAGAACATAATGAGATTTTTGGCCATGTTGACATTTGGATTCAGATTCAGAGCTGCGGTCAAGGTGTCCCTGGCTTTCTCATTCCAAAAACTTGGGTTTTTCTCAGCTTCTACAAGACCAAGTGTTTTTGTGCATGTGTTTATTCTCTTAATATTAAAATAGTATATTGTACAATATAATTACATATTATACATTTGTATAAAACATTTTAAACATACACATGACTGAGTTACACAAAAAAGTGCTTTATCTGGAATCTGTAAGCCTAATGCAACAGCTTTTTAATAATCAAGTTATTACTGCCTTAATTTGGGCACTAATTTATGTACTAATCCTTAATTCTATCATTTAGATCAGGCCTGGCCAACCTGTGGCTCTCCAGCTGTTTTGAAACTACAAGTCCCAGCATGCCTTGCCACAGTTTTGCTATTAGGGAATGCTAAAACTCTGGCAAGGTAAGCTGGGACTTGTAGTTTCACAACAGCTGGAGAGCCATAGGTTGGCCAGGTCTGATTTAGATGGAAGTCTAAGATCTCCATAGCGGTGGTCATCCTTGGACATTTTTACAGTGCACATGAGTAATGGTCTTTTTGTATGACATTTGTTCTATGCTCATGTACTCTTTATTTATTAGATAGTGCTGCCTAAAATATCAGCAATTTCCAAATTATGTGTAATAATACAGACAATTACACCTAGTTAGTGTTATTATTTCCCTAGGCCAGTAAAGTCTATATATTGTATACACATATTGGAGGTTGTAGCGCCTTCACTCACCTCGCACGGAATGGGTATGAAATACCGCCGGCCGCATGGCCGGCGGTTCGATTCCCGTCAGCGGCAGCCCAACAGGAGCAGAGTGCGACGCAGCGGAAGCCCGACAGCGCTGGAAATCCCGATCGTGGATAGGTAAGTATCCACTAACCTAACCCCCCTAACCCTAACCCTCCTTAGGGGTGCCTAACCCTAACTTCCCCCCCAAGTGCCTAACCCTAACCACCCCCTTCCCCGCTACTGTCGAAGCTGAATAATTGGCTGAGACAAGTTCAGTTTAAAATTTAATCGCAGCGACGCCATCTTGCGAATGGCCGCAAGACTCCATTTTAGAAATGCGATCACAAGACGCCATTTTGCGAATGGCCGCCTGAGCGCCATTTTAGGTGAACTCACAATAGAGTACATGTGGCGATATTTATAATAGCACTATACGATCGCTTCTTTCATCATTTCTCATACACACAATGATACTCACAAGAACGCTATTAACTAGTCGCATATTAGCGAATGCATAGGACTTTGTATGTAACCGCTGAAAAAGTAGCTTTATGCGCACGCATCTGTCCCAAGTTAACTAGCGTCCTTATACCAAACCCTGATCACCCACACATTTCATATTCACTCATAAGGTTCAATAAGCATCAAATGTATGATTCAAGTTGGTTAAGTTAGTTTAAATGCTGAGAAATAAAGGTTTTTGATAACTAAGGTATTATACATGATAAGCAAGTTATGTTTGGTCTTGTTCTGATGCATACGCTTTTTACAGCATCCCGGTGTTATCGGTGGAGAGATCGCATAATGCAAACTCAAGTTACGGATCGCAGAACTTACAAGCAACTAAATGTTTAGCTGTTGGAATGTTACAGGAGGTGTTATTAGAAAGATCCCCCTGCTGTTAGAGGCAGGGTGAGTCTATTTTAATCAGCCTGTTAAATGTGCTGTAACATTTGCTTCTCCTCTGGGAACCAATGACATCAGTAGGAAATTTCCCCTTTGTACTGTTTTAGTCTGGGGGGGATAAATACATGTGCCTGAATACTGGTTTCTTAGTCCATGCTGAATGCTGTATGTACTGAGGGTCTCTAGTCTGAGGTCCATCTCTGGGTCCGGAGGCGCAGCGTACGTATACTGTACTTGAGTCTGTAATATTTCCTTTTGCGCCTAAAGTGTGTGTGTCTCTCTCTCTCTCTCTCTCTCTCTCTCTCTCTGTGTCTCTGTCTCTCTGTGTGTCTCTCTGTCTCTCTTTGTCTCTCTCTCTCTGTGTGTCTCTGTCTCTCTCTCTGTCTCTCTCATTGTATTTATTTGCGCTTATTATACACAGATCATAGCGTGTAACTGACTGTACTTTTACTTGAATAATACTTTGTGCTTCGGAACCACATGTTCTGAGTCTGGAGTCTCTATTTATTGTATGACTGCGTACGCGAATTAGCGTCATCCTTAGAGGTTTATAGGAAGGATTTTAGAAGGTACATGCAGGGGTTCATTTTAAAATCAACAGATGGGGGCTCATCCAGTGAAGTCACTTACCTACTCACACGGCACATACGGCTATCGATGTCTCAGCAAAGGGTGGAGTGGCCACATGCAGGGTTTTCCTGCAACCTCTTTGTGCTGAAAAATCGCTATCCGTTTTCGTGTGAGCAAAGGAAGCTGACTAGAATCCAGGGACAAGAGAAGAAAATGTTTGTTTTCCTTTGTTGATAGAACCTAGCGTTTAAAGGGGTGCCGTAGTATTGAGTATGCGGCTGAGTCGCAGTTTTGCGCACAGAAAAGACGCACTTTTGCGTACGCAGTTAAAAAGTCATTATACGGTTGTGTGGTAGGCGCATTAATGTGTATGCGGCTGGTCGCACAACAGCGTATACGTACTTCCGGTTGTGCTGCCACATGTTTGAACAAAGCCTTTGAGGTTTACATTTTTTTTCTATTACCAATATCTGGGTTCAACAAATATTCACTGTTACACACTTTTTTCCTGTGCAGAAAAATACACGTTTAACAAAGTTAAGGGTATCGTATGATCCTTAAGGGCTAGGTACAAAGGTTAGCCTAGTCGCTCGGTAAGCAGCTTTACCGTTCTATACACAGTAGCACGTGTACATGTTGTCTTTGTTGTATAGAGGTGCATGAGAGTGGCCGACATATAAACTCACATAGGTCTGGAAGTTACCTTACTAAAACTTATCCGGGTGTGGAAGTTGCCTGTTTCAAATCTTATCTAGGTGTGGAAGTTGCCTTACTAAATCTTATCCAGGTGTGTGGGCGCCGCCGACTTAAATCGTCCACAGGTAAGTGAAAGTATCTTGATTGTCTTTCACCAGTTTACATTTTTATTGAAAAGCGTAGGAGTTGTCTCAGAATGGGAGCCACGCAAACAGTAGAAATGTTAGGCAATGATGTGCTGCTAATGGAGGCTCCGATTGGATCAGCCCGTCGTATTATGCATACTAAGTATGGTACTTATGCAATAAGGTATTGTGATTTATGGTTTAATATGATGAGGAAGTGTGTTAGACCGTTTCCCAGAATTGGTAGCTTTGATAAAAATGTGTTAGATAATGTCCAGGATCACATCAGTATGGTGCGATCCCAAGAGAAAAAGATTAAGTATTTTGAATGTTTAAAACTATGGCAGCATGAAGGGGATGCTTGGCTTAAAAATGTGCAAACGACGCAAACCAGCGTTGCGAGCGCATTGCCAGAAAATACATCCGCGACGCTGAGTTGCAATACGGGTGAGCCGCAAATTGGCGCGCATGTGCGGCAAGGTAGCGCCGTGGAGAGTATTGCCAGCAGTTCACGCTCACCTCCCCCACCTTATGTGGATGGAGGTGCAAGTACAGTTACAAAAAAAACCCATAAAAATGTAACAAGCAATTTGTACCCTCTCTTAAGCAACTATAAAGAAAATTGTTCATGATGCGGATGATGAGCTTATTGTAATGTCCGCCATTTCCCATGCTGTGCAAATGATAGATGCTGCATCACCACAATCACGGGTGGTGCCGCCATCTCCATCGGTAACAGCAAGGGAAGTGTTAACACACTTTGCACCCATAGAGGAAGTTAATACTATACGTAGCAGCAGCAGATTAAACCCCCAGCCAGGTAACCAGGTCAGAGGTAGCAACGCTGCCGGTCTGCATCCCATTCGGACAATAACTGTTCCGAATGGAAATGCGGATGCAAACGGTGTAGTGCCCACGAGGGAAGTAGTAATGCATTGTCCATGGACAAGAGGAGAACTAAATTCCATCATAAATGATTTCCTCAATCCCAAAAAGGAACTAGCCAAATGTCAAAGATTTTTGAGAAATTTGGGTAGTTCTCATGAGCCCACTAATAAAGATTGGCGTGTGGTGTTAAGGGCCTGTCTACCACGCAATACCGACGTGACAAAATTTGTCACGGACTGTGTATTGGATGGCGACGTTCCCTTAACAGACCAAGTAAACCAAGGTAACATTTCCCGCATTGTGACTCAATTGGGTATATATTTTCCAGTAGTAGTTAACTGGAACAAAATCTTCACAATCAAACAAAAGGAGAGTGAAACTGCAGAAGACTATTGCGACTGGGCTCTGCAGGCTATCACCCATTACACTGGGATAGCAGATATTAAAGATAGCACTCAAGGTAAGATACCACAAGGGAATGATAGTCATGGTACTCATGGACGGTCTGAAAGATGATTTAAAGATTCGGGTTCAGACCTCACAACCTGGCTGGAGGGGACTCACAATAGATAACCTCATAGAGTCTGCCATAGAACATGATAAAAATATCACAAAGAAGAGAGAGACCCAGAGCGAAAAACTAATGGCTGTCAGTATCCAAGCTCTGGAAGGAATGACAATAACATCACAGCCAACCGACACACCTGCACCCACACACACATATGCACCTGAACAATTACACGTCCTCACCAATCCCACACCACAGCAAACACATCCTTACCCCACATATCATACACAACCACAGGTCCCATACTCATATCCCCCACAATATCCTTACCCTCCCTATCCTTACCCATACCCACCACCTTTCCCTCTTGCTCAAATCCCACAACAATCTTTTCATCCACCCCGTTCAAAATAATGTTTTAACTGTCACCAAGTGGGACACGTAAGTAAGAACTGCAAAATGAAGAACACCACACAGGAACACGAGTTTCCCATGGGTTCATAGGTAACCCCAGTATGTTCTCCCAGGCCTTATATGACTGTTTATAATCTTTTCAACCTATCAATGGATCTGTTCTAATGTAAAATATGGATGATTTATTGTTGTATTTTAGGTCATGTTTAAATAATATTAAACGGTTGTGCTTTATCCCCCACTCATAGGACACAAGGTTGCTGAGGATAAACGGCAGCCATGCCAGGCTGAGGTCGACTACTCGGAATACTATCCAAAACAGTGGCACAGGCATTATTTAGAACAGTAGCTATTAATAACAAGATTTAATTGCAGGAACCTGTATGCAGATACTATATCCCTAGAATTATTAAAAATGATAGGGGGACTTATTTTACAGGTGACGTTTCCAAGAACATGTGTAAGATGATGGGTAACAACACTGAGATTATCCCAGACTGTCTTTTCCTTTATTTGCCCCTCTTCGAGATACTGTCCAAACAGGTAGCCTCATGTGAAAATATGATAATGAGGTTACTGTGCAGGGTCTCAAGAAGATGAATGAGAATAACCGAAATTGAAAGTGTTATTAACTAACATGTCTAATGCAAACTGTCATGATGTCAAAATCTGGAAGAATTTGTTATGATCCAAATTTTTTTAGCTCAGGTCGTTTGACTAATCGGTGGAAAGGTCCGTATCTGACGATACAGCATCCTCAAAGGGTGGCCGGGGAAGATACGTGGGTCCATTCCACTCACTATAGGGAGGTTAACAAACCGGTGGAGATAAAAGGCAGAGACAAGGCCGATAATGTGGACCTGTCGATTGCGAGCTTGTGCCGGAAGAATTAAAAAGGTGACGGTGAGATATCTGAGCTAAAGAAATGTGTAGATCAGTGCTTCCAGCAATGGAGTGGTCTGCTGTGGTCATCCTAGTTCTTTTTCTTTCCAGAGTTTTTGTCATGATGATCTGTTTGGGGATACTCAGTGTCTGTGATGGGGGACCGATAAAGGAGATGTGAGCTGATGGCGGAGTTGATGGAGTGGAGTCAGGAGGAGTACAATGCCAATCAGGGGAGTTTCTGACCAATTTTAGTATTGTAATTGTTATGTTATTTGAAAAAAATACTTCCAGAAGTTATGACCCTCACACATGTTGAAATGTTGGGAATACATAGAAACACACCGTCACCATATCTTCACACACAATATGAACACAGAAACAAGAGAAATATGATACCTGGTGAAATGCATAAAGCTGCTCAGTTAATCAGTGAGACAACGGGCTTCCAAGTTTTAGTCGCCCTGGATCCCACCAGGATTACTAGGGGTACATTAAATTTTAGATATATCCAGGAACTTGCTAAATTAATAGATAATATCACCGAGATGTACGATGACACATTCAGGTACACAGGGAGAGAATTGCAAGCGTACAAGAAAGAACTAGTGCAACACAGGCTAGTGTTGAATTATTTAACTGCTGTTACTGGAGGGTATTGCGTAACGTTAGCCACCCAATTTGGAGTAAAATTTTGCACTTATGTCACCAATGATACCAGCGACCCTAAGGAGGTGATAGACCAGAAGATGGATGAGATTCTGCAGCTAAAGTGGGAATTTCGTAAGAACCATAACGCATCAGTGGCTGAAGCAGGGGAAAAGATAGAAGGATGGGTGTCATGGCTGAACCCAGTGAAATGGTTCTCAGGTCTAGGGGAATGGGTCCAGGAAGTGATCACCAGCATAGGCAAATTCTTGATCCTTATACTGATTGTCATCATAGTAATTGGCATATGCGTCCGGTGTGTTCCTATTGTGTTGAAGTGTGGAAAATGTAAAAATAGAGTAAAACGAAAGAATGAAATTATGATAGTGGCCAGTATGAATACTGAGGTAGACACAGAACTGCATTACAACCCTGAGCTAGGAAGTACCATAATTTAAATGTATAATATTTAGACATGCATAGAAGATATTATTGAAATGTTATTTATAGAACACCTCAGACAATGTAAAGTCTCAAATTCCCCTTCAAGACTGCTGTTATAAGACTAGTGCATTCCCACACCTGTCACATGATCTCCCAAGATCTGCGGTGTGCGTATAATAGTAGTTTTATGTCCCCACCCAGAGACACATTATTGATGGATTAAGACCCACCTTGTGCCATCCCAGAATAACACTAAATAATATGTAAATGTAAGCCTAAAATAAATTTAAATAGCAAATTGTGATAGCATGTTGTTTGCTATCAAAGGGTGTACTGTCGAAGCTGAATAATTGGCTGAGACAAGTTCAGTTTAAAATTTAATCGCAGCGACGCCATCTTGCGAATGGCCGCAAGACTCCATTTTAGAAATGCGATCGCAAGACGCCATTTTGCGAATGGCCGCCTGAGCGCCATTTTAGGTGAACTCACAATAGAGTACATGTGGCGATATTTATAATAGCACTATGCGATCGCTTCTTTCATCATTTCTCATACACACAATGATACTCACAAGAACGCTATTAACTAGTCGCATATTAGCGAATGCATAGGACTTTGTATGTAACCGCTGAAAAAGTAGCTTTATGCGCACGCATCGGTCCCAAGTTAACTAGCGTCCTTATACCAAACCCTGATCACCCACACATTTCATATTCACTCATAAGGTTCAATAAGCATCAAATGTATGATTCAAGTTGGTTAAGTTAGTTTAAATGCTGAGAAATAAAGGTTTTTGATAACTAAGGTATTATACATGATAAGCAAGTTATGTTTGGTCTTGTTCTGATGCATACGCTTTTTACAGCATCCCGGTGTTATCGGTGGAGAGATCGCATAATGCAAACACAAGTTACGGATCGCAGAACTTACAAGCAACTAAATGTTTAGCTGTTGGAATGTTACAGGAGGTGTTATTAGAAAGATCCCCCTGCTGTTAGAGGCAGGGGGAGTCTATTTGAATCAGCCTGTTAAATGTGCTGTAACATATGCTTCTCCTCTGGGAACCGAATGACATCAGTAGGAAATTTCCCCTTTGTACTGTTTTAGTCTGGGAGGGATAAATACATTTGCCTGAATACTGGTTTCTTAGTCCATGCTGAATGCTGTATGTACTGAGGGTCTCTAGTCTGCGGTCTATCTCTGGGTCCGGAGGCGCAGCGTATGTATACTGTACTTGAGTCTGTAATATTTCCTTTTGCGCCTAAAGTGTGTGTCTCTCTCTCTTTATCTCTCTCTCTGTCTCTCTCTCTCTCTGTCTCTCTGCCTCTCTCATTGTATTTATTTGCGCTTATTATACACAGATCATAGCGTGTAACTGACTGTACTTTTACTTGAATAATACTTTGTGCTTTGGAACCACTTGTTCTGAGTCTGGAGTCTCTATTTATTGTATGACTGCGTACGCAAATTAGCGTCATCCTTAGAGGTTTATAGGAAGGATTTTAGAAGGTATAGGCAGGGGTATATAGAGGTTCATTTTAAAATCAACACTACCTAAACCTAAGTCCCCCGGGGGGGGGGGGGGGGGGGGGGGGGGGGTGCCTAACCCTAACCCTCCCGGGGGGGTGCCTAACCCTACGTCGCCCCCGGGAGCCCTAAACCTAACCCTCCCCCCCGCGCAGCTGTCCGTTCACGGCGCCCGGCGTCGGAAATGCGGGCATCTACATCTAGACGCCCGGCATTTCACCCTTGCCGGGATAAGACAGTCAGCGTGTGCTGAGCTGCAGTGGGAGACTGCTCGTGGCTGCTGAGCAGCAATCACAGCAGTCTCCTATGCCTGTGGGGGGGAACGATCACACTGATCGTACCCCCCTGGCTTTGCGCCAGGCTGCGGGGCTCACAGTGCCCCCCTCCCGCAAAAGTGTGTTGTTGCTCAAGGGGGCGTGACCACGTTTCCTGTGATTAGGCCACGCCCCATCACCTGGGCCCGGCAGGGCTCTCTACATCCCTGGCTGGATGGTCTGGCCGGGTTCCCGGCGCCTGGGCAATAGATCTGGCAGACTCCAGGACCGACACATGCGCATGAGTGGTGGTGGCGCCGTGCATGCGCATAACACTGGCATCTGGGAGTTGCACTGACTGCAGCCCCGAGAAGCCGTGTAGGCCCGAAAGGCAGAGCAGCGGCTTCCACTTGATGCTGCTCTCTGCTAATCGCAGCCAGCACTGGCAGACCCAGGAGGAATAGACACCTCCCCCTGTGGCTTCCTGTCCTTTGCGTGACTGGCAGGTGGTGCTTCCAATGGGAAGCCACCTCCAATCACAGTGTAGCCAGTGCAGTCACGGACTGCACTGGCTCACTGAAGTGGAGGATTTTACTGGGGAAGCTGCAGCCCCGCAGCGCCTAGATAAACTCCGCCACTGACCGGTAGATGAATTGGTAAGTTTGGTAAAAAAATCACAATCGTCATCTCCACTTAATTCACCACGTCTGGGCTAGAATCAACTGGAACAATTACTGTAAATTAACATTTTAGATTTGTTAGTATAAACACTTACCTGTATATGCTAGAATTGATATCCGTACCTAATATGCTTACGTAATGTTATTTTTTTTAAATCTTTGAGGTTGGATACACAGAGGTACCAAATCAGTAAAACAGAAAGAAAAGCATTACTATGGTGTTTCGTTTTTATATCACTAATTATAGGATATTGGGCCTGATTCAGAGATGGAAGCAAATCCTGCCGTGACTGAGTCTTTGTACGCAGCAATTGTGCGAAAATATGCAAATGTCGCAGTCGCCAGGACTTGTATACCGGCTGCTTAATAAATTTAATAAAATTAAGATTGTTCTTGATAAAACTGAGGAGGAAGAGGAGCAGGAAGTCTGTTCAAGAAGAAGGTAAGTTGAAGGAGCCAGGAGGTGAGTGGAGTGACAGGCAAGGGTGCAGAGAGGGGGGGGCACTATTTACCCGGCCCCGGGCTTGATTGAAGGGCCCGCTGATGTATGCTGGACAAGCTGCTGTGTGCTGGGCTGCGGTGGGACTAAAGGCAGCTGCAATCACTGATCAGCAGCAGCCTTCCTGTAGGCTGCCTGAGTAATCACCCTGATCACACCACCCCTGGATTTCCCCAGGCTGAAGGGCACATGGAGTCTCTGTGGAGCGCTGTTACATCGTCGGACGCAATAACGGATCACAGAAGCTGGCAGTGGGCGTTTTATTACAAAGATGCAGCGCCTGTGCTACTGCGTCCATCTCTGAATCAGACCACTTGTATGAATTTAACATATCTGAAATCAGACCCCAGCACCAAAAATTACCCTAGTGTAGTATTTCAGGTTTAATATAAGAACAATGGGATTAAAAACGTATGTGCATTTATGTTTTATTCCTGAATATTGCATAAGATCACCCAAATCATGGAGGATGGAACTGTCCTCAACCAGCAAAAAGGAGCCCAAGGCCAGCATGGGACTGTAGTATTGTGATGTCCTATTAATTTAGCTAAGTAATGATACAGCTGTACTCACCTGCACTAGTTATTGGTACAATAGAAAATGCATTTGCTTTGTCTTGCATTTAATAAACCCACTAGTGTTTATTGTCAGTGTATAGGATCTATGGGGGTGACTCAGAGCTGTGCGCAGATGGCATTGGTGATGCATCATTGGACGCAGCAGAGATGCAAGCATATGTTAATGCTGCAGGAGGCTTCAGAAGAAAAAAAGACCTTCTGCCGCCATCGCAGACCCCAGTGCTGCATCCAAAGACGCAGCCACCACCCATCTGATTAACATCTCTGCCGGGACCAGGAAATCTACGTCGGAAGACTCCTTTCAGTAAGATACTCCATGGTATTAATTTCTATTCAGTCACTTTATAGTAAATGGATGACAAACAGAACTGAGCATATATATATATACTCGTTCTGGGACTAGTGTGTTTTCCCCAGAGCCGTAACAGGGTGCCCTGTGCCAGTCCTGTCTATTTAGCACACAACATCATGACATCTCGCAGAAGGGGCCGTGACTGGTTGCTTCAGTAAGTGCGTCGCTGACCAAGCGTCCTGAGGACGCCCGATCGGCTGCATATACTGTACAGTGTGCCCATCTGGAGCGTCCACAGGTGCCTTTCCCTGCTAGCCAGGAGCAAGGGCCAGGGAGGGGGGTCGACGGTGCCACCCACAAAGCCTCAGTGCTCTGTCCAATGGCACTGGTCGCCCATAGCTAGTTATGGTACTGGTTTTCCCTAATGATAAGCTGACAATGTATTTATTACTATTAGACCACACTTGCTAGTCTATTGGTTCTCAAACTATATCCTCAGGACTACACACAATTCACATTTTCCAGGTAACCTAGCAGGTGCTCAGGTGTGTTCATTACTTACTGACACATTTTGAGAGATCCACAGGTGGTGTTAATTATTTCACTTGGGATTCTGTGAGGACACCTGGAAAACTTGCACTGTTTGGGGTCCTGAGGACCAAGTTTGAGAACCTGTGGTCTTTTATATACCCGAACTAAATTCCAGTTCAGTACATGACAGTGGCGGATCCAGCGCAGGGGGCGATTGGAGCGATCGCCCTCCCTAGCCAAGTCCATCCTTGATCATCTCTCCCTGCAGTCCTGCACTACGCAGGTTAAGATCCCTGGCTTGGTCTGGCTTGTAATGGAGTCTAGCCCTTAGCCGAGTTCCAGGAGCTGACTGCATGCAGGAATTACTTTCTGTACACTGCAATCCTCCCATACCACCGCGGAGCTCCTCCTTTCACATAACAGCCTAATAAATCATGCAGGCTGATCCTCTCTGTAGATTTAACTCCTGGGTTCACACCCCCCCAATCTGTAGAGACGGATCAGCCTGCATGATTTATTAGGCTGTTATGTGAAAGGAGGAGCTCCGCGGTGGTAGGGGAGGATTGCAGTGTACAGAAAGTAATTCCTGCATGCAGTCAGCTCCTGGAACTGGGTTAAGGGCTAAACTCCATCACAAGCCAGACCAAGCCAGGGGTGGAGGCTGCTGAACATTCAGCTCATGGAGCCGCTGAGGCTGAGCTGCAGATTACAGATGTCTGTAATAACAGTCAGCAGCAGCATGTGTGATTCTCTCTCACTCCTGGCCACACTACACTACGCCCTCTCAAGTCTGCACATTAAGTAATATGTTCACCCTGCTCTGCCTCACCCAGGTAAGTGGCTGCAGAGGCTTGCCTACCTCCCGATTTGGCCGGGAGCCAGCAATCCTCCTGACCTCCCCCCAGAATAAACTAGTTACCCCCGCAGCAGGCGGGGGGTGACGTGATCTGCGCTGAATCGCGTCATCGTGGCTCCGCCCCCTGCTTCACAATGCAGAAAATAACGGCACTGTGAAGAGGGGACGGGGCCACGATGACGCGGTTGCGTGGCCCCGCCCCCAATGTGATATCAATGACCGGCCACGCCCCCCGTTGTTAGCCGACAATCAGCTGATTGTCGGCAAGTATGCTGCAGATTTGGGCACCCAGCTGGGGCTGAGAAATGACTATTGGCACCTTCCTGTGTCTACTTTAAGCAGGTTTTAGTGCTGTTTGTCCTGGGCATTGTGCAGGGGGAAATTCCTGAACGTGTTTGATATCCTATAGAAATCTATGGGCTTCCTTCAGCAGAAATCTCTGGAGAGAGGGATCCTTCTGATCCCTTTTTCCCCCTGTATGCGTTAAGCTCACGGGCAAAAACACAGAAATCATAACTTCGCATGGGGCAGCTTTTATCGGAACAGTTGTCCCGTGAGTAAGTAATCATGCCAATAACCATACGATAAGGGGTGGGATGTACATGATACATTGCGTCTACAGTGGCTGCATAAATATATATATCAGCTTTTTATCTGCAAGTGCAACAAAAGGAATAAAATATATAGAAATTGTAATAATCCATATGCCCAAAATAAAAATAATGAAAAAAAACACAGGTAAAGGGGAGGAGTTGGGACCAGAAAGGGGAGGTGCCAGGACAGGAGTAGTGATACATTATAAAAATAGCCCCCCCTAAAAGAAAAGTCTAGATCCGCCCCTGGTACATGACTGCTGCCTTGATATCATATTTTCTCACCCAAGGAAATAGCTGCTCCTGCGCAGAGATGGATGAGGAAGGCGGCAGCCATGCAGGCTGTTTGGATCAGCTTCATCTTCTTAGGCTGTCTCTTCATCTGCTGGTTCTCACACTAGTGTCTTTGTCACATCAGCTATGTCTATATATATGATTGGAACATTGATCCCTTACCACCTTTGAACCCCACGGTATATACATGTTTCAGAGAAGTAACTATTTATCTATAGTACTCTGCTCAGACAATAGTCAGATTTCCAATATACTGTTACAGATTGTCTTCATTACAGTAGAAAATGATAGAATTCCATAGAAAACAAATAAGGAAGAGCAAAACATCTGCAGCACAATATAAAATAGGCTGGGACCCATATGCAGCAGTTTGCTCAAGTGCACCCAGCTGTCCTCCAACGTACATAGGTCTGCAGAACAAGATGGAGAGTTTGCAGGAGGGCAGAAGTCTCCACAGACTGAAGGGAGGAGTTGGGCAATGTGAGACCTTTTCTTGCAAAGCAGTCAGTAGGCACCCCGGCAGTTCTGGGTTAATAACAGGGCAGTGGAGTGGTCACCCAGGGGCCCCACATATAGCTATATCACAAGCGTTGGGGGCACTGTGGCATATATGAACAGAGGTTTCTGTATGACATAATGTGAACTGGCAGCACTGCAGTGTGTTTAACCCATTTGTGGGGCTTCCAGTATTTATACATTACATTTTTTAGTAACATTGCCAGTATATCTTATTGACAATTTTGTTGGTGGGGCCCCTTCAAACCTTAATCCAGCCCTGCGCATAGGAGCACCTAGTTGGGGAACAGTGCTAAGAATAACAGTGAGGTTAGTGGACTGAGCTGGAGGGGTGCAGAGGAAAACATGGATATTTCCACTCTGCAAAAGGGTTTGGTCTTGTCCTATACTTTTATTGTAAACAGGGCCAGTGCAAGGGTTCTAGGCGCCCTAGGCAAAACTTCAACCTACCTACTTCTGAGGAAACAGCTGTGTGATTGAGGCTGAGAAACGTGTGAAGTCCATACCCCTGTGGGATACCACCTTGAGGACACATGACCCAATCACTAAAGCCGCACTTGCCAAGACCCCTGCACCACGTGTCTACACAGCGACCTCAGCGTGTGAAGTCGGAGGAAGGTGCAGACCACAGAACGCTTCTGTAGAGACAGACGGTGACCGTATCCAGCTAAGTGCCAGTTTATGCAGCATTGTCAGGAGCAGGTATTTAAATACGGGGCCCCAGTATACCTGGACATTTACTGTAACTACTCCAGTGTCACATACAGTAAGTTAATGGAGAATCAGAGGATTAATACTAAGCCGTGCGTGGCTTCACTAATTACTACTAACTCACACAATCTATGCTGCGGGACTTTGAACTAGATATTCTAGTATTTCTGATTGGGAGAAACGAAATCTCTATCTTGATTACTAATTCCGCATATAGAGCAAGGATATAATTTTTTTTTTTTTTTACTAACAGCGGCAGTTGTTGATACAAATGAACTGTACATGGATGTTGGGACATTTCTACTAACATTTTACTAACCACAAAGGATGACTGTTGAGATCTCTCTTTAGTTTTCAAATGAACACTGCTCTACAAACATAAGAGTGGGAGTATTTAATTCCAGGTTTATTTAGATATACCAATAAGTAGTGGTGCTCATGTCATATGATTAATAGGTATCTGCTCTTTCATTGTTTACAGCTGTTTCTGACATTTCATTATTATCTTTTGTTTTTATTTTTTTCTATTTATTTTTTTACCATGATTTTTTTATCAAAGGCATATGTCATTTTAGATGTGATTTCTTATTATTGCTTATACAATTATGAATTATTAAAACTGGTGATTTTATTTGGTCAGCGCTCCTATCTTTTCTTTTCAAACTCCATTGTTCTGTTGAGGCATAGCACCTCACACCAGGGAGCTGCAGTCCCCATTTAGGATCCACAGCAGCTGCATAGTATTTGAGGGATATTGGTTACACTAAGCGCCTATTGTGTGTGTTTTGTTAATGGTGGCACCTTGCATTATTAGCCCCCTTGCGATGTAAGGCTAATGCCGTGATTCACTGGTGACATAGGGCAGGGCTTGTTGCATTGGCTCCACCCTCTTATGCCAATGTCAGTGGGAAACTATTAGTCGGGGGGAGGGGAGTTAGGTACTCAGAGGATTGGGGGGCTGTCAGTGGGGATGTGCTGGCACCAGGCTCCGTCTCTCAGTAAAGTCTAGTACAAAAATCCGGAGCTGCGTCCCCTCACTTGTCTCCCTCAGATGCGGCCCTGACAGGGCCCGGGGGCATGCACTAGCGCTGCTACATCAGTGCGGACTGCCCAGGTGCCAGTAGCTGCAACAGAGACCTGGCACTGGCAGTGACCAGTGTGGTCATGTGCAGGGTTAGCGTAGCCTGGACAGGTTAGACCAGCAGCCGCCACCAGCTCCTTGTTAAAAGATGATGTTTCTTTCCGAGACATACTTCTATTTTATTTGATGGAGTCTGCGGTGCCCTCCAGGGGCTGGTGCTCTAGGCAGCTGCCTTAGGGCTTTTTCACACATGCCGGTTTTCACCTGCCAACAAAAAAGAAAACCGGCAAAGCTGGCCCTTTTTTTTTCCCCCAGCAATCAGTGCCTTTCACATGCAACGGCTTTGAGCAGCCCCAATATCCCTTCCTTCAGTAACTACAACATGCAGTATATCACTGCCAGCTTGGAGTAACAGGGCTCCTATGATTAAGCTGACAAATGAAACGTGCATCAGGATTGCACAGGCACGCGATGCATAGCATGACCTGTGTGTTTTAAATATTGTGTCTCCACCAAGCATGTTATGTTTAATAGTGATTGAGTGTATAAAACATAGACCGGGTGAAGCGCAGCCTACATGTCTGTAATAACACGCTGAAATACCTAGTTGTTGGATGGAGAAGAAATGAGTGATCACTTAATAGCACAGCCTCCAAACCAGCAGTGATATACTGCACGTTGTAGTTGCTGAAGGAAGGGACGTTGCAGACAGGTTTGTTGCTGCATTATACAGTAGTCTGCAGTTTCTAAAGTAACCACACATGCTACACTTTTAATATGCAATCAGATTGGTTGAGATCAAAGAATTGTTCTTCAAATATATCATCCAAGTTTCATGCTTTTGGTGATCCCTTACTTGCACATTACCATACAGATGTGTGCAAGGATATACTAATGATTATAATTAAAATGTTTTTTTTGTGCACATGCATAAAATTAAGCATGTTTGATATTTAATAATGAGTGTTTTGTTCATCAATTTAACATCTAATATAAAGTGGCGCGCCTGATTCAGAGATGTACGTTCTTCATCGGATGAACGTACATCTCCAATGGTTAGGGCAGGACCCGTTCTGCACGTGCAGAATGGGTCCTGCAAACCCACTCCCCTTGCCGCAGAATGATTGACAAGCTACAGCGCTTGGGGGGCAGCACAGGCACATGCTTGGTCACCATTCCCAGAAAAGGGGGCATGTTGGGAGGGACAAGCCTGACCAAAGGAGCAACCATTGCAGCCATTGGTCGCAATGATGCTCGCAAGTGCAGCAAGGTGGGGTCTGACACCTCCTTCTGCATTATGGTGGACAAAATTGCAAAGCTGCTTGTGTCCGGCTCTGCTAATCATCCATCCATCTCCGAATCAGTCCCAGAGTACACACTATATAGATTTTGTACCAATTGTACAATTACTGGTTGATCAATAATTGTATAGTGTAAGCACGTAGGAGCATCGTGTATGTGATGGTCGGATCGGATCTTCCTTCCTGCTTACAAGCTGTGATGAATGTGCCAATATTAGGCAGATTAGAAGGGTCTTGCCACAAACTGTATGACATTTCTGCCAATAATTCACTACCATTAGGCACCTACATAGGCAGATATGTGCAGTAACACAATATTCCAATCAGCTCATTAGGACAGATAATAGTGAGGATCTAAAAGGTGAAACAACATAATGTGTATACATGTTACCTGAAAAATTGTGAATAGATCTGAAATCTGAAAAGTGTGTACCCGGCTTTAGTAGGTCATAAAATCAGTGCTTGTATGTCTAGTTTAAAGAACCAATAAGAATAGTATTTAATGTTGACTGGAGGGACAAGGAAAGACAAAGTTCCTTCACACCAAGGGGTAAATGTAATAGGTTGCGGCTTTGAGACATCAGAGAGTCCCATGCGAGACAGCCCAATGTTTTAAAGTAGCAGTCTTTTAGTAGGTAAAATCCACCTGGTTTTGCCTACTCGCCGATGTATCAAAACCGCAGCCTATTACATTTACCCCTAAGAGTTTCCTGCCTTTTATGAAGCATTTAACACATGAAAAGAACAATCTATTACCCACTCAAAGTTTATGGTATAACATGCTACCTGTATAGTATTATAGTAGATCAGTGGTTCTCAAACTCGACCCTCAGGACCCCACACAGGTCACATTTTCCAGGTCACCCAGCAGATGCACAGGTGTAATCATTACTCAGACATTTTAAAAAACCCACAGGTGGAGATAACGAGTTCACTTGTGATTCTGTGAGGAGACCTGGAAAACATGCACTGTTTGGGGCCCTGAGGACAGAGTTTGAGAACCTGTACAAACCTGCAGCAATTTGGGGAACTCCTCATTTTCTTTGGCTCTTTTGGCAGACCTGACTGAAGCAATGGACCAAAGCATTTAATATGGGATATCTTCCTCTCCCCTAAACCCATTACTTAAAACGAACTATGAGTATTTCCTCATAGATTAGAGTGTCATTCTTATAGGAGCTGGGTGCGCAATTTTTCAACCCTTATAAATAGGATAAGGTCTCTGAATATGATTAGGTCTAACACACACCTAAAGCCCCTTTGAGCTATTCCTTGTGGAAGGGTCGTACTCAGAAAGAGGTCCCCTTCCTCAGAATACTGTAGGGACTGAACTTAATTGCAGTTGCCATGCGCCTCATCTTCTGCTCCCGATTGTGAGCATCACTAATCATCAGTAGACACTGAGAAATAAGCAACCTAACAACCAGACCTAATAATGTGTTGCAGTTATTGATCCAAATTTTGGGGATTATGTAATTTATTTGTAACTAATATAACAAATTATGTTTTAACTATTTTGGTCCCCTGAAAACCAGCAAAGTCATTATATTATTTTCATAGAGCCCAAATAAACCAGTATTTCAGTTCTGTATGAATAGGAGAATTACTTGTACATAACTTACCCAATGAATAAAAGTGGTGTAAATTTTGAAGAACAGCAAATTTGAACAAGCTTTTAAAAAGATGGCAGAAAATCCTGGATAAACTTCAAGGATGTTCCGTTCATGTAATCTTCTGCTAGATTATTAACCATGAAGTTGGTTTGGCAACAGATGTGGTGGCCATGCTATATAACCCTACCATTTTATTCTATGTGTAACACGCCTTTATATCACCGTCTACAGATAACCTTGGATGGATGGTTCTGTTTCACAAATCCCCTGTCCCTCTGCATACAAGAAATTTACATGCCCTATATAAAAGAATGAATAAATGATCATGTTAATTACAGTGCAGTACAAGGACACGACTTATATACATTGCTACAACAGCAATTAAAGCACTCACAATAAACAGCAGGGAGTTGTCAGTCAAGTGTTAGGTGCCCTTATGGGGAGTAAGGAGTAGAAAGAAATGTAAAGAGAAGCACATGAGGGAAGAGGTCCCTGCTACATTACAGTCTGTACACTGAGTCTGTGCACAGGGTACACAGTGACATTGGTATGAGCGGTGGGTGAATAGTTTAGGTTACATAGCAGTCTGTGCACAGGGCACACAGTGACATTGGTATGAGCGGTGGGTGAATAGTGTAGGTTACATAGCAGTCTGTGCACAGGGCACACAGTGACATTGGTATGAGCGGTGGGTGAATAGTTTAGGTTACATAGCAGTCTGTGCACAGGGCACACAGTGACATTGGTGTGAGTGGTGGGTGAAGGGGCTGCTGCCATCAGTCTGTATAGTACTGCTGGTCACATGGCCACTCCCGGGACAGGGCCCCTGTGCAAAGCAATACAACTAGACCACCTTAAATAAAAATGTTGACAGCGATTCCATCGTGGGAAAAGCAGTGGCCAACAGCTAGTGCCTTTATATAAAGGACTGAGAACTGATTTGATGAATGATTGTTGTATTTCTTTTTCATATACTGTATTGGGAATGTAAAATTGATAAGGTGTAATACATGACATTTATTGTGGATTCACTTGAATTTTGCTGACTAAAATGCCTTTCTTGTTAAATTGTAAGGAAAGGGAAAGTGGATAGAAAATGGTGAATGGAATGATGGTTATGTACAGTATAATTCAAACCCACTTAGGAATATCAATGTTATATCCTCGGATACAAATGTCTCATGTGGGTGCTCCCCTGAGAGTATAAATGCTATAGTCACAAGGGAAAGAAGAGAAAAAGAACTCCTCTTTTTTGGGGGCACACTTATGCGTACAAATAAAATTTGACTTCTTTTTTCATGTTGAAAATAGGTAAATCAACACTAGGACAAACAACATTAAAACAAACCAAAAAATGTTGTAAGCGATAATGCAGCATAATATAAATAGTAATAGAGTAGTCTGAGTATCAATACTCCGTGATTTCAGCAGCAGTCTGCTTCAATTTATAAAAACAATGATATCTGAATATATATATATATATATATATATAAAGCATAGATAATATGGTAAGGTAATACGGTACACGTCATCAATAACCAGTAGTTCAATAATAAATTACTGACCATAACCTAACTATCTGCTTATATACATAGTGCCAGCATCCCCTGCAAACAGCAAAAATACGAATAAGAAGTAAGCACACTCTTTGTACAGGAAGGGGGCAAATAAACCTGTCCTGTGTGTCTTAAACAATCTCCCAGAGTGACACAATTGCAACAATGTAGATATATCTCACCGAATATTTGAGATATGCCAAAATGTGTAGCAGAGAGAAGTATGATAGTATCAAATACTGATCTCTAATGTGATCTACAATATGTAGTCTGATTCAACAGAAATAGCCGGCGTTAAAATATACATCGTGCATCAGCGGAAACATTATATAAGGATTTGTGTAATACATGAATCAGCTTGGAAAAATTAAGAATTAATAAAAATAGGAGATAAGAAAAAAGGGACTGGGTATCAAATTATTATAGAAAAACTACTCCCTCGTAACAAATCTGACGGGCAGCTGCTGTCTGCTGTGTGACATGCATTAGTACAGCAGGTGAGCATACAACCAGACAGTCATAGGATGTGAATGAGTATAACAGGCATGTGATTTGCGACGTAGGTCTCAGTTAATACAGCGCAGAGTCCTCTCAGGCCACTGACCCAAATAGAGTGCCCGGGGAGCATAGATAGTGTAGAATAATATACTGAGGGAAAATAAGTGAAGGAAATAAAAGAAAAATGCCTAACTTTGATCAGCAGTGTGTGCTACTGCTCTCCATCTGCTTCATATAGTATTGGTGGAAGCAGATGGAGAGCAGGCAGGTATTGGTGGAAGCAGTGCTATATCAGGAAATTATAGCAGGCAGGGTATAGAGTACCAGGGAGAGTTGGGAGACCCTGATGCCGCAAGGTATTGCAGGGTTCTAACCCTCACTCGTCCTTGCCAGCAAGCACCCACCTGTGAATGATAGCTGGCAGTATCGCCAGAGTCTGCGTCAGGAAGTCCCGTGTAAAGGTGAGGTGCTGATTTGGTGCAGAGAAATGCTGGGTAGTACTGCTACTGAATCTGGGCCACCAGCTCGGGCACTGGCTGGGATCTGGGAGTTAGGTTTAGGCTACAGGTAGGGTGGGTTAGGATAACGGTTTTCTGACGGAATTCTTAGCGCCGGCATCCCGTACCCATCCAGGCATGCAGGCCAACCTACACGATTGCTTGTGGAAAGTGCCTGTGGTGATTGGAATGGTGAGTATGGTACACATAACCCTGACCTCCAATATAGACAGCATCTTTGTGTTCAGGTCATGGACAGGTACAATCAAGATGGATAATTTTATCATACAACTCATGAGGCAATTACAGAGGTAAGCATATTAAACAATAGACTTGATTTGTTGCAGGGATAGGTAGAACCAGTATGATTATGTACTAGGCCAAATCATTTGTAAGAATAACCAGGCTTCATAATTTTTTACTTTAATTTATTAACCCAGTGGTTCCCAAACTGGGTGCCGTGGCACCCTGGGGTGCCTCAGGGCACTTGCAGGGGTGCCTTGGGATGGTGGTCCAGTACCAAATAAAATAATTTTTAGTCAGTGTGATAGGCAAAACCAGTGGCAATGATGGTAAATCAAATATGCGGACAAAAAAAAGCACAGCCCTGTCAACCACCACATAACTGAATCTAAGAGTGACATATAATCACAATTTACTTCATTTAAATTTTGCTGAATCTCAGTAGGATACTTTTGGCCCAGGGGTGCCATGGAAAAATTGCTGATACTCTAGGGCGCTGTGATTCGAAAACGTTTGGGAACCACTGTATTAACCGGATGACATCTTAAAAATATTCTCCAGAACTGGAAATGAGGGAAGTATGGTAAGTATAGTAAACACAGCCACAGAAAATGGACTGTAGACCAGAGTGAGCACTGACAAATACCAATATGAATAAAGCACATTTATGATATTGTTAGAATAGAATATTGTTTGGTTATAAATGTATTGCAGTACAGCCTGCATTAATGATACCATAGGCTTTAATAATGAAATTCTAAAAATGAAGATGAATAGGATATGCAAATGTAATTTCTCAAACTGAAAATCACTAGTAGTAAATGGACTTTGAGAGAAGCAAATGGTTGTGAATTAGATCTAAAAATGAAATATATTGATCAAATGTCAAGATGTCATTTAGAGATATATCTAACTAATCTAAATAATTATTTTGTTACAGTATTTTTACCCCCAAAAACTCCACATTTGCCATTAGAAATTTCTATTGTATTTATATATTAAACTCTTTAATAGAACACAAATATGCCACACTCCTGTATATACACAGTAGGATGATTGACAGAATGATGTGTATAGAAACGGCTGACATGCGAGGAGCTGTTGCTCTAACAAAGGCTGGGATACGCTGGGTAAAAACACAGCCAGCTCCCTCAACATGACTTGTAGCTGCTTAAAGACTACAACTGCAGTGGATGAATGTCTCTGTTCTTAAAGCCAGCATCATTTTGACATGCTATCATGGACCCTACGGATATTGAGAAATCGTAATTATGACTATTAGACTGAAATCTAAAGGTGCATACACACGGTACAATATCTATGAATGAGGACGTTCAACGCTAAATTGTTCATATCGTTCTTTTTTATGCAGCGAACGACCAACGATGCGCGTTCCCGCATGGACGATGACGATATCTATGGTCGTCTGTACATGTAGGCCAACTTGGACGATTTCATCACAATTTACATGTTCAGAGATGTGGAAGGATGACTTCACTGAAAAATATCCATCATAGATATCTTTCAGTTTGTACACCCAATATCATTTGTCCTGCAGTTCAAGGGAAATCATTCAGCAGATCATACAGTGTGTACCCATCTTAAATAGTGCCCTTATGGGCAGTGGTGTAACTAGGGTATTTGGAGCCCAGGGCAAATGTAAAAATGGAGCCCTCCACCCCACTATTTGCGCGCACCGACTGCGCGTGCGTCAAAAAATGGTCGTGGCCACTTAAAAATGGGCGTGTCAACATGACACACCCCTTTATCGTCACTCTGAACATTCCTTTCCATATGCACCTTAACCCCAGTAGTGTCCCTTATACAGTAACCCCAGTATGTAATGTCCCCAGTTGTGGTCCCTCTTATGCAGGCCCATAGTAGTGCCCCTTATACAGTACCCCCAGTATTGTTCCCCCTTATGCAGCCCCCAATTAGTTCCCCTTATACATTATCCCCAGTATACAATGCCCCCAGTAGTGGTCCCCCTTATGCAGCCCCCAATTAGTTCCCCTTATACAGTATCCCCAGTATACAATGCCCCCAGTAGTGGTTCCCCTTATGCAGCCCCCAATTAGTTCCCCTTATACAGTATCCCCAATATACAATGCCCCCAGTAGTGGTCCCCCTTATGCAGCCCCTCATTAGTTCCCCTTATTCAGTACCCCAGTAGTGGTCTCCCTTATGCAGTGCCCCCCCCCCTATGAAGTGCCCCCAGTAGTGGTCCCCCTTATGCAGTGCTCCTTTATATAGTGCCCCCTTATGCAGTGCCCCCAGTAGTGGTCCCCCTTATGCAGGCCCCCAGCGGTGATCCCCCCTATCCAGTGCCCCTTATACAGTGCGCCCTGTAGTTTTCCTCCCTATTTGGTGCCCCCAGTAGTAGTCTCCTAATAGTAAGCCCCTTATATAGTGCCCCCAGTAGTAATTCCACCCCCCTCCCAATGCAGTGCCCCCAATAGTAGTCCCCCCCTCAGTTGTAGTGCCCCACCCCCAGTAGTGGTCCCCCCAGTAATGGTGCCCCCAGTAGTGGTCCCCCCCTGTAATGGTGCCCCCAGTAGTGGTCCCCCCCGTAGTGGTCCCCCCCCCCCCTGTAATGGTGCCCCCAGTAGTGGTGTACCTGTAATGGTGCCCCCCCCCCTGTAATGGTGCCCCCAGTAGTGGTGTGTCCCCCCCCTGTAATGGTGCCCCCAGTAGTGGTGTCCCCCCCCCCCCCTGTAATGGTGCCCCCAGTAGTGGTGTCCCCCCCCCCCCCCTGTAATGGTGCCCCCAGTAGTGGTGTCCCCCCCCCCCTGTAATGGTGCCCCCAGTAGTGGAGTCTGTCTGACTCTCATTGGCTGCTGGTTAACACACACACATCGCTGCCGCACTGGCGGCGATGTGTGTGTTACTGCACAGCCTGAGACTGCCTGCCTCCCACCCTCCTCCTGGCGCTAATGGGTAAGCGCTCAGGGGGAGGGAAGGTCTCGGCTGTGCAGCAAAGGACCGGCGCAGGGAAGCCTAGTGCCGGTCCTTTGTAAATGTTTAGCGCTGACCGCACACACTGCGGTCGACGCTACAATGCCTAACTAGGGCGTGGCAGTACCGTGGACGGCGGCACCCCCCCACGTGCGTCACCGGTCCTACGGCGCCCAGGGCACACGCCCTGCTCAACCCCCCTTAGTTACGCCACTGCTTATGGGATATCTTAACTGTGTATGTCCAACAGTCATCAAAGACTGAATAAGAAGTTCCGAACTGCCAGGATACTTAGTGCGGCCCAGATTTAGATACCCACAACATGGGGCTTATTTATAAACTCCTTTGTGCTATGACTATCTCTTACCTGGCAGTGGGTAACTGTAAATGTTTATTTGAATGTCCCTGAATTGTAAACACATTCCAATGGGAATAGTAATCTGCTATACATACACCTTTATTTTGCAATGAGAGGGAACAGTACTGATAAGTTCTAAAGTTATATATTGTGTTTGTAATCTGAGCAACTATGTCCTTGACTTTAGGACAATATTTACTCAAAGGAGTTACATGCAAACCTGGTATTCAAATAGAATTAATTAAGAATAGTTTATATTATTTTGGCATATGAAATGTCTAAATATGATCATAGATGACACTAATACACTTTATGGTTTATTATTTCTGTGAAACACATAGGGGGAGATTTATGAAATCTTGGAGAAAGAAAGTGGAGAAGTTGTTCATAGCAACCAATCAGATTCTGTCATTTTTCTAGGCACAGCCTTTAAAATGTTAGGAGCCGATTGGTTGTCATAGACAACTTCTGCACTGTCTCAAGATTGATAAATCTCCCCAATAATTTTTTCTTTATTTTTTTTTATTTTACACATATTATTGTACAGTAAATCATAGTCAGTGCTGCATCTAACTGGTGTTTCTGTCCTTTCTTTATGTTTTTGTTGAGCTGTGTTTTTCTTTTAGACAGTGGCCCATTATTACAAGCACATAATTACACACTTATCACAAATACATTTTAGTGCGTGTGTACTGAAAGAGATATGAGGAGACAAACCAAGATAAAACATGCACAGAGGATCTTTTTATTGAATCTTGGACTAGATATATCTGCTTTATAATAAAGTTCTAAGCAGCATCTGACATGTTTCATGGAATAAAAGTAAATAAATAAATCACCAGTAAAGCTCGTGTACACACAACCATCTAGGTGAATGAAGATGACCAGTCTGTAATCATGATGAAAAATCAGATAATTAAAACATGACAAATTCCATACAATGTGCAGAGATGCTGAGAATTCTTGGATGTAACTTATCTGCCCGTCACCTAGGAATAATTTGTACACTTTCTGGAAATGTATTCACATGAAATTAGTTTTGTTTCATCATAAACTTTGGTAACTTCACGCAAACGGCTCCATTATAGTGCAAAATCCAGAGATGTAAACATTTTGTTAACATCTGGGCAAGACTTCTATTATCAGTCTTCGGCCATTAACAAGTTCCTATACAAATAAAACATAAAAAAATAATCTAAAAATGTGAATAGTTAATTTAGTCACAGGCCGCGTTGGTTATCTCAGGTATTTAGAGATAACAAGTTAAAATGCTGCCATCTCCCCCATAAAAAAATAAATAAAAAAATTCATAAAATCAAAGTTTAAGAGACTTCTTTCCAAATCCATGCTCACGGCCATACCAAAAATGTGAAATAAAATTGTACTGGGGAATAATAAAAAGAACTAAAACCTTGATCTAGTAAGTGACAAACGCATCATATTTTCCAGCCAATGGCCAGTACTGAGCAGGATGAAACAGATGGAAAGTATATCCTTACAAGCTAATATAAAAAGAAAAGACGTTTTGCTTTGGCAAGTAAATACTGGATCAGTCTAAGAGAAAATGGCGAAGGAGGAGAAGTCCTATTCACACCGTGCCATGAGAAGTCTTCTCTTTGGTCCAGAACTCAGTTTGTTGCCCCTGGTCTTTTTAGTAGTGCCACATACTTCAAAGGAACATTATCAGACTTCAGGACCACCTCTAACAGAGTGAAGATGCTAATTACCTGTAGGAGGTTAAGAAAAGAGCATACTTGTAATTAAAGCATTTGCACAGGAAATACCATTTAAATAATAGCCTACTTGAAGCCTGTTCCACTTTTTGCATAGAACATATATGTAAAAATATACTAGTAATGTGTCATGTTTCATTACCTCAGTGTTATTGTTGGGTTTGGGACATCACTGAGATATTGGCATTTATCACAAAGACAGTGATGTCAGCAGATCTTTAACACAAGACTGAACTCCTCCTACACCCTCCCCCTGAGCAGGACATACCCCCATTGCTAATCACGGTTGCACTTTAGTACTTCATATATCAAGGAAGAGAGAGACAAAGGCCAATGTGATAATGAGACTCAAGTCCATCAGCTTGATCTGTTCAGTTTAACAACCACATGCAATGCTATAAAAGGCAATTAATCTGTTGCCAGCTCAGTTTCATAGATATGCACAAAACAATATTGGAAAACAAATACAATTACAAGTAAATGGGTTATGATAAAAGGACATTCACCGCTCACAAACCAGTGAAAAGAATATGAAGCCGTGAAATCCTAGGAACTAACTACTTACTTGTTGCACTGGTTCATCGCCATCATGCTCTGGCTTCCATACAAGTGTCAGCTCAGGATTTTTCCCCACCTGCTGGAAGTGTGAGCTCAGCAGAGGCAGGGCCTAGAAGGGGCACGAGAGAACACTTTGGTTAGGAGACCTCTGCTATTATCGGCACAAACTAGCATTTCACAGTATGTACAGAACAACATAATGAAGTAGGAGTAGTTTTCAGGCTTTACGTGACAAGCTTACATTACAATAGATCCGCTTCTGCACACCATATCTCAGCACCAAAACATCAAACGCTTCATTTAAGACCCCCATAACCATTGCTTCAGACTCCAATGGGCCGCACTCCTGGAAAAGGTGAAACAGTAGTTTAAAAAAACTCTGAATGTCACACAAATGGCATTTGCAATATGTATAGATACTATGTTCTGTATACACATCTCAAGAGTAACTTCATAGCACACTTGGCCTACATTGAAATGTTCCAGACGGACAACGGATATATTCTGTACGTTGTTAAATGGCAAATCTGGCTCTCACTATCTGGTTTCTGTATGTAAAATGCAGTAAATGTAGCAGGATGGTATACTGGCCAAAAATGGTATTATTGGGCAGAAAATAATTTCTCTAACAGCTGGTATTGCAGAACACAAAACTACTTACATTTATTTATATAGGCCCAGCATATTCTGTTGCACTTTACAATTCTGCTGTGAATGAGGGAAATTGCAACTAGACCCCACAATCCTTCAATTCACTGTTTTATGATATGAAGGAACAACACGACAGCACCTTATTTGTGCAATAATTCATTCAAGGTGTTTAGCTTCCCTCTTACATATGCAGTGTGTTAATCCACCATATCGATACTTATTTCCCTGTTCCTATAATCATGGTAGTGCCTTTTAAAGTCTCACCTTTACAAACACAGAGAAAAAAAGCTCGGCACTCAATTCCTGCACCCTCTTGGATGCAGTTTTACGATCATTACAGCGATCCGCCTGTGTCTGTATAGCTGCATGTGGCAATTTCACTGGTGGCCCAGTTCCTGAAACACAAAATGGACAAATACATCAGCAACTCAAGTGTTGAAACTAACACTATTTTCACCTAGAGATGTGCCCCTCTCTGTGCACCAGGTCCCATGAGACTCGGCTAACGCGGGCTTCTTTTTTTATTGAAAATGCGTCTAAATTGCACTACGATGTAACTTGGACTCACCAAGAGACTGTGCTGATTAATTCGATATGTGACACTTGTAAATCTGTGTGTGACTTTCTGAATCTGTATACGAAAGGCTACAATGTAGCGGCCGCAACTTTTTCCATTCTAAGTTCCATTGTGGTTCATAAACAAACTCAGGTGCGCACAGATATACAAGCGTCACATATCGAATTAATCAGCACAGTCTCCTGGTGCGTCCTAGTCACATTGCATTGTGACTTAAAAGCATTATTGGCGAAAAAAGACATAGTACGCTAGCAGACCTGGCGGCTCACTCAAGTCATGCTGCGTGATGTATTGAGACTAGACGTATGAGGACACATCTGTATAAACACCATGTACTCTGCATGTACTGTAGGTGATTGCTCTATGGAGAACACGCTGTAATGTGCCAATACTGTAACTGTCAGTGGCCACTTCCTTTCTGGTAACTAGTTACATCAAACAAGCTGTTCAATATGATACATGGGCATGGAAGCACACCTCTCCTGGGTCCTTCAAACATCACGCTCACTCCTGAACACTACATATTCTGTACTTAAGTGTTTTGTTAGCGGTTTCCGTTGGATTGCATGCGTTGCAGCTTCTTTCCCAGATTACAATGAATAATTGAATGTTAATTTTAACCCATGTAAAACTGCTGTGCCAATTGTACACATATAATTATACCATCTGGGTAAGACTCTATAGTGCTCTCTTTATAATGTCCCCCTCCCCTGTTTACCACCACAGAAAATATGAATGGTGTGTCCTCCTTGTCATTAAAGTCAGTATAAGCCTGTGTTTTGCTTCTGCAGGTGAATGAAGGCACTGTGATCCCTGGCAAACAGCACTCGAGACAATAAAAGACACAAATAAAAATCTCAACACGTGTAGCTGTCTTTTGATCGTGCTGCTGGCTTCATTTTCCACCCTTTCAGAGTATTAAGTAGAGCATGTACTACAAAAGCATTTTTTTAACTAACGTATTCCTATGGGAAGGACCTTTCAAAGTGCAGGAAAAGAAGGGCGGGTAGTAAAAAGCACTTGGAAAAGCACTTTTTATGTTAACTGATTTTGGATGTCGCCATACACTAGTAATAATAAGTTTTCTCGGTGAGCAGAGCGGATAGGATCATTGTGTCTATAATGAAATTAAATTCTTCACTTTTTGTACGAGGGTGGTTCAATAAGTAAGGCAACAAGACCTCTCGTGTAATATTCCTTATTTCATTCTAATTTCCCACCAGGCCAGAGCAGGTAGACCACTGCTTCCCCTCACGGCTATTAGACTGCGCCTCATATCAGTCCATCATCAGCTGTAAGATGGCGAGGCTGGAGAAAACATGGTCAAACATTGAGGTGTGTAGTGTAATCAGATTTCTGTGTCTAAAGGGCACATCAGCAGCTGAAATTCATCACCAACTTGTCGAGGTTTACGGCGATAACATCATGTCGACTGCAGGACAAGATGAGCAGCAATCTGGCCGGCCAAGCGCGTCCACCACAAATGACAAAAAGGTAGTGCATGAAGCCCAAACCTGTTGCTGTGACATAACATTATCACCTCGACAAGTTAATGATTAATTTCAGCTGCTGATGTGCCCCTTAGACGTAGAAATCTGATCACAGATTGTATGATATGAGGCGTAGTCTAATGGCCGTGAGAGGAAGCAGTGATTTACCTGCTCTGGTCTGGCGGGAAATTAGAATGAACTAGAGAACATTACATGAGAGGTCTTGTTACATTACTTATTGAACCACCCTCGTAAATGTAAAAGGCATTATTTCCATAAAGTGCTCTAATGGCACAACTACACTTGAGAACCAACTGCATAATGGATCGTAAACATTACAGAGTACAGGCTTCAGCTAAAACCTGTGCGCCTCCCTAGTTGCTGTATACTTGAAGCTAAAATGTGTATATTTTATAACTAAATTTTACAATATGCCATATTAAGAAAAAAAACAAAAAAACCCCCAAAAAACAAACAAACAAAAAAAAAAAAAAAACACAAGGAACAATAAATCTCAATACTAAATAAAAATCTCCAATTACTGGCACGGCACAGAATTAGATAACGGTGTATCTGACTCACCAATACATGCAGCAAGAAGCCGGTGGACAATGATGTCAGCAAATCGTCTTATAGGAGAGGTGAAGTGAGTGTACAGAGGAACATTCAATGCATAGTGACTGAATAGTGTTTCATCCCTAAGGGCTCCAGTACAGAAATATACTGCCATCTACAGAGAGTGAAATAATGAAGTCAGGCTCACAAAGAAAGCTTAGCTACAACTTCAACACAGTTGTACGCTTTAATATTACATTTGCACTGAAACCTTGTTTGCTTGCTTTTAGGTAGGCAGTAAAAAGAATATGAAAAGAATAGGAAACATTCATTTCGAAGTGGGTTGGTCAGTGTCCCCCTATTGCCTATAGCAGGGGTATTCAACATTCGGCATTGCCCTGCCAAGGTTTTACCATGCCCTAATAGCAAAACTGTCAGGGCATGCAGAGATGTGTAGTTCCACGGATGCATGTTGAATACCTCTGCCCTATAGCACTGGAGAATAGGATTTAGCAATACCTACACAAATCCCCTTTTTTTCATTAGTAAGGGGACACATACTTAACTTAAAATAGGAAATGGTGACTTGGTAACCATTTTTGGTAGGAAGGTTCTACATTATGTAAAATTTGGAGAATAATGTGAGGATGATCAGGTGGGTTACACTGCAAACCAGCTCCATTAACGAACTATGACCATGTGTGCAGGAAGACTTAAGGTGCGTACACACTAGATGATTAAAATGAGCGATTGACTGATTACGACATCACAATCTCACAATAATCATTCGGTAATCGTGCAGAATAATGTCGAAAATGACTAGAGATCTGCGCTACCGCTGGTCGTTTTCGACAACAATCATTGCCTGAACGTGCGGGCCAACCTGCCGATAAACGACAGGTTTGGCATGTTCGGGAATGAGGGAGGGTGTCTGCACTGAACGACATATTGTTCAATGTAGGTACATTATCTCACTGCACAGGAAGATGTTGATTACAATGTCTTAATCGTACAGTCGTTCCTCTATCGTCTAGTGTGTACGCACCATAAGACCCCACAATAGGATGCTGCTTTCCGCATCAAGCAGCTGATCACCTGGGAGAAGGCATTGCTTCCCTTACTATGCTAGATCAGGGGCCTCAAAGGGAGTACCCAACAGTGCTTTCAGAAGCAGGTTCAGGGCCAGACAGCTTAACCTCGAACCCTAGACAAAGCCCCCCCCATCCTGCAGCCTAACCCCCCCTGAGCGCAGACATCCAGACTGCCGGGAACATAATTACAGTACATCCCCTTTGTTGAACTTGTAGGAATCTATTCAGCTACACCCTCAAATGTTCTGTTGAGCATTGAATAGTAATTGTCCTAACAGAGTCATACAGTATATACACTTTACTCCGATTTGTCTGGACAGACTAAAATCTCCAAATACTGAAGCATAACTTTGAGGGGGTGAGGAAAGTATAGTACCTGCATAGGTCTGGAGCACATGTTGGTCAGAACCTCTTTGCGTGCAGTGGAGTACTCATCTGTCCCAAACTGATCATTCAAGCTTTTCTGCAAAGAAACATTACAATGAGCAGACTAATCTGCCATCTTGGACAACACACACACTCCTACCATAAAAACATATTTTCCTTCTTGCTGTCCAAATTAAGTGAAAGGCAGTTGCTGGTAGAAAGTAGTGCATGCTTCCATTGAAAGCCATTTAGTTGACTCTCTCCTGCTTTAGAGAGCCCAGACAAAGAAAGCACAGTTCAATTCAGTAAGGAAATAGCACCTCAGAACCCATAGGCATTTCATCATTTAGACTTGAGGGGATATAGGGTCTCATTCAGACCCAGTCGCAAGCGCCGATGCGCTCGCATCCAGGTCGATGGTTAGCCCTGCGCACGCGCAGTGGCCGCGCAAGCCCGGAGCTCTCTACAAAAGGGGCGGCTGTCAATGTTGATCGACAGCTGATCGTTCCTTAAGGAACGCCTACCGTTTTGTGGGCGGCCGCACTGACATAGTCAGTGGGGAGCTTCCTGCTTGATCAGAGCAGGAAGCTCCCTGGGGCTTGCCGTTGCCGAGACCCAACCTTAGGGTCTCGTCGCAAGCCCCAATGGTCGCAATAGTGTTCACCATCGCGACCATCAACCTGGTTGGTCGCTAAGCTGTGGGTGGTAACCCACAGCTTAGCTAGTGACCAGGAGGCTGCACTATAAAAAGGAAGCAGCCACCCTCATTCAGAGAGCGCGATCGCTTCTTGCGACCGCCTCTGAATGAGGGCCATAGTCCTCAAGGTAAATGCATAGTGAATGAGTTCCCATTTCTTTATACGGATGTGTCCACATACACCTATCCAGCCTTTGTCACACCAATAAACTAATTCTAAGTATCTATTACACTATGGGCTAAATGACGCATCGCATTCGGGATGAGATACATCCCACCACTCTTCGCATGCATGCCGGCATTAGTAACACCAGTATGCATGAAGAAAATCACAAAGCACAGCGCTCTCGTTAAGAGTGGTCCTTTGCGAATGAGGGACTTTTGGGTCTATGACCCAGAAGTCCTTCTGGTGTTATTCTGCACATGTGCAGAATGACACTCGCCGTGGTGGGGTGCTGGGAAGGATCCGATTGGACCTCTCACAGCACTCTCTGA